>VDFB02281492.1:380796895-380829178 GCA_007258455.2 Sequoia sempervirens | reverse complement strand
GAGTCTTGTTTCTTACTCAACCAAGAAACCAATCTTCCACCAAGAAAGAAATCACCCCCATTGGTATTCTTCTGTTCATCCACACAACCAACCCAATCTGCATCAGAATAAGAACTCAAGGTGAAGTCAACACCCTTAGGATACCATAATCCATAATCCGTTGTACCTTTAAGATATCTAAATATCCTCTTAACTATTGTAACATGTTCCTCTTTAAGATCTACTTGAAATCTGGAAACTAAGCATACTACATGCATAATATCCGGTCTTGTAGCAGTAAGATACAATAGTCCACCAATCATAGATTTATATTTGCTCTGATCCGTTTTTAGCAGATTCATCATTTTTTTATTGTAACATCTACTTCCAAATACTTTGAAGTACTTCACAGTAGGAGTCTTATCAGTCCACAACTCAAAAGGAGTCTTTGTGCTATTGCCTTGAATCAAAAATCTATTAAGAATATAAACAACAGTGTGTATTGCCTGGGTATGTGCAGAATCATCATGGGCCAAAAAGTGGCAATATGATGGGTATGTG
This sequence comes from Sequoia sempervirens, assembly GCA_007258455.2. Lineage (NCBI taxonomy): Eukaryota > Viridiplantae > Streptophyta > Pinopsida > Cupressales > Cupressaceae > Sequoia > Sequoia sempervirens. The sequence goes on along the minus strand of VDFB02281492.1, from coordinate 380,828,638 downwards.
TAGGGTATGTGGCTGTCGACATTTTTTTTACCCAAAATTGATGACACGAAAAGGGTTTTTAAAGGAGATTCTTAGCTTTCCACCAATATAAATTATGCTTTAATTTGAATTTAATAAATAATTACTATTCATTTTCTATTTGAATTATGACTAAAGTCCTAATTGATAGGGTAATTGAAAAAATCTATAGCTTACAAACAATATCACATTTTTTTAATCCAAAACATGTGCAACATTCTATGCTTTGCATACTATAGGATTTAAAAAAAATGAATTTCTTGAAGTTTTGACCAAGTTAAGGTGGTCAAACATACGAGTTTTTATATTTTTTAAAAGTTGTAATAACAAATTTATAATTAATTATTTACTTGTAAAAAAATTACAAAAAAATATGCATCACATCGGGACATGAGTCCTCTACTTATATCAAAAATATTATAAAACAATATTATCATTTTATTGTGGTTAGGGTGGTCAAACCAGAGACACCTGCGCCCTGCTTATTTTCCACGAGAATTTAAGTGATTAGAAAATTTCAAATTTCATAAATAATAAGATTTTTTTAAAAATAAACCCGATTTAGAAACTACATTCAATTTGCTATAGATTCTATTCTTACATATTTTTGAAATAATATAGATAACTTATTCATATTTTTACGTCAAGTTTCCTAAAAAAAATTTTCTGATTTTTTTGCCACTTAAGAGAATATTTTTTCCATGATGATCCTACACATACCTGCCTCTCTCTAGTACACATCTGGTACATTTGATTCTTTCATCATGGTTCTTGCAACTTCCAATACCGTTTGGTTTTTTTCCTCTCAACTACCCCATTCTATTGAGGGGTTCTTGGAGTAGAAAACTATCTTTTTATTCCATGTTGTTCACAAAATGTATTAAACTTACTAGAAGTGAATTCTCCACCTCTATTAGATCTCAAACATTTGATTCTCAAATTCACTTCATTTTCCACTCTTTCTTTGAACACTTTTGTATTAAAGCAACCCATGTCATTCGAGAAGAATCATCAATAAGGAGCATGAAATACCTGTCACCATTCAAACTTTTTGTTCTAGTCGGACCATAGAGGTCAATATGAATTAACTCCAACATTTCGATAGTAGATTGCTCTTTTCCCTTAAATTTGCATCTTGTCTATTTCCCTAACTAACAACTTTTGCAAATAGTATTAACAGGCTTTGTGATTCTAGGTAGACCTCATAAAACATCTCTTGAACTGATTCTAACCAGATTATCAAAGTTTACATGTCCCATTCTCTAGTTCCATAACCAACTTTCATTTATTTGAGATACAAGGCACTGACCATCCACACCTTTAAGCTGATAGATGTTTCCACGAGTTCTCCTTCCGAAAACAACCATATCTCAAGATATTTCTCTGATCTTGTAGGTATTATTTTGAAACACAACTTTAAAACCTTTTCTACACATCTATCCAACACTCAAAAGGTTATGCCTTAAACCCTTTACATAATATGCATCATCATTGTTGTGTATTCCATCAAAACTAATTGTACCTTTCCCAATATTTTTTTCTCTTGAATCATCACCAAACATGACCAAGCCTCCATAATAATTTTTGAGTTTAGTGAACTTACTTATATCACCGGTCATGTGATTAGAACATCCACTATCAATCACCCAGTAATCTTCATCCTGCTTAGCATGAAAGGCGGTGACCACAATACCTTCCATCCCATTCTTCTTGTTTTCCAAAAAAATTTCTTTGCACATTTTCTAGGGTTAGTAGACACATATTTATTCTCCAAAGCTAGAAATAAGCATTCACTATCATCACCCTGATAATTAGATTCATCATTAGATATTTTAGCTTCTTCTTTAACACAATAAAGCTTCGTATATTTCTTATCCTTTCTATCCTTATCTTTATAATCCTTGTTCTTCTTATGTACAACTCTCTTCAGACATCTTGAAGCATAATGACCAATATTATCACAACTGAAACATTTGAAGGGAAACATACCTTTATACTTACTGGTACCTTTCTTCAAATTTCTGGTGAAATTTGCTTCCAGCTCATTAGAACCATTACTATCCAGATCATCTTCAATCTTCATTGCCTTAAATTTTGTTTCTATATTTTCCTCTTTCTTTCCAAACTTTCTCATCTCAAATGCTATCAAGGTTTCAAATAAATGTTCTTTAGTATACTTCTTAGGATCATACATCTATTCAATAACTGAGATCTTATCACTATAGCAATCTGGTAGGCTGATCAAGATCTTCTCAATTATATCTTCATCAGTCAGGTTTTCACCTTGATTCCTAACTTCATCTACTGCAAATTCAACCCTCTGGAAATAACTTGTAAATTCTTCACCTTCTTCCATTTTTAGATTCTCATATCTATGCTTTGTCATTAGCTTCTTTGTCAACTTTACTCTTTCAGTTCCTTCATATAGTTCTTCAAACTTCTTCCATACTTCATAAGTAGTGTCCAAAGAAAGAACCTTAGTTCACTCAATTTTAGATAGAGCATTGAAAATAGCATACCTCGCCTTCTCATTCTCCTCATAAGAAGAAACCTCATTTGTATTAGTAAGACCACCCATCGGTGCTATAAGAACCAAAGTTTTCAACTAAAATTTTCTTGATTTTGTCATATAAAATCAATGGTCTCTCTCAGTATTTTCATGAAATTCATGTTTCTGCCATCCGCAAAGTCAAATTAGCCTTTTACTGCCATACCACTACCATACTTGAGTATCCCATATATTCCTTTCTATTTACCTCCTTACCGCGACCTCCAACAAAGTAACTCATAGTAGCACAGTAAGAAGGTATCAATATATTGTTTTACCACTATACCATATAGGGTTGATAACTAGCCCACCGTAGAATGGGGTCATCATCAATACGAGTAGAGGGAACCGCTCTATTGTGGGAGGTCGGAATGTGGCCCGCAGTCAAGTAGTATATAAGGTAAAGTACTAAATATACACATCGAAACCATCAAGTGCATGGTAGTGTGGTATAATAAGAACAAGTAAATATTATGTACCGTGGTACTGCAGAGGAGTGAAGAGTGATGCCCAATAGCATAGTAATCAACTGTTAGAGCATTAAATGAAGGTTAGTCACATCAATCAGCATCAAAATATGAAATTTAGCTTGGTGTAAAGGATTTGAATGATGTAGAACTTGTATGGGAATTAATGCGGTATGATATGATAATTAAACAAGGAAAATTGTGAATTTGTTCACTCGTGGTAATAGAAATTGGGTATAGGCGAACTCAAGGTGTGACAGTCAGAATAATTCTTTAGGGCAAGCAATATTCTAGGTAAGTTCTACTCACCATGCATTGAATTTCAAGTAATGGAACCTAAGAAAACAAAAGTAAGGACTAAAAAAGAGGAAAAATACAATAAAGCCTCATTACAGTCACCATTACTTGCACTGCTACCTGGTTCAGTTGATAAAGGTTATAAGGGGGTCTTTAAGGATTTAGTTCAAGGGTGTAGAGATCCAATAATTCCATGGTCTAGGTGGAATTTGTATTGGTATTTTTATAAGAATAGAAATAAAGGGGTCTTGGTATCAAACCCATGGACTCCTGATATGTCTAAATTGATATTTCCTAATGTGTTTGTTGATATCAAGCTAATTATAGCTCTAGCCAGTAGATATTGTAGACACCTAAAAATGACCTAGGCCTGCAAGCTTCATTTTTACCACTTTCGTCCTAGCATAATTAAGCTATTTAATTATGTCCTGGGTCCACATTCGACTATTGATTAAATAATTCATAATTATCTAATTAATTCATGTCATTTGTTCCTCCTTGATTATTAAATAAATAAATATTATTTATTTATTTAATACATCACTAATTATCTAAAGTCTTCCTTTGATTAAATAAATTTCATAATTTATTTAATTTCCCTTTACCATTTATGTCTTCTTGATTAATTAAATAAATTTTATTTATTTAATTACGTCACTAATTAAGTCCCCTTCTCCTAAAAAATTAAATAAATTCTTATTTATTTAATTCTGTCCATTTTCCACTATAATTAAATAATTTATTTAATTATTTAATTATTCATTAGCTTTTTCTCCCATTAAAATTAAATAAATTTGATTTATTTAATTTAGCCATTCTCTTGAATTTCGAATTAAAATCATTATTTAATTTCAAAATAATTCTTTTATCACATTCCTCCATAATTAAATAATATCTTTATTATTTAATTACTTGCTGTTACCTGGAGTAAATAAATCTTATTATTTAATTTTCTCCAGCTACCTCTTTGTCCGTGCCGGCATTATCTTCCAATTTAATTCTTGACTTTTGACTTCTCATTTATTTTCGACCGTTGATTGAATTATTTCATAATTCAATCTCCACCCTTCATCCTTACCTGTTGCCCTAATTTTGACCTAACCCTAATGCACACAGCAATATTCAATCTTAAGCATTAATCTTAGGGTTCCTGTCATCTTTTCATCCTGGCCACACGTTCAAAATTGCAACTTTTATAAAAGGGCAATTTTGACCTCATTTGGAGCTCTCTCTCAGTCTTTAGCTCTCAGTCTTTAGCATATTTTGACTTCTTGCATTCTTAGGCTATGTCAATTTGCTGTCAACTTAGGTCATAGTCATTAACAGTCTTAGCCATTTTAGCTCATTGTAGGGTTATTTTTATTTTCTGCAAATCCTTCAACACTTGCATAGGGCTTAGTCTTTGGTCATAGTTGCTCATAAATCTGAGGGCATTGTTGTTTATCTGCAAGCTAGGAGGTGTAACAGAGGTTAATCATGGAAGGTGGAGACATAGGGTAACACTATCCCTTTTGTCTTCACCTCATTTCCATTGTACTTTGTTATTTTCATAGGATTTTCTGTTATTGTGCTAACCCCACTTTAATAATAAATTTTAGGATTTTCCCTTGATTACATTGGTGAACCCGACGTTGTTATTTCGGCTTTTCGTACGTTTTTTTTGTTGTTTTCTGTTGTTTTGCAGGTACAGGTACGGATCGCCGCAACTTTTTTAAAAACAGTGTGACGCATCATATGCGTCGCGACGCATACGACAACTTCAGACTCGCAATCGCCCTATCACAACGCAACTGACGAACAGAACGACGCATCCGTTATTCCTGAGCCGCATCTGATACCCCGAAAGCCGCATTCGAAACTCGCGCCGCAATCGTTTGGCATATCATTTTTTGTTTTCTTTCAAGTTTGCGGTTTTATTTTTGCATTTCGGGTTGTCCAATCTTAGGTTTTCTGTTTTCTGTCTTTTTCCTGCATATTGAACAATATTAGGCTTTCTGTCACTAATCATTTCCCGTAGTGGCTTTCTGTTTTGGGTAGAATTTTTTGTTGTCTTCTGTTGTTTTGCAGAATACTGGTACGCATCGCCGCAACCGTCGCAACGCATTTGCTCACAGAAACGACGCAACCAATCTGACAGATCGCAACTGAGAATTCCAGAGCCGCATCTGACATTTCGAGCCGCATTCGCAGAACCGAAAGACGCAATTGACAAACCGAGCCGCATCTGTCTGGTAAATTTTTCTGTCAGTTTTTAGGTTTTAATTGCCGAATTTCAGGTTGTTTCTGTTTTCTGGTTTTCTGTCTTTTTCTGTGTTGGTTATTCCTGCATGTTAACCAGGTTAGATATTTTGTGTTACTAATAGTTTCTTGCAGCGTGTGGCGATCATTTTCCGTGTGTCCAAGACCATCACATCCAAAACTACTAACTCATTGTTTGCAGATTCGCATGTCAAAGAAGGAAAGAACAAAACAGTGTGTTTGTTTATTTCTAGCTTAGCAAACTTTGAATTTGGTGCTTTTAAAAAGAATGATGTCTTTCATGCTTGAGTGTGTTTGTGGAGTGGTAGGTGAGTATGCTCTCACTTGGTGAAAACCTTGTGATCAGAAAACCAGACCCATTCTTTTTTGTTAATTTACCCTTCACGATTCGGTATATCGAAGTATCCTCTCCCCTTGCGCATTCGTGCGATCCTGGGTGTAAGAGAAATGGTTACCGACTCTAGAACTTGGGCCTGTTTTGGTGGGAAAAAGTACTCACCCCAGGACGACTCAGACCGGTAGCACCCTGACACCGAGGGACTTCCAGCCGGTATAGAAAAGTGGGTTCTTGGGGAAAGCCCAAGAATCACGAGCGTGGTTCCGACGAGATGGATCCGAAAGGGGACTCTCGCCGCATGGATTGCGCCCTGAGCGGAATGCCCCAGTGCAAAGCACCTCTTGTCTTAGTGTCAACTAGTTCTATTGGCCGTTGCTTATTATAGTGCGAGTGCGATATCATGCGAAAGATTACTCACCTCTTACGATCGCAATTAAGAGATAGCAATTCTTGGGATGTCACTACCGATAGTCAATTTGGTGTCTTTCGAATGGCCGTTAATGGCGTGGAGGCCAATGCCACCAAATTCTAAATATCCGCTCTCGAGAAGGAAAGGTGTTCATCACCAATCCGGTGTATAACTGGTGGGCTATATCAAGTATACAAACCCAAGGCCTAGTGGCCTTTCTAGGATTGTGCTTATCTCATGTGTGTTTGGTTATCCCTTAAAACGCTGTGTTTGTCAAGTGCATTCTGGTTTTGTCACAGTCCAAACAAAAACAGTCATCAAATAGATCAAACACTCCCATCAACATACCATGAAAATCACTTTGAAACAAAACTGTCATATCAGTCGAACCGCAACTGACATTCTGAAACGCAACTGCCTGACAAACCGCATCTGAAGTCTTAAACGACGCATCTGTTGGCGTCGCGACGCATCTGTTTACCTGAAATCCGCATCTGTTAAACAAAGTCGCATCCGACAGTCAAAAACCCGCAAGTGAAAAACTGAACCGCAATTGCATAACTGCGACGCAATTGCTAAACTAGGACGCATCTGCCTGTGAAACTTTTTAAACTGCACAGTCAAAACCAGAGACCTCCAAACTGTCAACCATTTGTCAAACTCCGTCATCAGAAGGATTCTGCCAGAAAACCAATTTGAAATTGCTCAAAGTCTTGTCCCTTAGCTTGCATTGACCACCTTAGGTTTCATACCTCACCCCATTTAGTATCATACATTTAGCGTTACATTGTCCCTAGGCTCATATCTTGCATACTTAGGAGTAGGAAAATCTCAAGCACCCCTTAGCAAAATCATTGTTTTCGAAATTAGACCCTTTTTGGACCAAGTCATCAAACATCCTTTTAGTCATTGTCCTCTTTGGTGAGATTTCTTCCAACTCAAAAGTCTAGTTAGGAAGACTCATTAGTCATCTTGTCACCTTGTCATTAACAACAAAGTCCTCTAGCAGTCCACATCGAAAACAAAGTTCAAGCTCAGAAGTGCTTAGATAGCCTCATTTTACATTGCATCCACATTGCATACCTTACTCACAAAAATTCAAAAGCAAAAAAAAAAAACAGTGGTCATTTTAGTCGTCAATTTGAACCTTAGACTTCACCTAGTGTCATACTTGCATTTAGTGGACATCCCCTTTGAGCAAGCTCATTTATGGTCGAAACCAGACTTCAAAAGCAAAAAAGACAAATGGAAAACTTCATGCCAGATCCCAACAGTCCTCCACATGACTCAAACTGGACCGCGAATGATCCCTTTACCAATCTAGACAATCAACCTCTAGTGACAACACAATCCTTACCTAACAACTCATTCGAGCGCTACATGCAAAGAGATGAAAATGGTCAACTCCTTCAAGAACACATAGAAGCATTGACACAAGACCCAGAGGCCTACCAGTTGGCTGAAACAATAGCACGTCACGATAGGGACAGATTCGTAGCTATGCTCTTGAGTGAAGGAGCTAGGTTACCACCAGGATTTGACATTAACACATTACATGATCCTAATGCCAACAATGTTCACAACATCTCACACAGTGGTCAAGTTCTAAATACTACAAGCAACATCCCTTTTGGCACAACGACATTGCATACCACATCCAACATCCCAAACATCTCCAATATAATAAATGCTACATCTATTGGGGGATCACAGTCATCCACAACATCCACAACACTACCCCAATTAAATACAACCTCTCTTGGTTCCGTGACATCATCGGCAAATCATTCCAATCCTCCTGTTATCCCAACAGCAAACACCACAGGGGCATCCTCAAGTCATCACAACTCCCCCTTGACAACTACATCTACTACCATGAACACAACCTCAACAAACGCATTCAGTAGCAGTTCACAACATCCTTTGGGAGGACCCACAGGACGTATCTTCATACAAGGACAACAACAAAACGTTAACACAACAACACAGTCAAACGTCACTACCTCCCAAGGTACAACTGCCAATGTGCCCCTTGTGCAAAATCAGCAATTCACACAAAGTGGCCAACTGACTCAACCCATGACATCGTTAGTACATCATAACATTCCTGGTCACAACATCCCCCAAATAATGACACGCATAGCTGGGGGACATATTCCAACATACTCATCCAACGTTCACACTCATCAACATGCACCTAGTCACAACTTTCAATACCAACAACACACATCATACGTACCACAACAACCCATACCGCCACAATACACCTATACTCACGCAAGAACACCTGGTGTACCAGGCAATCCAACGTATGGACATGTCAATGACCCCACCATAGATGAACTCAAAGCAACAGTGCGGGATATGGCGAAGCAAATGCAAAACATGCTCATTACGGGTGGGAAATCCGAAATATCATATGACTTGGACGTATACCCATTCGACACAAACTTACGTATGCCTGCATTTCCGCCAGGATATGTGTCACCCAACTTCACTAAATACAAAGGCAAAACAAATCCCATTGAACATCTTCGCGAATTCGCAACTAACTGTATGGATATCGCCTACGAACCCACATACCTGATGAGACTCTTTTCCAAAAGTTTGGCGGGTCAAGCCCTTGAATGGTTTTCAACACAAAAAGATATCCAATCATGGGATGAGCTCAAAAGGAGGTTCCTAAAAAATTACGCATACAATATTGACATGGACACCTCTATCACTAGCTTGTGCAATCTCACACAAGAAGAGTCGGGTGAGACACTTATCCCGTTCTTCCAAAAATGGAGAAGCCTCGCTAGTCGATGCCACATTGACATTCCTGAAAGGGAAAAGGTCGACATGTTTGTCCAAACACTTCTAGGGCCCCTCAAATTCGCATTGCAAATACATTGTTGCACAACCTTCACAGAATTAGTGGAAAAGGGGGTCCAAATTGAGAAAGCCCGTATCGCAAAGGGAGAACTGAAGTATGGCTCCAAAAATACAAACACCAACACACCCGCTGACAAAAACAAATATAGGGTCAAGAATAAACATGTTACAAACGATGGTGTTGTAGACGCCAAGACTGCAAGTCCCGTATTGGCTCTGAAAGGGGTACAACAACAAAATAGACCAACAACGACATCGACACCTCCCCCTAATGCTCCTTCGAGCAATCAAAATGGTCAAAACCGTCAAGGACAATATCGTCAACCAAGACAATTCCCTAGGGGTCGCACATACACCAATTTAGGTGAACCCATTGCAGATGTCCTCAAGAAATGCATTCAACATGGAGTCATCACACTTCCGGAAATAAAACCTTATGACCCCGGACAATTCAAACCAGCATGGTGGGATGACAACGCAGTTTGCGAATACCATCGGGTCAAAGGGCATACAACCTCCAACTGTAGACAACTGAAAAACGTAATTCAAGACCTTATTGACAATCACACTATCGAAGTAGGTGGATCACAATTCAATTCCAACTCGGATCATACTATACACAAGAATCCACTGCAGGATCATGATCCCCATAATGCTTCCACTTCAGCTAACTTCACCCGAGCCAAGTACGATTACTCTGGGGGACCAATAATAAATAATGTTAGAACAGACGAGGAATACATCCACACCATCACGATCAAGAGAGCACCACAGTGCAATGCTACTACGCGAAGTGGCAAGGTCACTATACCCAATCCACCTCCCCCTAGACAAGCCAAGATTATTATAGGAGGCCCATCTGCTAAGCAATCACAACCAGCTCCATCAGCTAAACAACCAAAACCTGTCTCAACCCCACAACCAGGAAAACCGAAAAGTCAGTTCAATCTCATTGACCAACTAGGAAAGACTCCTGCGCAAATATCTATCCTTGAGCTGCTTCGCATTTCTCCCGCACACAAAGAAATCCTGGATAAAACTCTCTTAGAGTCATCGGTCCCAAAGGACATCGATGTCAATCAGTTTGAAACTATGGTGGGATATCTCACCACGCCGCACCATGTCACCTTCTCAGATCAGGATTACTCATCATCAAAAACCAATCACAATGATGCGTTACACATAGAAGTTTTTGTTCACAAGCACAAGGTTAGACGGGTTTTAATAGATGGTGGAGCAGGGTTGAATATATGCTCCCTTAAACTGGTTAAGGCTCTTGGATTCTCTGATGCATGTGTAGACCCAACAAAAAGCATAGTGATCAAAGCATATGATGACGAGGAACGCTCTTCGCGAGGTGTTATCTCTCTCCCTATCAGAGTGGGACCACTCATTGTCGACACAACTTGCCAGGTCCTAGATTTAGAACTACCATATAACATTTTACTTGGCCGTCCATGGATCCACGCTTTGAAAGCCGTTCCATAAACTTACCACCAATGCCTCAAGTTCCCTTTTGACGGTACAGAAATCACCATATACGGAGACCCCGACCCTTTCCAATATTGTACCAATTTAAGGGGTGTCTCTGAAAACCAAGTACCTATTAACCGGGAAGCACCTGGCTCCTCGTCCAAATACATCGACCCTTCCATGCTCGGGTCATCTTCCACATCTACTCCATCCATGTCTTCGGACGTATCACAACCCTCCACCAACCTTAAGCCCGAACCAACTGATAGAATCCAGGACCTTGGCTGCGGAGAGTTCAAACTAAATACAGCATACAGCATAACTACAATACCTACTCCTCCAAAGATATATGGTCGACCATGTTTCAGAATGGAACCGCAAGAAACATTCAAAGTTCCACCGAATACAGTCTTCATCAAGTGGGGAGACATGAGTGATGAAGATCTTACCGACATCACAGGATGGATCTACAAGGACACAGTCTCACTACCTCCACTACCAGTCCAGAAATATGGCAAGGGTTACAATATCATGAAGGCTAAAGGCTACGATGGTACTAGTGGTCTTGGCAAAAATAAAACTGGTCGAAGAGAACCCATAGAAACTTTCCAAATCCCGAAGTATCTTGGACTAGGGTTTAGATCACTCGAGGCTGACGATCGACGTACCCATGAACTTCCTAATGAGCGAATACATGCTTCTAAAAGTGTTGAGACTACTGAGAAATACCTAAATGAAACAGACTCTCACGAGTGGGAATTTGGTTCCGAACGATCCCTAAGTGACTGTTGTCTTGATGACTTGTTTGTCGAACCAGGGGAATTGACCTCTGAACAACGATTTTGGCAAACATTCAAAATTGAGCAGGCACCAAACAGTCAAAACCCCACTACCGTGTCTCATGACACGCAACAGCCACCATCCGAACCCCCTCAGTCTAATCTATCCGAAGTATCAGATGACATTGATAACCAGGGCTCTCAAACCTTCACCCCTTATTATGATAACGAACATGACACTAGTGAAGGAGAATACTGGATAGAGTCCGATGTCGAGTTGGATGATGATAACCTCATCTACAACGTCAACGCATCCATTTGTATGCTATCGGCATCCTCACCCGAATTCACTAGCCTTGACGATGGCATTTCCTTAGTCTATCCTGAACTAGTCGATTGGGACCAACAAGGACCGCCAGTTCTGGACACATTCCAAAATGATGAAGCCATTGCTGAATTCATGGGATTACGTGAAGGCATACCAAGTGGCGATCACAAATCGAGTTGCTATTGATCCTGGAAGCGCACGGCATGCTTGATTGAGATGGTTGGATCCTCTAATTAAGCAAAGAAATAAAAATAAAGTAAAATGAAGCGTCTCTAGGTGAAAACCGAAGAGCACCTCTTGGCCGGTAAAATAAGTAAAACAAAGGGCTGATATCTGCTTGAGATTTAACCTCTCGGGAGGCAAAGATGGAGGACTGGACTTTCTCCCCGTTCAACAGGAGAGATCGGCCATGCTTGTTGAGGACACCATAGAGGATAACATTTCGACTCCAGACGACCCCAAGATGGTCCTATTTGCGGCATCATTGACTAATGAAGAGAAACCAAAATTTCATAAATTCTTTGCAGAACGAAAAATAAACTTTGCATGGTCCTACACCGACATGCCAGGATTGGACCCCAAACTGGTTCTACATCATCTGCCACTAGTACCCAATGCTAAACCAGTCAAGCAGAAGTTGCGCAAAATGCACCCACAAGTTGCTCTATTGGTTAAGGCCGAGTTAAAGAAATTACTGGATGCCGGATTCATAAGGTCTATAGATTATGCTGAATGGATTTCCAACCCTAGTACCCGGTGACAAAAACCAAATGGACTAATCACGGGTATGTATGCAGTTTAGGGACCTAAACAAAGCATGCCCAAGGATGACTTTCCTTTGCCCAACATTGACATCATAATTAGGTTAAGCTGCGAGGACCGCGAGATGCTATCCCATATGGATGGTTTCTGGTTATATAATCAAATCCGCGTACATTGCTCCACGAGGACCAACACAAAACTGACGTACTTGCCCGCCGGGGTACATCTTGTTGGAGCGTCATGTGCCTTTAGGTCTCAAATCACCGGTGCCACATACCAAAGGGCTATGACTACGATCTTCCATGATATGATGCACAATATAATGGAAGACTATGTAGATGACTTATTGGCCAAATCAACAACAAGGAAAGATCATTTGAAGGTACTTGACAAAATTTTCAAGAGACTAGAAGAGTACAAGGTCCGGTTGAACCCTAAGAAATGTGTTTTTGGGGTCACGTCAGGTAAGCTATTGGGGTACATAGTTTCCCGAAGAGGCATAGAGGTCGATCCGGCCAAGGTTAAAGCAATCATAGACATGCCTCCACCCAGAGGGATCAGTGAACTCAGAACCCTACAAGGCAGAGTGCAATCTATTCGCCGCTTCATAGCTCAATTGGCAGATAAGTGCCACCCATTCCAGTATTTGTTACGCAAAGGTGTCCCCTTTGTATGGACAGATAAATGTCAACAGGCCTTCCAGCAAATTAAAGATTACCTGCTATCACCGCCAGTCCTCATGTCGCCTATTCATGGAAAACCATTAATTCTATACATCTCAACCACTAGTTCAGCACTGGGGGCATTACTGGCTCAAAATGATCATGAAGGGAAAGAAAGAGCAGTCTACTACATCAGCCACACATTGATCGGTTACGAGCTGAATTACACATACATTGAACGTGCATGCCTCGCAGTTGTCTTTGCAGCCCAAAAACTAAGGCATTACATGCTCAATCATCAGACACAACTAGTTGCCAAAATTGACCCATTGAAATACCTATTAAGTCGAGCAGCGTTAACAGGCCGATTGGCAAAATGGGTCATGATCCTAAGTGAGTATGACATACAGTATGTTGAACGCAAGGCGATAAAAGGGCAAGTAATAGCAGATCAACTGGCAGATGCGCCAATGCAAGCCTCTCATCCATTGGTAACTGACTTTCCTGACGAATCCATTTTTCACACGGAACCAGCAACACCATGGAAACTGTATTTTGATGGGTCCCACACTGGTCATGGCTCAGGGGCTGGAATCTTGTTCATCACACCACAAGGGGATTCAATTCCTAAGTCATTTCGAATTGCTTTCCCTTGCACAAACAACATTGCCGAATACGAAGCACTAGTTACAGGTCTCAAGCTGGCAATCAAATGGAAAATTCAGACATTGCTTGTATTCGGGGATTCCCAGCTGGTAATCAAACAAGTGAATGGTGACTATGAAACAAAGGATGAGAAGTTGCTTCCTTACAAGAGGATGGTGGATAGTTTCCTAACATACTTCCAATCAGTGTCTTTTGAATAAATCCCCAGGGTACAGAATAAGGCAGCAGACGCAATGGCTACTATTAGTTCTCTCTTGGACATCCCTAAAAATGTGTCGCAATTTGAGTTCCTAGTAGAACAGCTGTTGATACCAGCATATGATATCCCAGAGTCGGAAATGGTTTGTGAACTTGTTGGTCCCCACTCTCCTTGGTATCAGGACATTTATGACTATCTAAAGACTCACACCCTTCCATCGAACCTATCCAATAACCAAAGGAAGTCCTTCATTAGAAAATCTGCAAGGTATGCCATTATCAGTGACACCCTATACCGTCGTAGTTTCGACAGTACCCTCCTTAGATGTCTTGACACTGATGAAGCATGTACGACCTTACGAGAAGTACACGACAGTATATGCGGATCTCATTCGAGTGGTCCTACTCTGGCTAAGAAACTAACGAGACTTGGATATTATTGGCCGACAATGGAAACAGATGCAATAGAATATGTCAGAACCTGTCGCAAGTGTCAGATCCATAGTGATTTGGTCCATGCCCCAGCACAGGAACTTCGGCCAATCACTTCTCCGTGGCCCTTCGCTCAATGGGGACTCGACCTCGTGGGTAAGATCCATCCAACCTCCTCCAACGGCCATAAATTCATTATCACCGCCACTGAGTATTTCACAAAGTGGATCGAAGCCATTCCATTGACATACATTACAGGCAAACAAATATCAAAGTTTATCCTCAATTACATCATTTGCCGGTATGGCCTCCCACAGTCCATCATCACTGACAACGGACGTCCGTTCAAAAACCAAGACGTACGTGAGTTATGTGAGCGATTCCATATCCAACACCACTTTTCATCCCCATACTACCCCCAAGGAAACGGCCAAGCTGAGGCGTCGAATAAAACCATTATCAAGATCCTTAAAAAGACTGTCAATGACGCTGGCCGCGATTGGCACATACAACTTAACCCTGCTCTGTGGGCTTACCGAACTAGCATTCGTACGCCTACAGGAGCTACCCCATTCGCCCTGGTTTTTGGCGCGGAAGCCATCTTACCCATTGAGGTCGAAATTCCTTCACTACGGGTCTCTTTGAAGGGTCTAGCTAATGAAGAGGAATACCGACAATCACGCTTGCACGAGCTGGAAATGCTGGACGAAAGAAGACAAAACTCACTGAATCACCTCCAGGCATATCAAAAACGCCTTTGTCGCAGCTACAATAAAAAGGTCATGGTCAGAAAGTTCGATATTGGCGACCTGGTTCTCATGCAGAACCCTAAGAACCAAGCAGACAGAGAAAAGCCAGGCAAGTTTGAACCAAACTGGTTGGGTCCATATATCATCATATCTTCTTTTGGTTCTGGAGCATATCAACTGGCAACTCCAGATGGGGAACAATTGACTGAACCCATCAACAGTTTACACCTCCGAAAGTTCTACGCATAGCATCAGAGGACAAAGCTGGAGGACCTTAAAATACAAAAAAATTGAAAAATGGAAAAAAATCGTCACCTTGATGAAAACCTGGCAAACAGGCGTCTTGGTGACACCAAAAAAATCAAAAAAATCACAAAAATAGTAAAAAGAAAAATAATTCGTCCAATTGTGAAAACCTGGCAAACAGGCGCTTTGGACAAGTACCATGGTGAAAACTTGGCAAACAGGCGCCATGCGTAATCAATCATTGCTCTGCCATCTATTGTCGCTTGGTCTAAATTTGGCTTAGGATGAAAGCTATCTTCGCCATTATTCCGCAAGTCACCATCACATCCTACTCTACCTGTCCTAGTGGATGAACGATTGACATCAAGTCCTGACGACTATTTGTCCAGTAACTCAACAGCATCCTATCCGTATCCCTTGCAAATGGCTAAGTCTTAAACCTAACTGGGGGCACAATGTTTATCATGCGACTGCAGTGGATGACACGTGAGATCAAAAACATCACAAAATGTCCTGAAAAAAAGACAAAAACATCACAAAATGTCCTGAAAAAAGACAAAAACATCACAAAATGTCCTGAAAAAAGACAAAAACATCACAAAATGTCCTGAAAAAAAAAAAGACAAAAAAATCATAAAACGTCTTGAAGAAAACCAAACAAAACAGTCGACCACGCAAGGCACACAAGTGCACTGTCATCTCTAGTCCAAGTCAATCAAGTCAATAAGTCCATGTCATTGTCCGAACTACGTTGTCTCTGCGCATTTGCTACGTAGGCAAGACTCATACTTGAGTCCCCGAGACATTAGGTCAGTCCTATTAGGTTTGTCAAAATAAATCATGGCGTAATCTTTGTTCATCAAGACAACGTCATTGGTCGTGTCGAACTACGAGGTCTCTGAGTGTATGACGTAGGCAAGGCCATCTATCGATGAGCCCCCGAGGCCGCACTAGGTCAGTCCATTAGGGTTCATGACACTAAAATGGCACACACGTCAAAAATCTTCAATCAATCTTCAGATAAGAAAACTCCTGAAACAAAGTAAAGCAATCCTTTACTCAACATGACACTCGCATCATGACAATATCGACATCTAATCAAACACAAGTCAACCTCGGTCACAACAAGTCAACCTCAGTCAAACATAAGTCAAAGCAAGTCAAATCATTATAACCGGTCAAACTGTCAAATTTTGGTTAGTCTTCAGATGAGTCCTTCTGAAAGATAACCTCTGTCATTTACGCCTTAGGATGTGTCCTTCCTAGGCGTCGTCATCGCCATTTCGGCCTTTCGAGCGATCCTCTTGACATCTAAGGATCACTCTTCCTGACATTAGCATTCTTCAGATGAGTCCTTCTGAAGAACCAACTCTGTCCTTTATGCTTTAGGATGTGTCCTTCCTAAGCATCGTCATTATTTTGAGGGATCCCTTACGACCATTAGGGATCAAATCCTCCCGGCATTCGGCATCATTCAGGATGTGTCCTTCCTGAATTCACCAAGTCTCGACATTTTCAAGGTCATCAAAACTTTAAACAATCAGACATCTTGACATCGTCAAACATGACAATGGCTACCCAGATGCACTTGACAAACACTTGGCAACTGTCTTTTCATCTCTTATCATGTTATTAGTTTTTCAGCGAGATCCCACTAAGCAGGATTTAGAGAAGCAGCGATGTAGCATGACAATTGACACGCATGACTACTAGCTTCTCAGCGAGATCCTGATCTTGGGATTTAGAAAAGCAACGACATATCATGATAGAGACTTTATTTTTGTAATTTGGCAATCATGTCACTAGTTTCTCAAGGATGTCCTGGAAACAGGATTTAGAGAAGCAACGACGTTTCATGATCTGTCATTTGTCTTTTTCTGCTTGTGGTTGATGATGACAACAAGACGGGGGCAAGCACGCTCCTAGTATGAGTCATACTCATCCTTGTCTGTGACTGTTTTGTCTTGGGTAATGGTACAACCTTGCACACCTAGATCTACGTCATATCTTGGTGTTTGTTGACCATTACAACAGTTTGCCCAATGATGATTAAAAGAGCAACGAATATTAAAAGTCTTGTAGTAAAGTTTTGAAGGATTTGCATCTTCTCATAGGTCTCATATCTTCTCCTCTTTGGTCTAGTCATCTTCTCTTGTCAGTCCCACCATCTTCTCTCGTCCATCCTGCGATGATATCCTGTGTCATTCAAAAACAAACGCAAGTGCATACATGATATATCCATTGCATTAGGTCCATACATACATATCCATGGCATTAAATAGTATCATACATGGCATTACATCATATACATAATCACAAACATGGCATTAACATAATCATCATCATTGCATCTTTTACATAAAGGTATCATGCACATCATTAACATAAGCATATGAATAGTGCATCATCATGGCATCAACAAACAAATCACCACATAGACATCATAATACATAAATGGCATCATAAATTAAGCATCATATATCACACACACATAATGCATAGAACATCACATAACACATATAGGTCGCATCAAAACTGCATCATCATATAAATCTCATCTCAAAAATATGCAATGTCACAGGATAGAGTCAATGGATATCCCAAAAATGGAGCTCGCAGGCTCAACAGTAAACATAATGTGTCCAAATACAAATATGCCCCTAGGATAGGCTCTCATCATCCCCTCGGGGTGAAGAATGTGGCGGTGGCCGAGGCCCTGTCACTGGCTCTGAAACAATGGAAGGTCCTGTAGTGCCCTGTGGCTGTGAGGATGAGGGAACTGCGAATGAGGGCATCATCTCAACAGTAGTAAACACATGTGAGGTCACTGCTGCTGGACTCTGAAAAGCGGTAGGATCTGTCACCGGTGGCTGACCCTGTACTGACCTCTGAGCCGAACCAATGGAACCCTGACTGTGTCCTGAATGATGACTCGAAGTATGCCTGCGGGAGTGATGTGATCTGTGGCCTGATGTGTGTCCTGTGGAAGTCGACCCTCCGACACTGCTGTGGCTCCTGGTACCACTGCCACTACCCGACCGGTGTCCACTGCCTGTCCTCGTCTGTGATCGAGACAGGGTAGGATCTCGCTGCTCTGGTGGCACTGCCTGCTCATATAAAGTCCTGTACTGACCTAGCCTCGTGCTCACCCTGGCCAACTCCCGAGCCATGTCCCCTATGGGTCCTGAACATAGGGCCACAAACTCTGTGCACCATCGCGCTGAATCCTGCTCGCAGATCACCGCCTGATCCCGCTCCACACGGGCTACCTCTAGGGCTGACTGTAAGGATCTCACCTGTGCCTGGCTGGCATCTAACCTCTGCTGCAGATCGGCCACTCGCTGATCAACCGTCGCATCCGGTGGCAACTCTGAAGATGGTATCTCCTCCTCACCCTCCACCATCTGCCATCTGAGGACTCTCTCTGCCTCACCTATGGCCTCATCCTCATCATCATCATCCTCATCCTCCTCTCCTGCCACCTCCGTCTCCTATCTCTCCACCTCCGTCTCCTGTCTCTCCACCTCCGCCTCCTGTCTCTCCCCCTCCGCCTCCTCCTCCCCTGCCACATCCACCCCTGGGGCCCTGACATCCTCCTCCTGTCTCTCCCCCTCCGCCTCCTCCCGTCCCCCCACCTCTGGCTCCCCCTCCTGTCTCCCCTCACCCTCTATCTCCTATCTGGGCTGCTCCTCCATATCCCCCTCCTCACCAACCTCGGGGATAGCATCTAATGCTACCCTCGCCATGCGCTGTCGCACCCTGCGACCTGGTACCTGTCTGTCCCGCCGTCACCTCCTGCCATCTCCTCCGTCATCTCCACCTCGACCTCCGTCTCCACCACGGCCCCCGTCTCCACCTCGACCTCCATCATCACCCCGACCTCCGTCTCCACCTCGTCCTCCATCATCACCCCTGCCTCCGTCCCTCCCTCCATCACCCCCCTCCCTCCATCTCCATCCCTGCCCCTGCCTCTACCTCTGCCTCTGCCCCCATCTCTGCCTCTGCCCCCCCGTCTGGCTCGCGGTACTCGTGGAATCACTGACCGCCTGTCAACTGGTGCTGGCCCGTCAGGATCTGTCAATGGTACAGGTCGGCGTGCGTGCCACCATAGATCATAGGCTGGTGTGGTACCTGGATCTGCTGCCCCACCTCTCCAACCCCAGGCCTGGGCTACTAACCCGTCAATCTGCTGTGTCGCGAAGGCCACTGGGATGGCCGGCCCCCATGCATACTCTCTGGACGATCGTGCATACTCTGCCGTCCCCATGGGTACATCCTGCTGCTCCCCGAACTGTCTCAGTACACGCTGTGGCAGATACATCTCAATAATCAGCGACGTCTGTACTGTCCTGCCAATCAGGTATCGATACTGCCTGCAAAAACTGAGGTGCTCGTCCTCATCATCCCATACCTCACAATCCCTGTAGGGTCTCCAGATGAAGGTCACCATGGTATCAATCCGATGCCGCCACCACCCTGTCTCACCCATACGGGTCTGCTGTAATGCGCCGGCATAGTAATAGGAATAAGGCATCCCCGCGGCCAGCTGTGGTCTGTCGATAGGAGGGCGGAATATGGCAATACGCTCCCATGCCCAGATCATCATCAGTGTGGTCCCACAGGAGATACTCTCTCCTCTCCTGTACACAACGTCATGCAGCTGATGATAAAGTGTCCCCAGCAAACAAGGACCCCATGCATAAACTGTCCTCTCTCGTCGCATGCCGACCATGACATCCCCCCAGCCAATCGGAAATCCGTGTCCTCGTCGGTCTGGAACCAAGATGCCACCAATCAGAGTCGCCAAGAATGCATCAAAGCGACTGTAATGCTCCGCCAGGAAATCCCAATGGATCTCGTAACCCTCAATGCCGAGTCCGGCACCCTGATCCTGGTAGTACGCACGGAAGGTCTGCTCGCCATGACGAGGATCGTACACGATCCGCTCCCCTCGAATCGGAATCCGGAGAATACGGTAGACGTCCTCCAAAGTAATCGTAGCCTCACCTGTCGGCAGGTGAAAGGAACAGGTCTCTGAATGCCATCTCTCGCACAGCGCCGTCAGTAAACCCCTGTTCGCCCGAATGGCGGGCATGAATGCAACATGGAATAGGCCAAGTCTCATCAGTCGTCGCCGCTCTCGCGGGCCTAGCTGATCGCCAAACCGAAAGGTCCTCGGTCTGCTCTCCCTCGTGTAAATAGGGGCAAGCTGCCTCTGCAAAAAGACGAACACGGCATCAGCACCTTTTTTGGACAACAGTGACCGTCTTGGACAATAACTTAGGGCATGAAGGATTTAAAACAAGTTAAAGCAAAGAAAACAGGCAAATGCGTCGCAAAAACGCAATTGCGTCGCAAATAAACAAATGCGTCGTTCGAAAAATCAAATGCGTCTGAACCAGTCAAGTGCGTCGTTTAATTACACTTGCGTCGCGAATTAGGCGTTTGCGTCGCCACTTTTCGAATGCGGCGCGGTATTTCAGTTGCGGCATTGCAATAAGCAGTTGCGTTGCAACATTGCAATTGCGGCTTTCAAGCGGTCAGTTGCGATTCGGTTTAGCACTTGCGTCGCACCAAAAATCGAATGCGGCGTAAACCGCCGGTGCTGGTTGTTTGTTCTATGCACTTGCGTCGCGACGCATCAAATGCGGCGAACGCGAAGTCACTTGCGGCTTACGCGAACGCATATGCGTCGCGGCGCATCCGTTGACTAACCTAGAAAGCATTAAAAAGCACGTAAATCGAGAAAATGACAAAGGAAGTCTAGGGTACATACCGCTGGTCCTGAGCCCTCTGGCCGTCTGAAGGTCCTCACAATCTCTCCGCGGTGCTCTGTCACTGGAATAACCATCGTAGCTGCTGTGTCTTTCGCTCTGAGCTCTCAGGATTTGCAAGGTGAATAGTGAAAGTGAATTGAGTTTTACCCCTTTGACCACCTATTTATAGGGTGAAAATGACATTTTTCAACTGCAGTCTATACTGGAGGCTCATTTCCGCCCCTTCGACCTCCCCGTAAGTTGCTTTAAACATGTCAGAATCTGAAACCGACTGCGCCGCTGTTTTTCTGACCACCAAATTCATTTATCGGGACCTTTTGCAAATTTTTCTGGCGCCGACCCAAAATTTGAAAATTTCCCGAGGGGGCAAGAATACTCCGTACCTTCACTGGGGCATATTTTGACTTAATTTTCTTTGTCACAATACGACAAGCGACATTATGACAAAGAGGGGCAAAATGTAGACACCTAAAAATGACCTAGGCCTGCAAGCTTCATTTTTACCACTTTCGTCCTAGCATAATTAAGCTATTTAATTATGTCCTTGGTCCACATTCGACTATTGATTAAATAATTCATAATTATTTAATTAATTCATGTCATTTGTTCCTCCTTGATTATTAAATAAATAAATATTATTTATTTATTTAATACATCACTAATTATCTAAAGTCTTCCTTTGATTAAATAAATTTCATAATTTATTTAATTTCCCTTTACCATTTATGTCTTCTTGATTAATTAAATAAATTTTATTTATTTAATTACGTCACTAATTAAGTCCCCTTCTTCTAAAAAATTAAATAAATTCTTATTTATTTAATTCTGTCCATTTTCCACTATAATTAAATAATTCATTTAATTATTTAATTATTCATTAGCTTTTTCTCCCATTAAAATTAAATAAATTTGATTTATTTAATTTAGCCATTCTCTTGAATTTTGAATTAAAATCATTATTTAATTTCAAAATAATTCTTTTATCACATTCCTCCATAATTAAATAATATCTTTATTATTTACTTACTTTAGTTACTGGAGTAAATAAATCTTATTATTTAATTTCTCCAGCAACCTCTTTGTCCGTGCCAGCCTTATCCTCCAATTTAATTCTTGACTTTTGACTTCTCATTTATTTTCGACCGTTGATTGAATTATTTCATAATTCAATCTCCACCCTTCATTCTTACCTGTTGCCCTAATTTTGACCTAACCCTAATGCACACAGCAATATTCAATCTTAAGCATTGATCTTAGGGTTCCTGTCATCTTTTCATCCTGGCCACACGTTCAAAATTGCAATTTTTATAAAAGGGCAATTTTGACCTCATTTGGATCTCTCTCTCAGTCTTTAGCTCATTTTGACTTCTTGCATTCTTAGTCTATGTCAATTTGCTGTCAACTTAGGTCATAGTCATTAACAGTCATAGCCATTTTAGCTCATTGTAGGGTTATTTTTATTTTCTGCAAATCCTTCAACACTTGCATAGGGCTTAGTCTTTAGTCATAGTTGCTCATAAATCTGAGGGCATTGTTATTTATCTGCAAGCTAGGAGGTGTAACAGAGGTTAATCATGGAAGGTGGAGACATAGGGTAACACTATCCCTTTTGTCTTCACCTCACTTCCATTGTACTTTGTTATTTTCATAGGATTTTCTGTTATTGTGCTAACCCACTTTAATAATAATTTTAGGATTTTCCTTTGATTACACAATAGAATTGAATGCATTAAAAAATAATTGATTAGATCTTATTGATAGTACTTTTGATTAGATCTCATTACTAATTGATTAGATCTTATTGATAGTACTTTTGATAATGTTTTACGATTTAGGCTTAATTCAAGACAAGTTTACCTTAATAATTGAGCCTTTTTAATTTTTTAATTTCTTACTAATGATGTTATTACTCTATGAGAAACTCTTTTATCTTTCTCCTTACTAAATTATTTACAATAGAATTGAATGCATTAAAAAAAACTTTAACAACAATATTATTTCGATCAAACTTTTTGTTTACATGAATCTTTGAAATTTATTTAGTAAAGGTCTCATTTTGTACATGTCTTTAGTAATTGTATAAAAATTTTGAATTTTTTGGTTAATGTCTTATTGGAAAACCATTCATTGAAATTTTTGAAGCCCACAACCAAATGGTTTGTGATGACCTCTTGCCTTCAAGAATTTCTATTATGCTCATCAATTTCAAACCATATTTGTGTTCTTGAATGTTTTTAAATTTTAACAAACTCATTACAAAAAGATGGTTTTTGAATTTCTTTTTCTTCTTCAAAAAGGTTCTCA
Source organism: Sequoia sempervirens (assembly GCA_007258455.2). Taxonomy (NCBI): domain Eukaryota; kingdom Viridiplantae; phylum Streptophyta; class Pinopsida; order Cupressales; family Cupressaceae; genus Sequoia; species Sequoia sempervirens. The sequence goes on along the minus strand of VDFB02281492.1, from coordinate 380,805,050 downwards.
CTTCTTATGTAATTTGGAGAAACATTGAGTTTAATTGGTTCATGTGAGCTATCAATTTAATCATTGTTATCAACAAGTTGATTATTGAGTGCAATTTCAATGTCATCGGGTTCATATCCACATTAGTCAAGAAATTGTTGATGTATTTCTTTTTCTTCTTCTTCTATGATGCTACTCTTATCAATAGGTGTTCCATCAAATTTTACAATATTTTCACATTCATGTTCAACATTTTTATTTTCAATATTATTGTCACTTTCATTTTTTAAACATTTCATTATATTGAACATTAAAATATCCAATTTAAATGTCATTTAAGGGTAAATAAGGACCTTCATCTTCTTTCAATATATATTTATAACAAGTATATATATTTAAGGGTAAATATATATTTTTAACATATATAATATGTATGGTTGGATTAGTGAGATATTTATAACAAGTATGCAATGAAGTCAAACTTTATTAGATTTGATTCTTAATAAATTAGTTTTAACGAAATTCAATTTATAGCTTTTATGCAATCTATAATTTTAAATAGTTTGATGGTATCTAAACTTTATACATATAAAAATATGATAAATGTTTGATTATTTTTCTTTCCAATCTATAATTTTTTGATGTTCTTGGCTATATAATTGAAGTTCATTTATGTTAACAACTATTAGATTAAATATTTTTATCCCCAATTATTTTCAAATAATTTTATACTAATCTTTGTATTCTTATTCTTTCTTTCATTGTTTCATTTACAATTTGAACCATTTAAGAATGCTATGTTATATATTATAGTTGTCTTCCAATTCTTTTTAAATTGTTAATGGTATGAAAATATTATTGATGAGTAGATGAATTATTACAAGTTCTATTTTAGATTTGTATTCCCTTTATCTTGATATACTATTTACCAAAGTCTCATTGCTCTTTTAGGTGTACTGTATATATATATATAAAACATGGAAAATGTAGATCATGTTCCACCTGTGCTAGATTCTTTGCTTGCAAATACTAGTAATGAGGTTAAAAAATTGAGAGATTCATTAGCATAGGGTGCAAATCCGGCGATATATACAGAAGCATGCATGTTAATATTGCATAGTATAGAAAAACTAAAAGATGAACTTGAGAGGACTAGTGCATATTCCCTAGATAGAGTGACTGCTATTCTTTCCCACATGTGGGAAGAAGTGCATGGTGACGTTCCCCTTAAACAAATACAGGATAGTGTCACCAAAGAAATGATAAAAGCCACTTGTTTTCCATCTTATCAAAATGTGCGTAAGGTTAGGGGATACCAGGTCACTAGATGTGTCAATCATGCTATGGCCTCATTGATCTACCCATGATTTCTCACAGCACATGGTCTATACCCAAACAATGACCAGATTCCATTATATTTTGTTCAGCAGTTGTATGCTGAGGTCCATTTGGGCCTCAAAGTTAACTACTTGGAAATTCCACTATATGCTGGTCAAGGGCATCGTAGGATTGCTAATAGGCCCACCTATCATTGAGCAGATAGACCACCCCTAGTGTTTAGGGTATTGGTTGGTGACAGGTCTCCTGCTCTCACCCCAGCTCTAGCCCCCATAGCAGATGAGGTTGTTGTTGCTTCCCAAAAGGAAGTAATTGACACTGTAGGTGACATTGCGGCTACCACCACTAGGATATCTGATGATCATGTAGGTCAATATTTGATGTCCATACATTCCCAATCCACACCATTTTCAACACAGTGGACCACCATGGATCCTTTTATAGTGGTCAGAATCCCTACTCCTACACAGCTTGATGCACTTACAGGAGATATGTCACGCATGACTCTGTATTGTTTGGATGAGGACCTGTTGGAGGCATATGCCCACATTGCATTAGAAAATGGGATGGGTATAGAGAATGTTAGAGAGCATTTGAGATGTAGAGGTCATTCAGTTCCAGGATCCCATCACTCTCAGCCAAGCACTAGTGCGCATCAGGATCCACCTACAGTTCATACGGCAGCTGCATAGACTATGGGTTTTACTAATATGTTGATTGGTTTTGGTTCATCATCACCGATGCCATCTCACCTTCATAGTCCTTTACATTCATCATTTTTGGCATGACATGGGATAGATCAGATGGATGCAGATGTTGATTTGTCGCTTGATCGTTTGGTGGATATGGTGGAGGTGACTGTTTCCAAGGACTTAGGTCATCCAATATTAGATGATGTGCATGTATGTGTACATGTGCATGTTTCAATTCTTTTTTCATTATTATTATTATTTTTTTTAACTAGATATTCATGTAAGTTGATATATATGTGTATATATTTTGTTACAGGTGGACATACCTCATATCACTCCTAGCCTTGGTCTAGATCATGTGCATGATCGATGTGACTCTGTGGTTGAATATGTTGTCAGTGGACATGTGAGTTTTACATTTTTATATAATCACATGTGTATATGTACATTGAATATATTTATGTATGCATAGATCTAGATTGATATTTAAAAATACAAGTTCATTTAAAAATAACTTTCATAAAATTTATTTAATATAAATTATATGTATTTAACACATCTTGTCCACAATTTTATTTGCAGGGCTCAGCACATCCATCAGAGTAGGACCATTCTTATTCAGATGGCCATTCGTCTAGGAGTAGACATTCATATTAGGCCATGCACTCTAGATTTATGATCTTGACCACATGTATTTGATTATATGATGATCTTTAATAGTATTTGATATTTGATGATCTCTAACTTACATTTGCTTATTTGTTGATCTTTAGTATTCGACATTTGTTGATCTTTAGTATTCGACATTTGATGATCTTTAATTTACATTTTGCTTTTATGATATGTACATATATTTTCTTATATGATATCTACATACATTTTCCTATTTGCTTATAATATGTGTTATGTTTATATGTATTGAATCCCTTTACATGTATGTACATGTGTTTGCTTATGGTTTAAATATGTTTACACATAATATATGTATGCATTTGATTTAAATATTCAATATACATACATGTTTTCTTATTTTATGATCTCTTACAACTTGCATTTCCTTATATTGAATATATATTTGATCTTTAGTAGAATCTTAGGGAAATCAATGCCACTTTATAATTAAGTTCATTCATGTTGATCACAATTAATATTCTTTTTAAAATGACTTAAGCAACATGAACCATTGAGTTGAGAACAAGATATAATCTTTTTGACAAGTAACTTGAAATTCAATTCAAATATAATTTTAAGAAAATTCAATTCAAATTATATTGAGCTATTATACGTTTTTGACAAGTAACTAGAAATTCAATTCAAATGTAATTAAGAAAAATTAATTCAAATTACACCTCTATTATACATTTTTGAAAACTAACTTGAAATTCAATTCAAATATAATTAAGAAAAATCAATTCAAATTATACCTCTAATATACATTTTTGACATTTTAAAAAAATTCTAAAATTACTAGATATGTTGTGCATACCTATGAATTAAATATATTCAACAAACTTCACAATGAAATAACTTGTTTTTTTACTACTTGATTCATTTAAACTAGGATCTAATTATTCCATGTACACTTGAATAATTTTGATTCACTTGGAGCGCAAATTTTGGAGAAGAAGTTTTTGCATATTTATCAATGAGGCAAATATTGGAGCTCGACAACTTTTCATTTTTATCAATCAAGGAAAAATTTGGAGGATAATTGAACTAAGTTGGTAGAGGACTTGTTTAGAGTCATCTTTAAATTGAAGAAGAAAATGGGACAACAAAGAAAAAGAAAAAATGCGTCTCAACGAAAATTGTCAAAAGAAGAAGAACAAAAGAGGCGTGACCAAAACTTGGAAAATTATCATAGAAAGAAACAAGGTACATGATTTTTTCTTCTCTCTCTCACTCTCAAGTGTGTGTTTAGGACTTTTACTTTTAAGGTTTCTAACCATCATTGCACTTGAATGATTATAAATACTTTTAAATGTCCTCAAGTCATCTTGGTCATGCAAGTTGCAATGTTTATATGATCCTTGACTCCAATTCCTTAAGCCAATTCTTTTTGTTTCAATATTTGTGTTTTGTGTCTTTGGTCTTTTATTTTCATCACTTCAATGTTCTCAAATTATTTTTATGTTTTATGCTCTAGGGATTCCTCAAGCTAGAGCCAAGCCAAATCTAGATATTGGATCAAATGAATCTATTGAAGAACACATGGACCTTGAAGTTAGGGAGGAGACCCAAGTTCAAACAATGCTTGTTGGAGAGGGTCAAGATCACTTCCTTCTACTGTATATGAGCATATAAAAATATCACAAACTTCTCTCACTTATAGGTCATCATGTTTTATCAATTTGTTTGCTTGCATACATAAACTTCACTTATATTTAACATCATCTCTCAATTTTGTTTGCAAAATATTTTGTGACACATGTGTAGGAAGGGCTCAACAAGCAAGGAAGTTTTCATGCTCAAGTTGAGCCAAATCTAGACATTGGATCAAATGAATCCGCTCAAGAATGCATGGTCCTTGAGATAGGGAGGAGGCACAAGTTCAAACAATGCATGTTGGAGAGGGGTCAGGATCACTTCCTCCTACTGGTATGGATGAGCATATAAAACTAGCTAAGAAGGTGGGGAAACAAATTTCTCATAGAAATTTAGATCATTTACTTGAAATGGATATGGAGAAACTAAAATATTTTTCCAACCAGCCTTATAATAAGAGAAAGAGGTCAATGACTAAATCTATAAATGGAATGATCAACCATCATTTCAATCATCTTAATACACTTGAAAAACCCAATTGTTATCACATTTACTTCTTCGTGATGAGCTCAAAGAGTCATTACAATTGTTGGGTGTACATTTGGCATCAAATAAGAAGAAACACATGGGATTACAAAAGGATATTGTTCAAAATGTTAAAAATGGTTTAGATTCCATTGGGAAAGGATCTTGATCAGTGAATAAGGCCACTACAAGAAGAATGATGTTGACATCTATTGTACATCAAGATATAGCAAGAAAAAGAAAAATGTCTGCACTTTCAACTGAAATTGGTTATAGTAGAACCACATTGATAAAATATGAGAAAAAGAGAAAGTTTTGGATGAGAGTTTAGAAAGAAATTGGGCAATTATGTGTAGAGCTCCCCGTTCTGACAGGATTGAAGATGTTGTTAGGAACTTGGTCTCAGGTTTTTGGCATGATCAAACTCATCCATCATCAAATACTAGAGATGTTATGAGACATAGGATTGGACCTAGTATTTATGAAAATCATATCAAACATTGGCTAGAAATAACACAATTTGAGATGTATATGAACTTTTGTAATGCATATCCTCATATAAAGATTGGGCAAACAATGTTTCAAAGGTTAACGCCATATTATGTGAAGATAAACAAGTTCTTTGAAACTTGTTGTTGTCGTTATCATATTGAATTTGATCTCTACTATCAGGTGTTTCGAAAGATGAGAGAAGAAAGATGTGGGTTTTAAAATGCACCTCCTAAACAGGCAAGTTTGTTCATAAAGTATATATTATGTGATCATGAAAATGGACCTTAAATAAACTGCATAAAAGGAATTTTTGAGACATGTGGAAATTTGGCTAAATTTCCTTCAAGAATTGAGGATACTGACCTAACAAAGACAGTAAATTGCAAGAGGTAAGTACTATTTTTAGAGAGTTTATTTGTTTCAATTTCTCATAGATCAAGTTATTTGGATTCTCTTTGATGTAATGTTTCATTGATCAAGTGTGGTTTATTAGTTATTCACATATTTTAGTGACACAGGTACAAGTATGTAAAGTTGCAAATAAATTTTGGGAAAGAATCCACAAGGTTGAACTATGTAGAAGAGGAGATTCCCATTGGAAAATTTATAGAATATTTTCAAAAATTGATACGACCATACATACATCATTCATGTTTTGCTAAGTGGCAAGCACAAAAATTCCAAACATTGAGAGATACTTTCCCACATGGAATAGTTCTACTAGTAGTTGACTTTGTAGAAAATTACTCCTTTGTACATCAAAAGGAGATTCAATCAAAGTATTACTTTTCAAAGCAGATCACTATTATGGTTCATGTGTGTTATCGACATGCACAATCAGAATTGGATGGTGTTGAAAGTACAGATGAAGAATGAGCCATTAAGAAAGAATATCACTTTTATATTAGTGATGATAAAGAGCATGAAACACTTTTTGTCCAACATTGCTTTACAATATGTTTTGAGAATTTGAGAAGCAGGGGTGTAAAATTTGAAAATCATTTTGTATGGTCAGATGGATGTGTGGCACAATTCAAATCTTCACGACCATTCTATGGACTTTGTAGATATCATAAAATCTACAAAATACCACATGTTTGGAGTTTTTTTGAGAGTGGGCATGGAAAGGGTGAGCATGATGGAGTAGGAGCTTGCATCAAATGAGCTTTAAGAAAGCATCAAATGAGTTATCCAGAAGATCATCTAGACAATGCACATGATGTTGAATGGTGCAAGAAACACTTTGCATCAAATGTGGTTATACATCTTCACGAACAAACCGACACATTCCACATAGAGTGTTTTGGGAGATATTGGGTATGTATAAATTACATTAAATCAAAATTTGAATTTATTTAAATTTAATATATATATATATATATACATATTTGTTCACATAAGTTTTTGTTGTACATATGTATCTAGGTGTGGATAGAAGATCAATGCATGGATGTAAGAGTGTAGAAAAAACAAGATCTTTTCATTGTGTTAGGAGTTCAGATAGTCGCCATGGATGGATATTAGACACAAGGGATTACTCTTGTTTTTGAATTGAGTGCATTGAGGGAAACTCTGATTATGCATGCAACAATCAAGAACTTGGATATGTTGGTAAATGGGATACGGTGCCACTAGTTGTTTTAGAAACATATGATGAGAACGAGGAAGAAATATTTGAAAACATTCCTTTGATTTCAATTGATTATGACCATATTTCAAGATTGGTTAGAAAAGTTACACATGTGTAAGTTTTCAATAATTTAAATATTATATATATCTAGTTAGTGATCTTTAGAGACATTTCTAATTTTTTTAGAATTTTTTTGTGTAAATTTGGTGTACAGGAGATATTTATGCAATCATAGCAGAGCCTAGAAACATCGAAGGTGTTAGCTATTATTTATTGCACTGCACAGAAGAGAGGAATAAGCTAATAAAACTTGAAACAAGTGATGTAATGTCATTTCCCATAGGTGAGTTTGAATTTAAAATTTTATATACATTGTATTCACATGTGCACATTACATTATAAACATTAAATATATATTGTACAAACCTTGAGCATGAAAATTTTGCACAAGTACATATGTCTTACCTTAGGTTCATGTTTACCATGCAGGTTCTATTGTAGTGCAAGGGACATATCTAAAACAAGTCAAAGTTGTTCAGCATGGGATTCATTTTGTTGACTATCAACCTGATAACAAGGTATATCAATTTATTCACTTAATAATTGCTACCACTCTACATCTTCATGCAATTCCACATGCACATGGCTGAAGAAAATGGAGACTAGATAGTGATGATCATCAAAAAATTCTACATGTTATTGAAGAGCGGGCTGAACCAGAATCTTTGACTTAGATTATATCCATGGTTTTCAAGTTCACTTGTAACCCTATACATAGATGTAAATCATTTTGTGTAAATTACAATTATATGTACATATTTGTTCCATGGAAAATTCTTAAGTTCAAGAATCTTTGATAGCATCATCTCACTTTTTTTGGTTGCATGTAAACCCATTTATATGCTTTCAATCCTTATTTGAAATGTAGTGAATATTTTTAAAATCATTTTGTCTAAATTACAATTATATGTACATATTTGTTCCATGGAAAATTCTTAAGTTCAAAAATCTTTGATAGCACCATCTCTCACTTTTCTTGGCTGCATGTAAACCCACATATATGCTTTCAATCCTTATTTGAAATGTAGTGAAGTTTTCTAAAATCATTTTTCCTAAATTACAAATATAGACAACTTATATTTGTTTCATGGAATTCTTAAGTTCAAGAATCTTATATACACTTATATACAACTTATATAATTTGTTCCATCGAATTGTTCCATGGGAAATTATG
>VDFB02281492.1:380714303-380795966 GCA_007258455.2 Sequoia sempervirens | reverse complement strand
TCTCTCTCTCTCAAGTATCTCCCTCCTACCCCCACTCTCCCTTTGTCTCCCACTCCCTCCATATCTCTCTCTCAAGTCATAATTTAAAACAAATATCATTTATATTTATATTAATATTAAAAAATATTTTTTAATTGATGTGGTTCGACCGAACATCTTTAGAATGTTCGACGAAACCCCTTTCAAATCTATTTTTTTATTTTATGTTAAATGGGTTTGGTCGAATCATGGTTCGGTCGAACCCCAATTCGATCGAACATTATTTTTTTGTTCGACCAAATAGTCGTTCGACCAAACCCACTAAATTGCACCCACATCCTCTCAAGGACCAAAATTGCTCAGAATTTTGCACTTTGAAGTTTGATTTGAGAATGAAAATGGAGGAGATCTCAAAAACCCAATTGGTATCAGGTTGTCCTCAAAATGATCTATCCAACGAATATAATTTTAATATGTTTTGATTATATTATCTGTTTGTTTTTTAAGTTTTATTTAATATAGGTTTTTCACCGAAAACAAAACTCTATGTTCTGCACATGTGGAAAAACAAAATATTATAAAAAAAAAAATTAAAAATATGAGTGCACCAGATATTGGAGTCCTTGATCCAACAAAAAATAAATAAAAAAATTCAATACATACAGTAAAATTTATGCGTTATACGGTCGCGTTATGTCTGAATTGTAATTTATTTGACTTTGAAACTCGATTAAAGAAAAAATATTCAATAAAAAACTATCTAACCAAGTGGAAGCACTAGATATCAGAGTTACAAATCTAAATTTGAAAAAATTAGAATTTTATCTTTCAAAGAAAAAACATTGTGTTATACGGTGTCACTTTTTAAAAATGTTGTTTTTTGAAAAAAGCCAATTTTTGTGGGAGATGGAAAAAGAAGTGCAATCTAATTCCAAAAATTTTGAAAAAAAATATTTTTAGAATCTAGAGAGAAAATGTTACAAGACTCTAATTTGTATCATCTTCAAATTCTTCATGGTTTAACCGCTATAGGTGCTCGAATGTAAAGATTTAGTTTAAAAAAAAAAAGTCAGTGTCCAGTTTGGTCAAAAATTGTAAACCACTATTGTGGGATCACCCTAGTGTAACGAATTTATATTATTCACGCAACTTAAATGATAATGATGATGTAGGATGGATTTATTTGATGATGTTTTTTTTGAATGTCATGATGTCAGGTTAGTCCAGAGAGAAGATAGAAGAAGTGAGAATGATCTGACCATTGATTTTGATGATTGATTGAAAAGATCCAACAAGTATATGATCCACCGAGACTTTATTAGAGATGGTGATGAGAAATGCATGATGATGAATGTGTGATTATCATTTTCTCATATATGGGGATTGGGATTTTTCTTTGTTCCTTATTATTTGATATAACACATAGACACGATGCATCATGGTATTGATAGCCAAGATGATGTTGTATCTAGTTTAATGGAATTTGACTCAGAAAATAAATAAGATAGTTCTTGTTCACATCTTGACATACAAAAACTTAATTGGAATGTAAGTTAGAAGCTTAGGATGCATTGGACCAAATCATACACAATAGTCAACAATGTAATCCAAACAACTTCCCTACACACAACTAAGCAAGTATGCACCAAGATTATTTTACAATAGTATCCATAAGCACAACAAGCAAAAGATAATGATCAATGCCCCATTCCTTTCTCTCTAAATCATTTTAATAGACATCATTGAGAGGTCTTGTTAAAACTGTAAAATTTGAAAATTTTATAGTTGTCTATACTCATAAAATGTTTCCAATGAATCCCATGTCATAAATATAAAATTGATGTAATTTGCTTTATCACACATGTTCTAGTCAGTATTCATCATTTGGTCCCATAAAATTCACCTGATCCCAAGAATTTGAATATATAAATTCATATCGGCATGAGATAATACAGGTCTCCCCAACCCATTAGTTATTTTATACTAACACATATTTTTCAGTGTATCAACTAGAGGTCAGTAATGTCATACCGATAAAGTCTCATTTTAGTAGTTCACAGTCTCAAATGACAAATAGATTCTATCGGCGAGATAATGATCATCGGGGTGACAATAAGAATTCATATCGAGCTTGTATATGTCTTACTGCTCAAAGCATAGGGAAATGTGTTGGTCAGACCAGTGCCATCGAAGTAAAATTCCTAAAGTTAGCCTGAGAAATTCATCCAATCTTGTTGATAATGCAGAGGAGGATTTTGTTAGTAGGATAATACTATCAGGATGAGTTCAAGATGTCCTACCAACCCCTCATGACATACCAAGAGAATTGTATTGGTAAGGGACTTGGCAATATGTTTGAAGAGAATGATCATCAGAAAGACATGATTCATGGTCTCGCTGATGAAGAACTTCATCAGAAAGACAGAATTCAGTAGAGAGAGATAAGAAGGTCATACCGAGTGTAGTTTCATCAGCAAGAAAACCATTATGTCTTAGCAATCAAAATTAACAAAGGAAATATCTCGGCAAGATACATATCTTTGGAGTAAGCTGAAGACTGTCTGCCCAAACTAATAAGTCACAACAATAGGTTTGCATTGGTGAGAGTTATAACGATATACTTGGGACTGAAAGGATAACTCTCGGGGAGACTCATAACACTGGTGAAACTACAAGACATCTTAGCGATATATGATCTATCGATAGCACAAATATGAGTGAATCAAAATAACTATCGGGGAGACTCAAAGTGTTGAGGAAACTACAAGATGTCTTAGCAGATGTTTAATGAACGTTGGTAAAAGCCCTAAAAAAAGGATCGCCCAAGATTTGAAAATGTCTCGATGATAATATTACATGATGTGACAGTGAAAGTTTTGAAAACAAGACCTGTTACACTCGTGTTTCAACTAAAAAATTAATGGTGCCATAGAGCATAAGTAGTTTCATGAATTGAGGAAGATTCAATTGAAAATATTATTGTGGAATTGATAGCAGAGGAAGCAGAAGGAAAAACAAAAACCAAGGACATTGTTTTAGCTCAAAAGTTTCAAGCAAAATACAATAAGTTCTTTGTACCTTAATTTATGTAATTTTGAAGAATGGAAGCCACTAGTTTAGGAAAATTAAAGGGGAGAAAGCATGGGGAAAGTAGTCAGTCTAAAGGGAAAAAATAGAAAACCAAAATTGAGGCAGAGGGCACTGAGCGAAAGCTAAGTCAAGATCTTATCGACCAATTACATAGCTCTGGACCTAAAGCCAGACGATCTGCACAACGTAGGGAAAAAGTGGATAAATTAGATGACAAATGTAACCTCATAGGAGATATTTGGACACCAATAAGAGGTTATGAACTTTTTATTTTTAATTACCATCGGAGGAATCACTTTGAACTAGTATGGAATCCATTGAAGCTTAATCTAGGAAAGTTGGTCTGCCCTAATGTATTTGTCAATGTTGAATTGGTGAGATTGTTGGCTGCTCATTATAATTCAAAACTCAAAGCCATCTGTGACCCATCTGGGAAACCATTAATACATATATCAGAAGATGCAATAGGCAATGTTTTCAAATTGGAAGGGGTTTTCAATGAGAATATCATATGTGAAGAATTAGAAAGGAAATTCGGGAGGATGGACACAATTTATAAAGGTTGGAGGTTTCCACTGCATAGAATTAGATAGGGCAACAAACTAGTTCCACTAGAGGATAGTGATGGATCTCCATTCCATGTTGATCTTTTTGAACCCTATATGAAGTATACTTATTTATTGGTAGGCCATGTATTGGGAATAGAATTCCCTGAATATATGTCAATCGTGCCTATAATAATTTCAGCAGATATTCATTATCACAATTCTAGACCTTTTAATTATGCTTCATACATTTTTAGGGGGCTTGATTCTGGGTTGATGGAAGTAAAAGGTGGAGCCTCTATCTTACATCTTAGGAATTATTCATTGTTGATGCACATAGTGTTGTATTTTGGACAGGAGTTAGGGTTGTGGCCTAAGGAGATGAAATTTTCACAATTTGATAAGGAAGGTATGTCATTACCTGTTCAATTATGGAATGTTGTTTGGGAGAGCAGGTTTTCTCATTCTTGTTTCGTACACTTTGAGGAGTATTTTGTAAAGACATTGTATAAATTCTATAATCATCCATGTGCTTATTCTTTATCTGATGAGATAAAGAGGTTTCTCAGGTCTAAGGACTTCAATGGGCCAATTAGTCACAATTGGGGGGATTGGTATTGCTTGGAGGATGCCACCATGCTTAGGGTTTATGGATTTGAGGATGCCCCATTGATTTTTTCTAAAACATTTCCAGACAGGATTGCATACTTGGAAATTGTCAAGCAAATGGACTTTTCTAGGGTCATGAATTTGAGCTCCTTTGGAAAATAGGCTTTTATGCCCAATACATTTTCCTTCGATGATTTTACTATATTGGCAAAGGAAGGGTACAAATTTATTCTTGATAAGCTACTACAATACAATATGAAAAAGAAGACCACTAAGAAATAATTTTGATCCAGAAGGATATATTAGTTCTTCTAAACAAAAGATAAATTTGGAGGGTATCAACATGTACCCTATCAACTTGATGATATGATCAAGAACCTAGAAGCTGAAGGCAGAAATGGTGGTTGAAAAATATAATCAAGGGTTGCAAGACACAGAGTTGTTATCTTCTGGGGAAGAGGCATCTGAGGATAATGTTCAATATGACCAACCCAATAAGATATCAAGATTGAGAACTCAATATTACACTTGCCTTGCCAGGGAATTAAGTGTTGAAGAGAGTATAGATGCAGATGCAAGGCATGCAGAGTATAAGTCATTTGTAGAAGATAATGGATTTATAAACTCTCCAAAATTTAAAGCATTATTATATAAAGAAAAAGGAAAAGAGATAAGAGAAATGGTTGACAATGTTACACCAAGTAATGAAGAACGGTTATTGAATTATCTAAAGATGAGTGTAGAAAAAGAGATGGTGGGTATGACCCCTGAAAAGGGAAGGAAAATGTTTTATTTTATTTATTTTTTTAATAAAAGAGGTTAAAATTTTTATTAATCATCAAGAGTAGTACAAAGCAGGAAAAATCCCAATAAGCGATTAAGAACCAACATACAAGAACTCAAGAAAATTTTATGCAGCATCTCACATCCTCAGTGACCCACTCCTCTAAATCCTGGGCAAGGTCCCCTGGTAAACTGTTCCAATCATCAATCATCCAATTCTCATTCTTCTTCGAGGCCCATTTGGCCAGCCTGTCAACCACCTTTTTCCACTCTTGGGGGATATGAGAGAAGGTAACAGACTCAAATAATTCTCCCAGATTGGTGATCTACTTATCGACCACAACAATCTACCAACTAACATCCTTAAACTACCTCTTATTTATAAGGTCCACCACCACCTGTGAATCTGACTCACAGATAATTTGTTTCCAACCAAGGGCATATGCCCTCTTCAAGGTCAAAAGAATTGCCAGGGCCTCCATAAAGTTATTAGAATGTTGCCCCCAATATTCTGAAAATAAGAACACAACCACCCTAGAGCTATCTCTGCCCAAACCGCCAATGCCTGTGTGGCCTAGATTTCCCCTTGTTGACCCATCCGTGTTGATTTTTAGAACACCAGCAGGAGGAAGCACCCAATGCCCCCTGAAGACATTTCCTCTAGTACACCTACCACACCCAATCTTGGGACTTCCAATGCCTCCAGTAGTAATCCCTAGATTATGAATAATCCCAATATCTCTAGAATCCACCAAGATCGACAAGTCACATTTAGCAGAAAACATTTCCTATAAGGTCCCAAGAATATGAGCCCAAACTTTCCCTACTTACAACTTCTTATCCAGAAAGATCCTTCGATTCCGTTCTAGCCAAATGTGCCAAATAATCATACTAGGACCAATAGGCCATGCTATGTACAAGAAAGAAGTCTTCGTCGGGCTTGACTCAAAGATCCTCCGACACTCCTCAAGAGAAAATGGGTTCTTGCATGACAAATTCCAGGCCCCCCACCAAAAGTGCCAAATAGTCCTAGCAAAGGGACACAAAAAGAAAAGATGTGAGATGGTCTCAGCATCTTTTAAACATAGAAAAAAAAGTGAAGGACCTTGGAAGCCTTGTTTACATAGGTTATCCCAGGTCAGGCACCTGCCATACATCACAAGCCAAGAAAAGAAATTTCATTTTGGCCAAGAGAATTTATTCAAAATATTTTTCCACCAAGGAACGTCATCACTACCATAGGTCTCTCTATCCAGAAGGCCATACCTTGAAGCAATAGAGTACTTCCCTTTAGGACCCGAACCCCAAGCTAGCACATCCCTCCCCAGAAGAGAGCAACAGACTCTAGTAGCTAGAATGGAGAAAAAATCCCTCCTATCCTCCAAAGAGCCCCCTTGTGGCCACTCTTGCATATCCTTCCACTGATAGACAATAGTCTATCCCAAAGCCTGTGGGGCTTTAAAATCCATCACTCTACTCCATCCAGCTTGAAGAAAAATCCTACTCAATCCCTCTAAGTGAGGATACAAGTGGAGAATAGGTAGAAAGCCATCCTAGGAATCTTGCCAAAAGAGAGCATCATAACCTCTGTTGCAAATCCAAAAAAGGCCTTGTTTAACTAGCTTATCTCCATGCTTGAGAGTATCCCAGATCATAGAACCTTTCCCCACAAGGCTGAAACATGGAACCTCAGCCCCATCAACCCCTCCAAGATACTTGAAGGTAAGGATCCTAGCCCAAGACTAATGATGATGAGTACACCATCTACAGTACAACTTAGCAGCCAAAGCCTACCCATTCCAATCCGCCCTACGCAATCCTAGACCACCCTCCTACTTTGGTTGACAAACTACTTCCCACTTAATTAGACTCCACTTTCTTGAAAGGAAGTTACCTAACCATAGAAAATGCCTATAGAGGCCCTCAAAATCTTTGATGAAACTTGACAGAACAAACAACACAAAGCACTTGTAAATAGGTAAGGCCTATTCCACAGACTTCAACAGAGTAACTCTCCCTACCATAGACAACCATTTGTAGGTCCAATGACAAACCAATCCAAAAAATTTGTCGATCACATCCTACCAAAAATGCCAAGGGAGCGGGCGCATGTCCAAAGGGATACTGAGATAGATGAAAGGAAGCTTTCCCAACTAAAACCTTAAAATCCTAGCTATACGTTGTTGAATCAGAATGGGAGTATTAAAGAAATAAATGAAAGAATTAATTTCATTTATTCTTTAACCAGAGGTAGCCAAATAGCAATCCAATGTTTGGAAAAAAGCAACAGCCTCATCAACCTTAGCAACACCCATTAAAGACGAATCATCCACAAACTGAAGATGAGTTTGAGGAGTGAGGGAATTGCTCCATTTCCAACCTTGTATGAGCCCAACCGAAACTTGAGACTTAATGAACCTCCCTAAACATTCGACCATTAGAATGAACAAGTATGGGGATAAAGGATCCCCCTGCCGAAGACCATAAGAAGCACCAAATAGATCTGAGGCCTCCCCATTTATAAGAATGGAGAAGGATGGCGTTGTCACACAGCTCATGACCCAATTGATCCACTCCTTCCAGAATCCAAAGGCTCCCAAATTTTTTGTCAAGAAACCCCATTTAACTCTATCATATGCCTTAGCCATATCCAACTTTATAAACATTGCTTTTTCCTATGAGGATGCCATGGAGTGAATAGTCTCAACTGCAATAACTATACCATCCAAAATCTATCTACCAGTAATAAATCCCACTTGTTCCTCTGAGATCAGCTTATCCAGCCATGGCTTCAGACGCTCTGCAATTAGCTTTGTTATGATTTTATAAACCACATTACATAAGGAAACTAGTTGAAATAGGTCTAGAGAATTATCCCCTTCATGCTTTGGGATGAGTGCAAGAAATGTGGCATTCATTGCTCTAAACATTTTCTTATTCCTTAAAGATTCCTGCACAACCTCCAACAGATCCAATTTTAATACTTCCCAAAATTCCTGAAAGAACTCAGCCAGAAACCCATCTAGACTAGGAGCCTTCCTTTTTTTCATTTGAAACACCACTTCCTCCAACTCCTTCAAAGAAATATGCTTAAGAAGAGAGATATTCATATCATTGGTCACTAGAGGAGGAATACTGGCCAAGATGGAACCTTCCTCCTCCCGAGCAAGCTGGGTATCTTCTGAAAAGAGCCTAGAGAAGAAGCGCATTGCCTCCCTAGAAATCTCTAGCGAGAAATAAAGAACAGTACCTTCAGGAGAGCAAAGAAAATAAATAATGTTGCCTTGCCTTCGAGACTTTACCAAGTTATGAAAGAAGTATTCTTATCCCCTTCTTGAAGCCAGTCAATCCGAGCCTTCTGTTTCCAGAGAGTTTCTTCACAAAGCTCCCATTCCTTTAGGTCTTTAACCACACTAGCCTCAAGCCTGCTCAAATCCTCATCCAGACCTTGATCCCAGATCTGTCTGGTGATATAAGCCAAGCTCTCCTGAGCCATCCTTTTATTTTGGAAAAATTTTCCAAACTGATGCTTATTCTAATACTTTAATTTATACTTCACATATTGAAGCCTCTTCATAAAAGTAAACATGGCAGTACCAAAAGCTGGTTGTCCTTCAACCCACCACTTAGAAACTAAGTCAACCAGACCCTCCTCCCTGATCCACATAAGTTGAAATTTAAAAGTCTATTTCTTAGAGCCACCCAGCAGATGAGTAGAGAATTTAATTGGCCAATGATCTGATCCTTGCCAATCTAAAATTTATGAACCCATCTTTATCCAAAGACACCCCCTGCATCAGTCCTTTTCCTTTTACAGGCTCTAAATTTTATGGAGCCAACCTGTTGCTTAGATTACCCGTATGAGAAGCCCACAGACACCTCATGTGAAGATGCCCATATTCCTGGCACAAACAACATCTAAACGGCAAGGCTTCATAGTCAAGCAGTTGCATCCATGAACTAGATCCCATTGTCAGATTGATAGAGTTAGGTAAAGGTTGGCTCACGTCAATCTCCACACAAATACAAGCATAAGAAAAGATCCGCTTCTCCATAGTTTATTGGGAAGGACCAATCAGTCTTTCAAGCACCATGGCAATAAATTGTAGAATATCACTCATCCAGCATTCCAATGGTAGTCGAGGAAGGTGCACCCACACTGGGATCTTGGACGAAAACTCCTCCACTGAAATAAAACCCACATGCCATGGTTTGATGAACAAGCCAATCAGATTGTAAAAGTATGGGCCACCCTCAAAAGCCCTTTTCTATCCAAAATGCACGAGAAGTCCACCAGGAAAAAAATATTTGTAGCCAGTAAAACCTCAAAATCCCCTTTTGGATTCCATGTCTTTTGAATCCAGGGGTCAAGGAAGGGTAGAGAAACCCTCATCCCAAAAAAATATAGATTAAAACATGTTTGCTAAAATATTCTATATCATATGCAACCGCTTCCTTCTAGATCACCACCACTAGATGTGCTTGAGCCATTTCCAAGCATCCATTAACCTTTTTCACTTTAAACGAGCCAATCCTAGACAATCCCATTCTGGTGAAGGCCAAAGAAGGCACCCCATCATCTGCCTCTGCCATCGTTAATAGAACAAAGCTGGGATCAATGTAGCCAAACTAAACAAAGCTCAAATACAAATGTTGATTAAGGAAAAATAAATGTACAAAATGAATAATGAGAGAATGTTAAGAGAAAATGACTACCTGAAAATTTTGTTAGGAGATACAATGAGATCAACCAAGCTGCTCACTCATGGTGAAATTTCACAAGAAAAAGATCATTGGGAAGGATCAAGTGCATATTCTCAATGGAAATATGATGCACTTGTAGTAGTAATTAAGAGAAGACAAGCCAATCTAACAACTTGGTTGAATAAGCTCTGAGGAATACACTCACATAACTTTACTACATTACAAGAACATGAAAGAATGGATGGTAGGATTTTGGAGAAGCTCTATGAGATAAACCAGAGGGATGCTTCTAATAATGTGGCAATGGAGGCTGCAAATCATCTTATGAAAAAACATAGAGACTTCCTTGAAGAATTGTGAGGGGATGCGCATGGATTAATTGATGCCACTAAAAAGGGATTGACTACATTCTTCGATGATAGAGGAAGATTAAAAGAAATGACTAAATGGAAGGATGAAAGTGAGTCCATATTGTAGGAAATTCTAAAGATAGTTCCTACAAAGGTTACAAAACGGGATGAAGCATCCGAACAGAATGAAAAGATGGTGAAAATGGAGATCACGATCTAGAATGCATTGGGAGATGCAAGTACACATGAGCATCGGGACTACTTGGACCACTTGTCGAAGATTCATTTATGGCTTAACAGATCCTAATTATCTTTTTTAATCTATTTTTGTTTTAACATAAGACATATTTAAAAGGACATGTCCTTTCGAGAAATTGATGTATAAATATCCCTTTTTGGTAGCAAAAGAGATATAAGGAATAGGAAAATAATACAGTAGATTACAATGTTTTACAACTATGAGACTATGATGCATGTTTGAAACTATGAAGATATCAATGAAAATCTTTTGATGTGGTGGTGTATTTCTGGTATTAGTTGTTTGTTAGTTGATTGATAGTATTGCTGAAGTTGTCTCCAAGGTTGATGTTTTCTAGATATTTAAGTTGATATAACAAGTGTATATTCAATTTATCAGTGCACACTTGCTTTATCTGTATGGTTTGATTAATTGGTTCTTTTAAAGAAAGATTAAATCCTTTTAGTCAATCATAGTAATTAGGGAATCTCATTTGGATCATTAAGAAGAAATTTGTAATCATTTTCTTGCATGTTTATACAAGTTGTAAACTCAAATTTATATGCCAAACAATTAGAGAATCTACTAGAAAGAAGTTATTCATTTTAGATTTTTCATCTGACTCCATACACCTAGTAAGGAACTAGTCTCTATCACTTCAACTTTTAGTTTAATTCATTTCTAACATCTATTAACTGAACATATTAGTTTTAGCCTTGATATTGCTTATACAATATATACCAAAATAAAACTCATTTATCCACTCCCATCTACCATTGTGGGTAAATTAATTTAAGGAGATAAGTCAAGTCTACCTCATTCACATAGGTACACTTGCCTAGGTCTAGCAGCACCTGAAGAGAAGAAGGTTCAAATCATTTGGTCTTGTCTCTTACCCTAAAATGTATCTCGAACAGTATGGAAATCTATGTGCTTCAGATGTTTCTTATCATGAATTAGTAGGGATTCAAAAAAATCAGAATGAGTCAATTTGTGATTTTAACCGAAGATTCAACAAATTGTAGAATAAGATACCACCTAGGTCAAAATTGACAAACTTTGCAGCATTGAGTGTTAATTTGAAAGCATTCGATCGAAAAATAGGGTATGAACTACGAAATAGGTTTCCAAGAGATTTAGCTAAAGGACAAAAGATAGCACTAACCATTGAAAACAATAGGAAAGCATTGGGATGATCAGTAAGAGAGATAATCCTAGGGTTCCTCAGCAAGTCAATAATTATCAGTACAAATAGGAGAACACGTACAAAAATGAGAGGCCTAGGTTACATGACATGCCTTATAGTAAAAATTGGAAGGATGGAAAACCTGTAATAGATAGACCCAGGAACAAAGAAAGACCTAATCCATTAAAGAAGAAGGGAGTGTATATGGTCAATAATAATCGTTGGTGTGAAGGTTGTGATGGGGCATATTCCCCAGATCACTGCGTTGTAGCCCAAGAAATGTAGGAAGAAGGAATGTTAGTAAGTAATAGTGGAGAGGATCACATAGTGTATTTGACTTCAAATAATTTTCACCCTGTTGAGGAGAAATATTCATCTTTAGAAGATGAAGGCTATAAGTATGATGTTTCAAATCAAAGGTACAATGTCCACATGGATGAACAACAATTTTTTTCTGATTCTAAAGAAAATCATGTAGAACACACTCTCTTGAGATTCTTTCTCAATACAATATGAGGAGACCCACTGAAGAGGAAATAAAGAGGTTGACCATTGTTGTAGTTGAAAAAGAAAAAAGCAAGTGTTGGTTAAGAAATAGGACTGTGAATGAAAAGGAATTTGTCCCCAAGGGAATATTTATGAAAGATAGAGAGGTAACACAAGGAGTTTCGAAGAAAACATCAAATAAGCAACATGATAAGAATGAACAGAAGCTTGTTCAAAAGGAGGAGGATAAAGAGTTACACAAAGAAAAGTAGAAGACTAGTCAATTGAATAAAAGGGAAAAGGAAGAAAACAAAGGAGAAACATTAGAGAAAAAAAATGATGAAAATTAAAGAGTATAGGGATAGTGTTGTTTAATTGATAACAAATGGAAATGAGAAAAATACAAGTTCTCAAAATAAGATAGCCACTAAAATTGTTAATAAGCAAGAGAAGGTGAGTGTCCCAAAAGTTTTCCTAAATGATGTATTCATAAATCCCCCACAAGTTGATCCTTTTTTCACCACGTTACTTATAAACAACAAACTATTGAGGAATTGCATGATAGACTATGGTGCTGCCATCAATATTATGCCAGTTGGAGTTATGAAACAACTTGGCATGTGGGTGGATACTAATGGAGGGAAGTGTTATCCAATGGATAGCATGCCTATTCCAGTAGTGGGTTTTATAAAAGATGTTGAAGTCAAACTAGTTGCTTATCCTTAGGTGGCCTATAATATAGATATAACTGTAATTGATACCCCTCCTCAATTTGGGATGCTTCTATCAAGATTGTGGACAATAGCAGTTGGGGGAAATGTTCGATTTGATTTGTCTTATGCAACAGTTCCACTGAATGATTAGGAAGTTAATTTGTACATGGAGCCAAGGATGAACCAAATTGTAGATTGTGTACCTCAAGATCAAGTCAATTGTTTTTGTGGTGTGAATCTTGGGAATTTTAAGGTAGAACCAGCCCAACCAGAATTAGTCAATGTTGATCCAATTGATAAGCATGTTGTAAAAAACTATGATGGTATGTGGAAAATGTACTTTGATGGAGCATGTAACCAAGAAGGTAATGGAGCAAGAATAGTATTTTTTTCACCTGAAGGAGTTACATTTGAATATTCATTTTTGCTAGCATTCAAATGTACAAACAATGTGGTAGAGTATGAATCTTTATTAACATGTTTGAATATAGCTGTAAAACATAAGATCAAGTTGCTAGTTGTTCTAGGGGATTCTGAGCTAGTTGTTTCTCAAGTTAAATCAAAATATGCAGCAAAACACAAGAGGCTAAAGCAATATAGGAATGTTGTATGGGACACAATTGAGCTATTTGATTCTTTCTCCATTGAGTGGATAGATAGGTCAAAAAACATAATGAAATTTTTTTTAGCCAATGTAGCACTAAGAAGAGATGACACTACGCTGGTTGGAGTGTCTCAAATTGAGTTCAAAACAAGACCTGCTATGCCTAACAATATATATACAGTTGGCAGGTTTCTAACGATAATATTGACCTCTTGAAATTTCTTCACTGTATAGATCAATATGAAGCTCAAGAAATTAACTTCAATTCCTTTGTAGATGAAGTAGATGGAAAGCAGATAGTATTTGGAAGGAGGTCTTACAACTCAAAACTAATAAGCTTCCCAAAGGGCTAGTAGCATTAGAGAGGGTATATGATGGAAGTGATTAGTCCCTCATGAAGTAGACACCAGTCAAGAGGGAGGATATTGAAGAGGTCAATTTAGAGACTCAGCTGGCACCAAGAAAAGTATATATAGGAAAGAAAATAAGCTTGAAAATTCGAAGAATGTTGATTGTATTGTTGAGAAATTATAAACATGTGTTTGCATGGTCCTATGAAGATCTCAAAGAATATAGGGAGGATTTGTTTCAACATGAAATCCTGTTGAAACTGGATGCAAAACCATTTAGGAAAAAGCAAAGACCCATTAACCCAACATTGGAACCAAAAATGACGGAGGAATTGGAAAAGCTTGGAGATGGGGATATCATCAAACCAATCAGAAATTCAACATGGGTTTCAAACCTGGTTTCTATGAGGAAGAAAAATGGGGATATCAGATTATGTTTAGATTTCAAAAATCTAAATTGGCATCCCTCAAGGATAATTACCCTTTACCTGATATGGAATCTATACTGCATAAAGTGATGGGGTGTGAGCTATTATCTATTATGGATGGGTTCTCTAGTTACAATCAGGTCAAAGTCAAAGAATTTGAGCAGTACAAGACATATTTTACAACCCCATGGGGAACATATGTTTATGTGAGAATGTCATTTGGTCTCACAAATGCAGGAGTGACCTTTCAAAGAGCTATGGATGTAGCATTTGCAAAATTGATTAATGCTATAATGGTAGTATATCAAGATGACCTTATCGCTTATTCAAAAAGGGTTGAAGATCATAGAACATTTGGAAAAAATATTTATTAAATCCTTAGAATATGGTATTAGTCTAAACCCTAGAAAATGTCATTTTGTAGTCACAGAGAGTAAACTCTTAGGACATATTGTGTCAAAGGAGGGAATTAGAATAGATCTTGAGAGGGTTGAGTCCATAGATCAAATCCCTATTCCTAAAAATATCAAGGTCATCCAATCATTTTTTGGATAGATCAACTTTGTTAGGATATTTGTGTCTAATTTTGCTGAAATTATTAATCCCATATCAAAAATGCTAAGGAAAGGACAAAAAATAGACTTGACTATAGAAGCATTGGAAGCTTTTATATCAATAAAAAATCCCATCAAAGAAGCCCCTATCCTTAAATCTCCAGATTTTGCAAAACCCTTTCAAATATTTTAATTTTCTTCGTTACACACTATAGTTGTTATGTTACAGAAAAATGAGGAAGGTCATGAGCAACCAGTGTCTTTTTTCAGCAAGTCATTGTAGGAGTCAGAATTGAAATATGATATAATGGAAAAACAAGCATTTGTATTGGTAAAAGCCACAAAGGCTTTTAGGTTGTATCTTGTTGGAACTAAGGTGATTGTGTATGTCCCTCATCAAGTTGTCAAAGATATATTGACACGGTCAGAAGTAATAGGGAAGAGATGTAGGTGGATTAATAAAATTCAAGAATTTGATATATGGAAATACAAATCACTAAATTAGTGAGAGGTTAAAGTTTGGCCAAGTTAATGACAGAAACAAATATTGAAGCAAATCAAATTTGTAATATAGAAGAGGGAGAAAATGTAATTGCAAGTATTGAGCATACTTCTTAGTAAACAGATAGCATGTATTACCTCAGATACATGAAGTGCCCTGAAGGATTAAGTGATAATCAAAGAAGAACTTTGAAGCTGCAAGCATTTAAATATGTGTTCATGTAAGGTGATTTTTTTTGGAAGAACAAGGACAGGATGTTATTATCTCTAGATGAGTCGCAAGCTAATAATTTCTTAAGAGAGACCCATGAAGGGGTTTGTGGAGGCCATTATTTTGCAAAGACAACTGCACATAATATTCTTAGGGTAGGTTATTATTGGCCAAAAGTCTTTGATGATTCCTTTTCATACATAATAAGATGTGAAGCATGTTAGAAGTTCTCAGGGAAAATGAAGTATCAAGGGGCTTTACCACTTAGACCTTTGCAGGCTAAAGCCCCTTTTCATTAGTGGGGGATTGATTTTATTGGGGAGATACAAGAGAAACCAAGTGGAGGACATAAGTGGATACTGGTAGCTACTAATTACTTCACCAAATGGGTAGAGGCAGTCCTAGCCAAGCAAGCAACAAGTAAAGTTGTGATCAATTTTTTAATTGATAATATTATTACTAGATTTGGTACACCATTAAGATTGATTATAGATAATGGGATGTGTTTCAGATCTGATGTGTTTAAAGATTTTTCTAGCACATATGGTATTACTATTTCTTATGTTGCTCCTTACCATCTGCAAGCTAATGGTCAGGAAAAGTCCAGCAACAAAAGTCTTATGAAAATCATATGGAGAATGCTAGGTGGGAATAAAAAGGCTTGGGATTCAAAATTGAAGATGGTTGTGTGGGTTGATAGGATCACTATGAAAAAGAAAATTGGAAAATCCCAATTTGAATTAGTATATGGAACACAAGATAGGATGCCTTTACAAAATTTGTTAGCAATTTACAAATTTATCCTTCAGGAAGATATAGACATTCCAGAACCAATGGAGGAAAGAATGGATTAGTGGGCTGAACTTGATGAAATAAGAAGAGTAGCTCAAAACTAGAATGCGAAGTTGCAGGCACAAACGAAGTATTTATTTGATAGAAGAGAAAATTATAGAAAGTTTGAAGAAAATGATCCAGTGCTAATGTGGAATTCAAGGTGTTAGGAGAAGGGAAAGCATGGGAAATTTGAAGCCTTGTGGCTAGGACCCTTTGTTGTTATTCGTAAAAGAGGTGAAGATTCATATTATTTACAAAACATGATTGGTGATGAACAGGAGTTTCCTGTACATGGGAAATTTTTAAAGCATTTTTTCTCTTGAAGAATATAGAGGATTAAGGGTTACTAGTGCATGGACAACTCTTGACAATCCTCTTAGAATTTTCTCCATGCACAAAAGTTTAGGAAATAAAAGGAAAAGGAATTTCCAATACATGGACAATCCTAAAATTCCTTAATTTAAAATAAATTCTCTCCATGTACAGTAGTATAGGATCATTTTCATCTCCACTTCTTTTCATTTCATCCTTCTCATTAATCCATAACCTTGAAAGTTTGGTCAGCTCATCTAGAGATTTGAATCCTTGCAATGATCTCAAAATCATTCATCCCTAGACGGAGCCACTATAAGAACTATAAAAATTTGAAAATTTTATAGTTGTCTATACCCATAAATTTTTTCCAAAGAATCCCATGTCATCAATATAAAATTGATGTAATTTGCTTTATCGCCCATGTTCTAGTCCGTATTCATCATTTGGTCCCATACAATTCACCTGACCCCAAGAATTTGAATATATAGTCATCGACATGAGATAATATAGGTCTCCCCAACCCATAAGTCATTTTATACTAATACATATTTTTCAGTGTATCAGCCAGAGGTCAAGAATGTCATACCAATAAAGTCTCATTTGAGGATACACATCGGGAAGATGCAATTCCCAGTCTCAAGCGACAAATAGATTCTATCAGTGACATAATAATCATTGGGGTGACAATAACAATTCATATCAAGCTTGTATATTTCTTATTGCTCGAAGCACAGGGAAATGTGTCGGTTAGACCAGTGCCATCAAAGTAAAATTCCTAAAGTCAACCCAACACATTCATCCAGTCTTTCCGATAAAGCAGGCGAGAATTCTGTCGGTTGGACAATACTACTAGGATGAGTTTAGGATGTTTTACCGAGCCCTCATGACATACCAATAGAATTGTATTGGTAAGGGACTTGGCGATATGTTTGGAGAGAATGATCATAGGAAAGACATGATTTATGGTCTCCTTGATGAAGAACTTCATCAGCGAGACAAAATTTTAGTGGAGAGAAATAAGAAGCTCATACCGAGTGTAGTTTCATCGACAAGAAAACCATTGTCTTAGTGATCAGAATTAACAAAGGAAATATCTCGACAAGATACATACCTTTGGAGTAAGCTGAAGACTGTCTGCCCAACCTACTAAGTCATAGCAATAGGTTTGCATTGGTGCGAGTTATAGAGATATACTTGAGATTGAAGGGATAACTCTCAGGGAGACTCATAACACTGGTGAAACTACATGACATTGTAGCGATATATGATCTATCGATAGCAAAAATATGAGTGAGTCAAAATAACTATAGGGGAGACTCAAAGTGTCGGGGAAACTACAAGATGTCTTAGAAGATGCTTAATAAATGTTGGTAAAAGCCCTAATAAAAGGATCACCCAAGATTTGAAAATGTCTCGCCGACAATATTACATGATGTGATAGTGAAAGTTTTGAAAAAAAGACCTACTACACTTGTGTTTCAGCTAAAACATTAATGGCGCCACAGAGCATAAGTAGTTTCATGAATTGAGGAAGATTCAATTAAAAATATGATTTCGGAATTTATAGCGGAGGAAGCAAAAGGATGAACGAAGAACCAGGGCATTCTTTTAGCTCAAAAGTTTTGAGAAAAATATAGTAAGTTCTTTGTATCTTAATTTCTGCAATTTTTCAATAATGGAAGCCACTAGTTCAGGAAAATTAAAGGGGTGAAAACATGGGGAAAGTAGTTAGTCTAGAGGGAAAAAATAGAAAGATGAAATTGAGCAAGAGGGCATTGAGTGAAAACTAAGTCAAGATCTTATCGACCAATTACCTAGCTCTGGACCTAAAGCCATATGATCTACACAACTTAGGGCAGAAGTGGATAAATTAGATGAAAAATGTAAGCTCATAGGAGATATTTGGACACCAATAAGAGGTTATGAAATTTTTAGTTTTAATTACCATCAGAGGAATTGCTTTGAACCAACATGTAATACATGGAAGCTTAATCTGGGAAAGCTGGTCTACCCTAATGTATTTGTCAATGTTGAATTGGTGAGATTGTTGTGTGCTCATTATAATTCAAAACTCAAAGCCATATGTGACCCATTTGGGAAACCATTGATACATATGTTAGAAGACACAATAGGCGAGGTTTTTGAAATTGGAAGGGGTTTACAATCAGAAGATCATATGTGAAGAATTAGAAAGGGAATTCAGGAGGATGGACACAATTTATAAAGGTTGGAGGTTGCCACTAAACATAATTAGACAGGGTGGAAAACCAGTTCCACTAAAGGATAGTGATGGACCCCCCTTGCATTTTGATCTTTTTGAACCCTATATGAAGTATATTAATTTCTCGGTAGGCCATGTCTTGGGAATGGAAGTCCCTGAATATATGTCAATCGTGCCTATGATAATTTTAGCAGATATTCAATATCACAATTCTAGACCTTTTGATTATGCCTAATACATTTTTAGGGAGCTTGATTTTGGGTTGATGGCAGTAAAAGGTGGAGCCTCTATCTTACATCTTACACATTATTCATTGTTGATGCACATAGTGTTGTATTTTGGACAGGAGTTATGTTGTGGCCTAAGGAGATGAGAATTTCACAATTTGATAAGGAAAGTATGTCATTACTTGTTCAATTATGGACTGTTGTTTGGGACAACAAGTTTTCTCATTCTTGTTTTGTACACTTTGAGGAGTATTTTGTAAAGCCATTGTACAAATTCTATAATCATCCATGTGCTTATTCTTTATTTGATGAGACAAAGAGGTTTCTTAGGCCTACGGACTTCAATGGGCCAATTAGTCACAATTGTGGGGATTGTCATTGCTTGGAGGATACCACCAGGATTAGGGTTTATGGATTTGAGGATGCCCCATTCATTTTGCCTAAAATAGTTCCGAACAGGATTGCATACTTGTAAATGTTTAGGAAAATGGACTTTTCCAATGTCATTAATTTGAGCTCCTTTGGAAAATTCGCTTTTATGCCCAGTACATTGTGCTTCGGTGATTTTACGGTACTAGCAAAGGAAGGGTACAACTTGATTCTTGATAAGCTACTGCAATACAACATGAAAAGAGGACCACCGTGAAAGGATTTTTATCTAGAAGGATATATCAATTCTGCTAAACAAAAGATA
Source organism: Sequoia sempervirens (assembly GCA_007258455.2). Classification (NCBI taxonomy): domain Eukaryota; kingdom Viridiplantae; phylum Streptophyta; class Pinopsida; order Cupressales; family Cupressaceae; genus Sequoia; species Sequoia sempervirens. The sequence goes on along the minus strand of VDFB02281492.1, from coordinate 380,776,344 downwards.
AACTTTGGAGGGTATCAACATGTACCCTATCAATTTGATGATATGATCAGGAACCTGGAATCTGAAGAAGCAGAAATGGTTGTTGAAAAATATAATCAAGGGTTGCAAGACACAAAGTTGTTATCTTCTATGGAAGAGGCATCTGAGGATAATGTACCACAAGATCAGCCCAATAAGATGTCAAGATTGAGAACTCAGGATTACACTTGCCTTGTCAGGGAATTAAGTGTTGAAGAGAGTATAGATATAGATGTAAGGAACGTGGAGTATAATTCATTTGTAGTAGATAACGAATTTATAAATTTTGCAAAATTTAAAGCATTCTTATATAAAGAAAAAGGAAAAGAGATATGAGAAATGGTTGACAATGTTAATCCAAGTAATGAAGAACAATTATTGAATGATCTAAAGATGAGTGTGGATAGAGAGATGGTGGTTATGACCTCGGAAAAGGGAAGGAAAATGTTAGAAAGTGTTGGGGTTATGGTTTTTCTAGGGTTGGATCTCAATTCTGCATTAGTCTTTGACAATTTTCTGAAAAATAGTAATACTACACACAATCAACCTGGAAAAGGTTACAAAATTATATGCAGGGTCAAAATACAATCCAGATGAAGGGACATTAATGATTTGGGCCTTGTATCCACCTCACAGGAAATCAAATGTCATTGATACTAAGAAGGCATTCGGGCATGTTATGAATCTAAAGGTTGGGGAGGCTGATCCTCTGGTAACAATAGAGATTGGGATCAATGTAACAAAACTTAACAAAGCTCAAATACAGATATTGATCAAGGAAAAAGAAATGTACAAAATGAATAATGAGAGAATGTTAAGAGAAAATTACCGCCTGAAGGATTTGTTAGGAGATACAATGAGATCAACCAAGCTGCTCACTCATGGTGAAATTTCACAAGCAAAAGATCATTGGGAAGGATCAAGTGCATATTCTCAAGGGAAATATGATGCACTTGGAGTATTAATTAAGAGAAGAAAAGCTAGTCTAACAACTTGGTTGAATAAGCTCTGGAGAATATAATCACATAAGTTTGTTGTATTACAAGAACATGAAAGAATAGATGGTAGGATTCTGGAGAAGCTCTTGGAGATAAACTAGAGGGATGCTTCTAATAATGTGGCAATTGAGGCTGAAGATCATCTTATGAAAAAACATAGAGACTTCCTTGAAGAATTGTGAGGGGATGTGCAGGGATTAATTGATTCCAGTAAAAAGGGATTGAATGCATTCTTCGATGATAAAGGAAGATTAGAAGAAATGACTAGGTGGAAGGATGAAAGTGAGTCCATATTGCAGGAAATTATGAATATAGCTATTGTGAAGGATACAAAACTGGATGAAGCATGCAAACAAAATGAAAAGATGGTGAAAATGGAGATCACGATCCAAAATGCATTGGAAGATGCAGATACGTATGAGTGTCGGGACTACTTGGACCACCCATCAAAGATTCATTTATGGATTAATAGAGCCTAATTACCTTTTTTAATCTATTATTGTTTTAACATAAGACATTTTTAAAAGGGTGTGTCCTTTCGAGAAATTGATGTATAAATATCCCTTATTGGTAGCAAAAGAGATATAAGGAATAGGAAAAGAATATAGTAGATTACAATGTTTTACAAATATGAGACTATGATGCATGTTTGAAACTATGGAGATATCAATGAAAATATTTTGATGTGGTGGCCTATTTATGGTATTAGTTGTTTGTTGTGTTGATTGATATTATTGTTGAAGTTGTCTCCAAGGTTGATGTTTTCTAGTTATTTAAATTGATATAACAAGCGTATATTCAATTTATCAGTGCACACTTGTTGTATATGTATGGTTTGATTAACTGGTTCTTTCAAAGAAAGATTAAATCCTTTTAGTCAATCATAGTAATTAGGGAATCTCATTTGGATCATTAAGAAGAACTTTGTAATCATTTTCTTGCATGTTTATACATGTTGTAAACTCAAATTTATATGCCAAACAATTAGAGAATCTTCCAAAAATAATTTATTCATTTTATATATTTCATCTGACTCTGTGCACCCAATAAGGCACTAGTCTCTATCAAATCCCCTTTTAGTTTTATTCATTTCTCGCATCTATTAACTGAACATATTAGTTTTAGCCTTGATATTTCTTATACAATCTACACCAAAATAAAACTCGTTTATTCACTCCCATCTTCCATTGTAGGTAAATTACTTTAAGGAGATAAGTCAAGTCTACCTCATTCACATAGGTACACCCACCTAGGTCTAGCAACACCCAAAGAGAAGAAGGTTCAAATAATTTGGCCTTGTTTGTTACCTTGAAATGTATTAAGAGATTGGTAACCTCTTGTGGTATTCTTACCTATGTTTTTGAGAGCTAACAGGTCCTCAAAATGGTTTATTAAGGTAAATCAGAAGAAAATTTCAAAGACAAAAAGTCAGTGATATCTATATCTCCTGACATTTTAACTTAGCTAAGTTGATGTCTAATACTGATGCCCATTGTAGGAAGGATAAATCCGAGGAAAAGTTGATCGGATGGTTGTTCAATGTTGGATAATGATAAGCTTTATAATAAGCCATTGATATAAACTTCACTAACACATTCACCTATGATCTAGAGTCTATATTTTGACACTTAGGTTCTCACTTTACAACTTTCTATATTTTCTTTCTACTTGTTTTTCCAAAGTTTGAAGGTGATGATCAATTTATTATGGGCCAATGTTATTCTGGATGAAAGTGAGATGAGGTGGATGGTTTTGGATTTTCTAGAATATTTCAATGTTTTTGGTCTTTTTGAAAGTTTATATGAATGTTTTTATTTTCAATTATTTGAGCTTGTTTAGGGATATTTTGAAAATATTTGAAACTTTTTAGATCTTTTTGAGTGTTTTCCAATGTTTTTGGATTTTCAATGTTTAGTTTTTTTGGGCTTTTGTTAGTTTTCCAAATGCTTAGGGATTTTCTGATATTTGAATGTTTAAGGGTTTTTTGAGTTATCTAGATGTTTAGGCGTTTTCTAAGTTTCAACCAAGAAATTAACCTAAAAAACCTATCCTAGGGGCCTTGGGGACTAATCAAAGATAAGCATTTCATATGTTATACACATAGATACCACATAGGTTGACTGACTCAACTTATTGAAGATAAGATATGAACAATTGATGGATTGTCATTTTATTATGACAGACTCCTAAAGACTAACATAGGGTGTCTCAAGGGCACATCAATGATGGCCTTGCCTATGTTCAAGCTTAGAGACCCATAGTTTAACATGGTTCTACTTTTATATTTGCGATGTTTGACCTTTTTAGGTTTTGTGATGTTTTTTGGATGTTTTGGATTTTGAATTTACAATTTTCTAAATGTTTTTGGATTTTAGTTGTACAAGATTTTGGATGTTTCTAGATTTTTTGATGAATTTTTTATGAATGTTTTTGGAGTTTTCGATGAGATTTCTAATAACCTTAAGATATACAAGAACTCGATATGATCCATAATGAATTTCCCCCAACATGATATGCTAGACTACCTCAATATAGGTAGGAGAAGCTAACCTTTGGAATATGCCACTTGTAGTACTTAAAGGGGATATGACTCCACAATATGATAAGGACATGGATAGGTGATAGATGAATAAATAGGATGAGTGAGGTGATGGATGAAGGGAATGAGGCAAAGAATGATAGGATAAAGATCCAAAGAATAGATGGAGGTGCTTTACTTATACAAGGTGTTTTTTTGTCAAAATTTCACCAAGGTACTTGCCCAAAGTGCCACCGAAGTGGTTTTCACTAGAGGACGATTGTTTTTCTTTAGTTTTTTAATCCTTTTTCTCATTTTTTTTGGATTTTCATCATATTTTGATTTTTTTTTGTATTTTCAGATTACATACCCTTGAAGACTAGGGAAAAAACTTTTTAAGATGCAAGTTGTTAGTTGGTTCCTACAAGGGTTCTCCTTTAGGCATTGACAATTGGTATGCTCCTGATCCATCACTTGTTGTGATCACAAAGGGACCCAACCATTTAGGCTCAAACTTTCCTTTAGTGTCCTAATCGATAAGGTTCTAATTTTGTTTTAGGAGAAGATCCCCTACCTAGAAAGACTGACATTTGATCTTCTTGTCATGGGTATGTGCAGGATTATCATGGAAAAAAATGGCCCTTAAGTGGCAAATAATTAAAAAAAATTAGAGTTAGGAAACTTGACGTAAAAATTTGAATATGTTATCTATATTATTTCAAAAATATGTAAGAATAAAATCTATAGCAAATTGAGCGTAGTTTCTAAACTACTTGGTTTATTTAAAAAAAAAATCTATTTGGTGAAAATTTGAAATTTCAATGCAATAGTACTTAAATTTCAAGGAAAAAATAAGAAGTAGGTGTCATCTACCACCCTAACCACAATAAAATGATAATATTTTTTTTAATATGATTTTAGATATAAGTAGAGGACTCATGTCCTGATGTGATGCATATTTTTTTATAATTTTTTTTGAAGTAAATAATTAATTATGATTTTTTATTACAAATTTTAAAAAATATAAAAACACGTGTCTGACCACCTTAACTTGGTCAAAACTTCATGAAATTCATTTTTTCTTTTTTTAATCCTATAGTATTTCAAGCATGTTTTGGATTCAAAAAATGTGATAATATTTGAAAACTATAGATGTTTTTCAATCAACCTATCAATCAGGACTTTAGTCATAATTAAAATAGAAAATGAATAATAATTACTTATTAAAATAAAAGCAAAGCATAATTTATATTGGTAGAAAGCTAATAATCTTATTTAAAAACCCTTTTCGTTTCATCAATTTTGGGTAAAACAATAGTCATCAGCCACATACCCTACACATTCCCATCATATTACCACTTTTTGGCCCATCATGATCCTGCACATACCCTCATAGCTCTATTTCAGTTGATTTTGATATGCTTGCAAGTGATTGAGGGCATCAAGATGACGCTCATCCAAGAATTCTAACTTGTTCAACTGAGATACTTTGTATTTTTAATTGGTGATTAAGTTTTTTAGTGACATTCACAATGAGGGGAGCTCAACCTTAATATGTAGGATAGATTCTAATCTATAGACTAGGGAGAAATGGGTGGCACTTGTTGGCATGTGGATAATGGTTTGATAAGCCCAAAGATTAAGATTCAACTGTAGATGCTAGTCACAACCACCTTCATTGACTATTCTCTTCAGGATTTTTAGAATGGTTTTTTTTGTAGCCTCAACTTAGCTGCTGCCCTGGGGGTAATATGGGGTAGAGAATCAGTGTTGGATGTTGAATCTTTGGCATAGCTCTTTCACTTCCTGACTCTTGAAGGGTGTTTCATTGTCTGAGATAAGATTTTGTGGAACACCATAATGGCTGATTAGATAATTTAGGATAAATTTGGAAATTTGCTTTCCCATTATGTCACCCATAGGAATGGCTTCAAACCACTTGGTAAAATACTTAGTGGTTGTGATGATAAACTTGTGGCCATTGGATTAGGTTGGAGTAATTTTTCCTATGAGGTTGAGTCCCAATTGTGAAAAAGGCCAAGGTGTGATCATTGGTTGCAATTCTTGAGCTGGAGCATAAATCAAATCTCCATGTTGTTGGCACAAGATGAATTTCTACACATACTAATGAGCTTCTCTTTCCATGGTTGGCCAATAGTACCCTATCCTCAATAGTTTCTTAGCTAAAGTCATACCTCTAGAATGGGAACCACATATGACATCATGTACTTCTGTTAAAGTAGTCAAGGCTTCCTCTTGTTTAAGACATCATAACTTAATTTTCCTTTAGTTCTTCAATGATAATGGGTATCACCTAGGATCATGAATTAGGATTCCTTTTTAACAAATGTATTTTACGGTTTGGGGTGATATTGATGGGAGGGTTCCTTTGTTTAGGTAGGTGAATATGTCATGATACTGCGAGGATCTAGAACCAACAATGACATATGTGAATTCAAATTCAGGGATTCTGAAAGTTGGTACGAGAATTTTTTCTACCAAGAATTCACATTGGAGGATGTTGCTTGGCATGTCTAATAGTGATCCAATTATTTCCATAGAATCCATTGCTATGTTTTTCATGTGAGGAATTTGATCAAAAGTTATGTTAATGAAAAGGTCCTTGAGACTCTCGACCATATTTTTATAAGGAGTGAGCTTTTCATCCTTAGTTTGATAGTTTTCATTGACTTGGTTGATAACCAGCTGTGAGTCTCCATAGAATTTTATCTCTTGTATCTTCCATTGCACTACTATCCTTATACCTTTGATTAGGGATTTGTACTTAGCAATGATGTTAGTACAAAGGAATGACAATAGATATGAATTTGGAATTCAATCACCTTGAGGGGTGATGAAAAGAATACTTGCTCCAGATCCAAGTTGGGTGAATGATCCATAAAATTAAATCTTCCACTGAGCTTTGAGATTGACAAGGAACACTAAATCATTTAGAAATTCAGATACCAAAGAATTCTCAGCATAGATAGGTTCCTCTACTAGTTGTTCTACGATCACTTGTCCTTCTATATACTTACACTCTACATACTCTATTTTAACTCTATTAATATCATCACCCATTTATCCATTCTCCTCGTGAGAGTTACTTTGGATAATAGGTATTTCAATGGGTCAATTTTTGCAATAAGTTTTCTTTTATGTGATAGCATGTAGTGCCTAAATTTTTTTGAAGCAAAAAATACTGCTAAGCATGCTTTCTCAATGGGTGAAGAGTTCATTTCATAGCCCACCAAGGTCCTATTGATGTAGTAGATAGATCTTTCCTTTTTGTTTTCATCATGTTGTGTGAGAAGAGCTCCTACTGATGCTGATGTTATTGAGATATACAGAATCAATGGTTTGTTTAGTATTGGTGGCATGAGTACTGGAGGTGTTATTAGAAAATATTTGATCTATTGGAAAGATTTATCACACTTCTCATCCCACTTGTAAGTTATTACTTTATGGAGAAGATGCAAAGGGGTGGATTTTATCTCATAGTTGAGCTATGAACCACCTAATAGACTGCAATATTCCTTGTAACCCTCTACTCTTCTATAGTGTTTGCATTGGCTCCATGTCTAGGATGACTTTTACCTTTGTTGGATTAATTTTTATCCCCCTTTGTGAGATGATATAACGAAGGAGTTTCCCTGATGTAACCCTGAAGACACATTTTTTTGGGTTTAGTCATACCCTATATTCTTCAAGCCTTTCAAAGATGGGTTCTAAGACTTGTATGTGCTCACTCATTTTCTTTCATTTTTCTAAAATATAGTCCACATAATCTTTGATTGTTTTGTGTATCATGTCATTAAATATGGGGTTCATTTCTCTCTAATAGGTTTCTCCTAAATTTTTTAACTAGAATGTCATCACATTCCAATAATAGGTTCCCCATGGATAGGTGAATGCAGTTTTGTGTTGATCCTCCTTGGTGAACACGATTTAATTCTAGCCTAAAAAACCATCCATGAGAGACAACATTTCATGCCCATCTATGAAGCCTACAATGAGGTTGATATTAGGAAGAGTTAAATAATCCTTCAGGCACACTTTGTTTAAATGTCTAGAATCAATACAAATTCTGAAGCCCCTAGTGGTTTTTGAGACTGGTACTAGGTTTGAAACCCTTTCAGGATAATCTATTGGTTGGATTAATCCAATGTCAAGAAGCTTTTGTAACTCGATTTTTACCAAGAGTGCTATCTAAGGATGTATCTTCCTCAATTTCTACTAGACTGGGTTGGCTTCAAGATAGACAATGAGATGATACAAAACTACTTCTGGACTGAGCACTGGAATATCTATGTATGACCTTGCAAAGTCACCTCTACGCTCTTTCAAGAATGCTACCAGGTTCTTTTGTTCTTCATCCAACAAGGATTCAGAATAGAAAGTGATCTTAGGTGCATTTTCTATTCCGACATTGATTGGAGTGGCCTTTTCTACTAGTAGTATTGACTTCTCTAAATGCATTTCATTAAGGGGGAGATTGAATCCCTCATCCTTGGGCACCTCAAAGAGGTTTTCACCCTCAAATATGTCCTTTATTTTTACTATTTTAGGATCAAAAAGTGCCACATTGTGGTTTTCATTTAAATATCTACATGTTAGTTTAATTTCATCAATTTTTTGACTGAAGGATTCAATCATCCCCCCATAGTATGCCTCTATATCTAGCTCTATGTCAAAACCTACTTTGTGATTTTCCCACAGTAATTTGTTATAGGGTCCCATGAATTCTAAGATTGCTTCATCATTTTCAAAAAAATCAAGAATTGGTATTCCTTGTTGGTCCATGTCAACAAGTTATGGGCATACTATGGCATATTTTAGTTGGTTGATTGCTTGGAGCAAAGGATGTTATTAATATCATGAAGAGGTAGTTGTTTTCAAACTATGAGCACTGACCTATGATCTTGCTCAAACAAAGAAAAATGTTATAATTAGTCATTTTAAACAAGGCAAATACAATGCTCCCTATGAAATTCTTGATCACATTAAGATAAAAAAACATGATAATAAAAGCACACAAAGAAAGCATACAATCAATTAAAACAATCTAAAATGGACCAAACCTTAATCCCATATAGGGATTGGTGCTCCTTTGATGTGAAAAGAAAGCCCTTTCCCAATCCCTTGTGATAAGCTTCCAATGTGATGAAGATGCAAAAATGCAAGTGATGAAGATGCAAATGCCTTTAGTGAGAATGCTAAGATTGTGGATCAAGTTGTTGTCCCATTTCAAGTAGAAGTGACCTCTATTTATAGGTTGAAGGGTTGGAGAATCGAGAGATGGGAAGAATGTGGGACTAAAGAAGAGATAATAATATTGTGACACTTTTCACATGGCTAGTGAAGGAAAATGGAGCACATTTTGGAGAATGTGCATGGTTAATGCATGTAGTTGAGGATTTTAGAGGTATAAGAGAGATTAATGCACTTATAAGAGGCATTAAATGAATATGGTTGAGATGTTTTGGAGGGAAATGGTTTGGACAAGAAAGTCAAATAAGTGGAGTAGATGAAGGAATATTCCTTGGGAATATGCCTTGTGAGAGAAAATTATGTATTTAGTTAATTAAAGAAATTAATTTTCAGGTGCAACTAGGGAAGTTAAGCATGGGTTTAGGTTTGACCCATGTTGAGTTAAAAGCTAGAGGATGGATGACGGTGATTAGGGGTTAATTAATTCAGGTTAATTAACCTGGAGAAATTAGTTGGTTTATGACATTTAATTTAAATGTTTGGGTTTATTTAAATCAAATGAGAGGATGTTAAAACATTAGGATTTTAATTAAATATATTGATTTAATTAAAAGAGATGACATTAGTTAATAGAAAGTGAATTAATCAAATTAACTTAGTTACTTGATTAATAGCAGAAGTAATGTTAATTTGAGCGTCTACACTTTTCCCCTCTTTGAAGCAATGTACTCGCTATGTTGGTTCAAATAATGATGTTTACAAGATTGAAAATAAAAAAATTCCCTTTTTTTTTAGATGGCCCAATAGGAAGAAGTACGTTGGTACATTTCCCCCTCGAGAGATTAGGTGGAAAGTTCAATTTTAGAGTCGATCTCACAAGAAAGAGGTTTAAGATGGATGTATGAATGGTTATGATGATGATGAAAATGAGATGGATTAAGATGCTTAGAATCACAAGCTATATTATCCTAAACAACTTAAATGATAATGCAATGGATATGCGATGGATGATGTTTCCTATTATGATGATATGTATGAATATGCAGAATGAGTATGTTGACATTTTATGAATGCAAGATGGATTCATGTCATGATAGCATGTTAGCGTGAAAGAGGATGGAAGAATGAGAGGGATCAACCCTTGATTTTGAGAAGATGTAGAATTCTAACAAGTCTATGAGTTGTTGAGAATTTATTAGATATGATGATGATGATGTATTACTTATCGAGGGATTGGGGATGTAAAGAGCATAAATTTCCTTATGTTTGATAACACACATAGATACGGTGCATCAATGTACATAAAACCAAGATGGCATTGTATCTAGTGAGATGGAATTTGACTCAATAATTAGATAGGAGTATCCTTGTTCACACCTAGCATAATAAACCTTATTAGGATGTACTTTATACATTTCAAACATCTCAAACCAAAACATAGAAAGAAAAAACCTTCCTCAATGTAATAGTCAAAAATCTGTTTAAAAATCCTCCCTACAAACCAAACAAAGTAATCGTGGGGTATGTGGGGGATCATCATGGGAAAAACAAGCCCTTAAGTGGCAAAAAACTCAGAAAAATTAGAGTTAGGAAATTTGATGTAAAAAAATGAATAAGTTATCTATATTATTTCAAAAATATGTAAAAATAGAATCTATAGCAAATTAAATGTAGTTTCTAAACTACTAGGTTTAATTTTTTTTTTTAAATATATTTGGTGAAACTTTGAAATTTCAATATAGTAGTACTTAAATTTCAGTGAAAAATAAGAAGTAGGTGTTTGTCTGTCCACCCTAACCACAATAAAATGATAATTATTTTTTATAAGAATTTAGATATAAGTAGAGGACTAATGTCCCGATGTGATGCATTATTTTTGTAATTTTTTTCCAAGTAAGTAATTAATTATAATTTTTTTATTACATCTTTTAAAAAATATAAAAAACTCGTATGTCTGACCACCTAAACTTGGTCCAAAATTCATGAAATTCATTTTATTTTAATCTTATAGTATGCGAAGCATAGAATGTGATGCATGTTTTAAATTCAAAAATTGTGATACCGTTTGAAAGCTATAGATGTTTTTCAATCAACCTATCAATCAGTACTTTAGTCGTAATTCAAATAGAAAATGAATAATAATTATTTATTAAATGCATAGTAAAGCATAATTTATATTGGTGGAAATTTGAGAATATCCTTTAAAAACCCTTTTCGTTTCATCAATTTTGGGTAAAAAAAAAGTTGTCATCATGATCCTGCACATACCCCATGACCAAGATTATATTACAAGAATATCAAAGAAGCACAACAAAAAAAATATAATCATCAATGCCCCATTCCTTTCTCTCTAAATCATTTTTATTAGACATCATTGAGAGGTCATTGGAATGAGCGCAATAAGATAAATCAAAAGAAAAGATCAAGTGAACAAACAAGCCAATGTTATTCATACCTCTAGCCAAAGGGATGTGTTTTTCTTAGAATAATTTTCCAAAGTGACTGCCAAAGATAATTCCCATTGTAGGAAGGATTCATCCTAGGACATGTTAGTGGATGGTGGCAAGTTATTTTGTTTAGGATAAATATCCAAAGTGTTTTTCTAATAGTCAATGCCCATTGTAGGAAGGATACATCCTAGGAAATGTTAGTGGATGGTGGAAAGTTGATAGGTATTTTAAAAGGCTATTGATATAAGGTTGATTGACATGTTTTCTAAAAATATCAAAGTATGATTTTGCGTTTAAAAGTTTGTTGTTTCAATTTTGATTATGTTTTAAGTTTTCTTTTCTTGATTGTTGTGGTTTTTTCTATTTGCATTGCCAAAGGATGAAGGTGACAATTGATTTATTATGGATGTGATTATCGCAGGTGAAGCGAAATGAGATGGATGGATTTTTTAAATATTTGGATGTTTTTGAAATTTTTAGGCTATTTTTTTTAATTTTTGGTTTATTTAAATGTTTTTTGTGTTTTTGTGTTTTTTGATTGTTTTTGTTTTTGAATGTTTTTGTGTTTTTTTGTTTTTGAATGTTTTTTTGTTTTTGTGTTTTTGTGTTTTTGTTTTTTTTGAATACTTTTTGTGTTTTTGTGTCTTTTGAATGTTTTTGGATTTTTCACACAATTTTGATGATTTGGGTATGGATATGTGTGATGATATTAGTGATCTATTTTAGGATTTTTTTAAAAACCAAGCTAAGGTTGATTGATTGGATTAATGGATTTATGATGATAACATTGTTGAGGATACACAACAATGCAAGGATAGTGTTAAGCAACACAAGGATTGCGAAGGATATCCCCAAATGATGATGGATTGATAATGATAACATTGTTGAGGATACACAACAATACAAGGATAGTGTTAAGTAACACAAGGATTGGGAAGGATATCCCAAGATGATGATGGATTGATTGGATTTCATTGATCAGGACTTTGAAGCTTGATTTTGGAAAAAGAAAATTTGAATGATTTGATGTCACGTTGAAGTGAAAATTAGATGCGACTGATATTGATTTTTTAGATCGATGTTCGATAAAACATAATGATTGATAAGGAACATCTTCTTGTCACAATATGTCATGGGTTTGTGATTTGGATTTTTTTCTCACAAATGCTTTGACCAATTTGATTTTTTGTTTTCCAATGTTTAGATCACCACATAAGTTGGAAGATATAGATCAAGATTTATTCTAGAAGCAAGATGTAAATATCTTTCCCCATTGTTTAGCAATGTATGGAATGCCATGGGTGGATATGGTAAGAATGCAAAGGATGCCAAGGATTATGTTGTGATAAGATAAGGTGTTCGAATAGAGGATGGTCATTTGGATAGTGTTGCATGGCTTAGATAGCATTGGGTAGGATAGGATCAATAAAAATAACCTATGTAAAGATGTTTACCATAAGAAAGTGCAAAGTGTGCACCAAAATTTTTCAAGGTCAAGATAATTTGGAAGATGAATGGATGAAAATGGATTGGATAAATGGTTCATGGATGGAATGTTGGACTTATTATGGATGAGGTAAGATGCTTTCACCTAAAATCATGCATGCAAATGCTCAATTATACACATGATGCCTCTTTGCTAGGTTTTCATTATGGTACCTATCCAAAGTGCCACCATAGTGGTTTTCATTGGAGGATGATTTTTTATCTTTACTATTTTCATGATATTTTGATTTTTTTTATTTTTTGAAAGATTTTAAGCTCATGTTGAACCACCTGGTGGTGTTGATGTAGATGCTTCTATCATAATGTGCCATTGATATCCTGCTTGAAGAAACAACTTTGCTAAGATACATGCACTTGAATAAAACTTTTGAGATTCTTGATTTTCTTTATTTATACCGGAGTTAACTTTGTGTTTGCTCGTACATCATGATAGAATTCCTTTTGAATCCTTATGATGAAGGGTGGCTTCCAATACATGGTCAATGTAAGAATTGGATATCATGCATGTAGGAGTGGATAGTGGAGTGTGTTTAGGAATAGGTGATGGATTGGTTGACAAATTGGAACCTTTGACTCTCCAAACTTGGGAAGATGAGCAATGATGGGTGGATACAAAAGTATGCATGGAATTACGACCAGCTACTTGATATACTTCATACGTCACTTGGGAAGGCTACTTTTTAATTTGAGGATGTCTTTGATGGATACCTTCCTCTTTCTATTTTTCCCCATAGTTTCTTTCACTAATGGATTTTTATAGGGATAATGTTTCTTTATATTCTTTGGTATCCACATGTATTTTATTTTTCCATTATGATTCCCAACTTCTTTTTCTTTGATAATGTTCTTTTCAATTTGATTCAATTCTTTCTTTTGATGTTGGTCCCAATCCATGGATGGGGTGATGGGTGGATGAAGATTCATGACATGGCTAGTTGTAGTATTGGCACTAGTTTCATCATAAGGATTCTTCATGCTCTCTATGTTGATGTTTGCACTAGATAAAATTTCCCCCAGTATTATAGTGGTATCATTGATATTTTTTAGATCCCTTAATTGTCAAATAACCAAGAACTTGATGCTTAGGATTCCCAATAATCTACACTAGTTCTAGGATACCCTATTCATGTAGGCCTAATCCTCTACCTTGATAATTCATCTATTGAAACATCTTATTTACAATAGGATATGATTTACCTTGGAAAAAAGGTGCTAATGCTTCTCTTCTTTGTTGTGGATCTTCAAAGGTGATAGCTTCTTCATTGATAAGATAAATTTTCCTAAAAAAAAGGTAAGTGATCCAATTTTATAAGTGATAGGATCCTCCATAAGTGGGATAACTTCCTAATTCATATCTTTGGCTTGATCTTGTGAAATATCAGATTTTAATGCTTCTTCAAGAGGTGTTGATGATCACTATCCATGTAAAAAAGTTTTCCTCATGATTCATTTTTTATATGCCTTCACAGGATGTTTCTAATTCACAACTTCTATAGAAGCCTTCTTCATGACCCATTTTTGACACGTCTCTATACTTTTATATATCTTGATCATGTGTATAAACATTACGAGTAGGAAAGTCTTGTTCCTTGGTAATGATATCAAGAGTATGAGACTCTTGTTTTGAATGAAGATCAACTACATGTCCATATAAATAAATCATCTCATGGGTAGATGGAGGAGTATGTGCTATATGGATATGATCATTATTTGTGACATCTTGTATAGATAGGAGAGTGCCCCTTAGATCATTGTAGTATCATGGAGATACAAATTCTTAATGTTGGTTAATGTTGGAATTTCTTTCGACGTACTTTGGATTGAGTTCTTAACATGGTTCAATTTCAAATGATGGATTGCTTATAAAGGGTTCTTGGATATCTTCACTATGTTGGACTCAAGGAACAATGAGAGGGGAGGGGTGAATCATTGTTCAACAATATTTAAATTTCATTTCATATCTTAACCCATTTATGACATTTCAACAAAAGTAAAGATGCAAGAAAATCAAAGAAACAATCAAAACACCATAACACCAAGAATTTTTATGTGGAAACCCTATTAGGGGATAAACCATGGTGGAGATTAATCCACAATTTCTACTCTGTTAAAAGTATGAAGAAAAAAGGAATACACATGCATTCAGGCACACTGCCTAGAGCTCACTACTCAAAATTAGGAAGGCTCACCGCCTTACAAAATATTTCGATTACAACAAAAGATTGAACTAAGAAAGTAGAATCTGCAAATGCCAGGTATTAGTTCTGGTGAAGCTCATAGATCAAATTCTGGAACTTTTGACTGATTCTACACTTTGTTCTACTCTACCTTAATTTGCCTCACAAAAATCCTCTTATGCGCAAGCAATATTTTCTCAATTGATTTTATAATATTTGCACACACATATGCTCTACTCTTCACACATTCACACACCAAAATGAATTACCCAAACTCACATACATATCCTCTATCAAGGATTTCAATCACTTCAGGTCGGCTTCAACAAAACATGAAATATTCTCCAACGGTTGGCTCAAATCACAAATTATATTTAATGCACACCCATCAAAGTCAGCTAATATTATGTTGGGACCCAAAAAAAAATGTCCAACACAAGAAACAATTAAAAAAATACTCCTTATACATCTGCAACATGCTACATTCACCAAGTCGGCCACCATCAGCAAATAAATAGAAAAATCATCATGTCGGATCTCCTTACTTATACACTGATTAATGTGACAACACAAAACTTAACAGTAAGATAAAATATATTCTCAACAACCTTCTTTGAGATCCACAACCTAAAATGATAATCTGGTGAAGCATAGAGATTGACTTACTATCCGAATACCCTGTTCTTCATCCTCACATCCGATAAAACCTTGTTCTTCACTTTGTCTGCCCGTAGGAACAAATTATGATTTGCAGACCAGAATAATGACTTAGGTTTCCATGAATGAGAACACAAGAATCCATATTCCAACAATCTCCCCTTTGGCATTAATGGCAACACTTAGTGAAAAATGACTAAGTGTTGGAACCAATATGATTATGCTACCAAAGTTCAAAATTTCAAAACATAACTTTTCAAAACACATCTCCCCCTTAGAATGATAAATCATTTTTCAATACTCTATCTCCCCATTTGACATCAATGACAAGAATATTTTTCACTGCACTCTCTCTCCCTTTCAAAAATTTTATCAAATTTGAAGAAGTACAACTGCTACTCGAGTCAAAAAATTATCTTGTAATTATCTTTCATTTCTAGAAGAAATATCCTCCAAGATTCCACTGAAATCCCAATGATTATGATCATTTTGTTGTTCTCTGATGTCTGGTTGATAATTTGGATGAGGGATTCTAGAATTGTGATTGCCTCTTCTATTTTCTCTCCTTTCTTGAGAACCTCAATCAACTAATCCAATATGCATTCGGTTAAATCCTTCACAGTCCAAAAGGCATCCACATGGTTATTTCTAGAGAAAAAAACTCTTATATGCTCAGAATACAACACTTGGATCCTTTTCTTGACTCCACCATCTTCATCCTAAAACATGTTATAATCCTAACCAATTTTGTTTAGCTCAGATTCAATCTACTCCAACTTATCTTTGTATTTCCCAATTGCATGAGGCCAACAAAGACAATAGTTGTAGATGTTATTGTCTAAATTTATGCATTTCCTCAACACATCCATTTTCATTTTTAGTTTGGTGAGAGATAGCCTGAACTGCTCCTTCAGATGTAGAATTATTTCTCCCTCTTTCCTATCCTGAGACTTAGAGACCATGGTATCCTTAATGTACTCAATCATCTCTTTAGGAAAAAAATTTTTGCAAACTCTCCAAACCAATGTTGTTATGCAAAAAATAGGTAATCAATGTGTTCTTGATTAGGTCCTACTCATAAGATGGTCTCTCAGACCATATGTCTGCAATTTTTTGCATCCCATCTTTCTCCTGAACAATCTGCAATATCTTTGCTTTGGATAAAACACCTTCTTCTTCACTTCCTTCTGCCATAACTACATCTAGTTCAACTGATTTTGGTTCTTCTCTTCGAGTGTACTCATCATATTCTTCATCTGGTATGTCCACAATCACTAGATCTTTATTTTCTCCTTTAATTTTTGGAGTTTTGTGTGCCAAAGGAGTGTAATCAACAATCTCTTGTGATCTTTTCTTCTTCCTCTCCATCTCACTGGAAGAAGATCCAACTTCAAGTGCTCTTACGAGAATAGAAATGCTAATTTCTTCAAACTTCCCTAGCAATTCTTTAAATAAATTTCCATACTCTTGCTCACAATTTTCCAAAGTATTAGAGTGTTCAATTTTTTTTTTAGAAACTCATTCATTTTCTTTCCATACAACAGTATTGATCTATAGCAAGAAACTCAAAAAATACATCACAAGACATATGACCAAGGTGAAAAACCTAAATGGGTAATCTGCGTCCTTTGTTAGTTGCACATTTTCCATCAATTGATCTTTTAGAAATCCACAGATATCAAAATCATGATCCTCCATTATCATTTTATGAGAGATACAAATTGTGCCTCCCGAGGTTGTGCCTTCCCTATTTCTATTAAAATATTTTTTATGAAAATCCATGCGCAATGTACCTAGTTATCAGATCCTTGATCATTGAAATTATTAGAGCCCTTTGATCTCTTGTAACTCCAGTTAGGGTTTCAACCTCATTTTTTTGAATTGACTTCTTTTTTCAGAATATCCCCAAAATTGCATAAACTAGTTAAATTCTTGATTACCTCTTTTGAACTATGATAGGTTTTATCCAAAGTTAGAAATCCATCATTTAATTTGTTCAAGATAAACCTAACAACTTATGCATTATCAAAGTATGGTAATTCACTCCAAATGTCCAAACTTTTTTGTTTTACACCTTCAAGCCATTTCAATTCATTGACCAGCAACAAATTTCTCACATCCCTAATATTTTCACTATTGTATTCATCTAAATTCATTATTCCTTCGATTTTCTTCATTTTTCCTTCCGTACCAAACAAGTTTTCTACCAAACACCAAATTTAGTGAGAATTTTACAAGCAACTGAAATACCTAACGAATTCAATGCCAAAATGTCTACACTCCTTTAAAATTCTATTGTAGAGGCTCTCCTTTTGTTTTTCTTCAATCCACAGTGACAAAAAGGGTTCCATATACCCTTTTATAATTCACCCACCTAACCTCTTTATCGCATTAAATGTTTTTCCCTAGGTGTTACGGATACTCTTCTTTCTCAGACAACAAAAATAAAAATTCATCTGCAAACCTTCTACTTCTCAAATCTCTGCATGAATGACCACCGATACAATTTGTAAAATATTTGGCACAACTACTGAAAATTTCTTGCATTCCAGTGCCAACTACTAATTGTTGGGTGAAAATTATGTAATCAAATTTTTGATAGATTACACAACTAGGACTTCAGCCACAACTATGTGAGATGTGAATCTCTCCTCTCAGAAAGGGGAGGAACCCTTCTTACTACTAACAAAAGCAATAGTAAAACACACAAGTAATTACAAAATGTACACAATACTTACGAATTGGGGGGGTGTGTTACATTCATCCTTCTCTCTTTTTTCAGAGAAGATGTTTACAATGCTTCACTATTGGAAGTTCTTAATTCACAATAACTCTAAACTAACAATGAGTAGTAATTCCAATACCTCTATCTTGTCAAAGAAAAGCGTAGAGGTACCCAAAGTGATTAACAATAAACTAGTAAAATAAAAGGGAAAGCTCACAAAGCCACAAAGTTGTTATGTAGATTTTTCAATGGTGGATCTATGAAAAGTGTGTTGTTTGTCATGTTAGAAGAACAAATTCTTCTTAGATGCAACAATTCCTCGAACAACATGAATTACAAGCACAAAGTCTTGTAGATTATCCAACCAAAATATCCAAAGAGCATGAACAATTACAAGCACAAAGTCTTGTAGATCATTCAACCAAAGATAAACAAAACACAAATGAAAATATAAATAAAGGATGTAACACAAAGTTTACATGAATTACTTAGAGTGCTTCAAACTCCATAAGCTAATCACCATCAAATGAGATCAATTCACAAGATTATCGAATCCAACACAAAGTCTTGTTTGCAATCTTCTTCTTTATTGATAAAATTTAATTCACAAAACATGAACACAAAGTTTCACAATTGTGCTTCAAAAAGGGCAGCACTTCTTTGCAAAATAATAAAGGATAAAATTACAATAGAAATCCCTCACATTATATAGAAAGAGGGATGAGAAAAATTAGGAAACTAATTAAGGATATCAAGGAAAGTTAGGTGAGAAATTTTAGGAGATCTCACCTAACTTTGACCAAAGTCAAAGTTTAATTTGTTTTCAAAAGATTACATCTTTGAACTTGGTGCAATTACAATTTACAAAAAGACATATAAGATGTCAGGAAATATTTACAAGATGCATAAAGGGATGCACCAGAAATATCTAACACTAGAGATCAAGAACCTTCTTCATGTTTCCTTTCCTTGAGCATAGAAGTCTTCGTATTTCTTCCTAGTCCCCTTCACGAACTTCTCATCTGGACCAACAGTGTAATCCACAATGGTGTGAATTCTCATGATGGATCTCATGGAAGATGAGTGAACCTTATTTCACCTGTCAAGATACATTTTCAGGTTATCCAATGTGAGCCTTGTATGACAAATGACGTTCAAACAGGCTTCTAAAAAGTCTACACTATTAATCAACTTCATGATGGCTTCTTTGAAGATCTAAGATATTTTTGTGGCTGGCAGAAAGATACGATTCTCTTCAAGAAGTTAACCTGGCACCTCTTTGATACCTTTTTAAAGAATAACATGATGTCCTTTGACATCTTCCTGCACTTGGTGGAGATCTTTCATAAGAGATTGAATTACTTGAACTTGATGTTTCAAGGATTCTCTTACCTCAATGAACTTTTCCTTGTCAAGAATTACCCTAACTTCCACTAGTTTACTGAGCTTTACCTACTTCATTTGTGACCACTACAGTAGGAATTTTTCCATATCTCTGTGCTCCTGGGAAAGTACACTTTTTTCTTTATCAAGTTGTGTGGTGAGCTTGGCCAACAAGGTAGTTTTCTCATTCACATCAATTATGATCTGAGATCCATGTTCTATGATCTTCTCAATGAAATCATACAACACTCTTCCTTTGGAGGTGCACTTCTCAGCTTTCTTGACAGCTGGGTCCTCAATACTTACCATAGTCAACGGTTGTGCATTAGTTGGAGATCCTACAAGTCTCTTTAGAATAGTGGCATAATGCTCTGACCTCTATTTGTACATATTGTGAGCTTGCTCCATTTTATCCAGTCTTCCAGTCAAGATATCCAATGTCACTTGCACATCAGCCTTTGCACTTTCATTGGTAACCTTTCCAAGCTGGACCTTTGTCACTGTGTAGTCCTCCATATTGACATCTCCTTCTTCTTGCAGTGGTATGCCAATCTCTGCATAACTATTGCCAGTATTGTCAATGTTCAGCCTTGAGTATACTTTTTCCTTTTTCTTCCCTTTAGCCTTTGGAGGGACTATCTCTTCAAGGTCGAGCTCCTCTGAAGAGATCATTTGCTTCTTCCACTTCAACACTTGAGATATCAACCAAGGGGGAAGGAAGGAGGTGTGAACTTCTAGATTCACTGTCAACTCAGTTGTCATTGTCACTTCCAAAGTTATTGTCACATCTAAAGTTACCATGGTTATTGTGACAATAGGAGAAGTTTTTCTCATCATTGCTCCTGTAGACTGCACATTGAGCTGATCACGCATTGACTCATTCATGAAATGATTGAATTCATTTTTAGAATTGATATCATACGTTGGTGAAGAAAAACTAGGAATGGATGATGGAGGACTTGATAGTATATCAACCATATGAATGCTTGTCACTGAGGGAGTATCAAACGGGGTTGATGCTATAGGAATAGTGGATATCTCGACTACAGGAATGCATGTGGTAGGAATGGGTGATGAGGGAACAAGAGGTGGAGGAGTTCTTGAATTTGGAGGGGTATGAGGAACACTGGAAATCATAGGCGATGACGTTTGGGGAATTTCCTCAACTACATTCTCAAGTGGAAATGTAGTTCTTTCTTGATCATGCCTGGGTTCCTGTTGATCACACTCTTGTCTCTTTGATTTTGGTTCACCTTCAGAATCACCTTCACATTCCTCTTCAGAATCTTCTTCAGACTCTTGCCCACTTTCAAAAACCTCTTCTGCATCTGATTCTACTTCTACTAAATCTTCATCTACAACAGATTGGTCATTGGAAGTACTTTCTTCATCATAATCTATCTCCTCTAGAACAACCTTTTTATCTTTAAAGCGAGATGGATCGGATTCTGTGGTTTCTCCTTCTGGGATGGACTGGGTATCCTTCTTGCCAACAGTAAACTTGATCCTGGGACCTCTTCGCGAAGAAGTGGGAATAGCCACTGATTTATTTTTCATGCAGAGTTCTTGCTATCAGTGAGCTTCTACTTCAAATTCTTCTCCTTTTGAATATGTTCTAAAACTTTTCATTTCATAACCATGCTTATCTAACCATTCTACAGTGTTGGCTAGGATTGGCTCCAATCTCTCTCTCATGCTGGTACATTCTTTCCTAGACCATTGAATTGCAGGAAACAACCTTTTAGAAACCTCTTTTTCATCATATACAACATTCATGATATCACCAGGATCTATAAAATCCTCTGGTAGGTCAGCAATATCAAGGTCTCTAATCTACTGCACAGTCAACCTATAATAGTCCATTTTGTGAATGGCTTCTTCATCTCTACAATCAGTCCAGATGTCTTCAAAATGGTACTTGTGATGATGACCCTTTTTTAATTTCCTTCTGGCATCCCGGTAATCAAAATCAAACCTATATATGTAGGTCTTGATTGTCATGATTTTCATTTCAGCATAAACAGACTTGGCTTTTTGTATAGTTGGGATAGTATATCTGTCGATTGTCAGTGGGAACTTGAATCCATGCTTGTAGTTACTTATTCATTCTTTATGCACTGAAATCAGCTGTCTGCATGTCTCCATGAGAACCCACTTATCCGAATGATAATGCAGAAGCATGTAAGGACAACCAGTATAGCACCGTACTCTCAAATAAGTAAACATTGGGAATTGAAGAAATAGTCATCCAACTTTAATTACCACCTTATAGGCCTCATCATATACCCTCCTCCTCTCGAGAGTTGGATCAAAATTGAAAAGCAAAGGTGCGAAGAAATCATTAGTAACCTGCCTTAAGTGATGTAAGCTTTCTTTCAGTTCTAATTGATAGAAGAATTTATACACAAGTACTAGCATCTGATTCCCTTTTGTGGATAGACCTAGAAGTTGTCTCATTACAGCTGTTGCGTACACCAGGTAAGAAGTCATATAGAATTTCAATGTGGAAGGTGCATTGATCAGCTGCTCATGTGTTTCATCACTGATCTGTTTGCCCCAGTTAATATGCACCTTCTGTCTTCTTATAATCCTGATGTATTCATACATCCAATCATAAAAAGTGGATGATTCAGGCAAGCCTTTTACTCTGCTTAAAAATGTGATCATATCTTTGATTTCATCCTTGAAATCACTTCACAAGAGTCCCTTTGGCCATCAAGAAATAGATTGTCTAGTCTTTTTCAACCATTGGGTATTTATTAGGTTTTTAGCCTTGTTGGGATCAGTGTCAAAGACTTCTTGTGCTTTTTGTATAGAGATATCAATGTATTTCTCCATTTGAGTAACCTTAAACACAGTCAAAGAAATCAGGGTTTAGTCTTAAAATATCATGCCCAGAAGAATTGATCACACTTCTACTTTCCCTTATGTAGTGAGATGTCACTTGAAGGACAAATTCCATATTGTGTGCAGCAGTAGGAAACAAAGCTACCAAATGTAGGTTACTGTGTACAATTGCTCTCATCAGGTCAGGAAGAGGCTTCATCTCAGTTTTCTTTGCAAAATCAACCAAGTCTTGATGGCCAACCTCTATGTCTTTTATTTCCTCCACCTTGGAGACCACTACAATCGACAGATAGACACCTTGATATTTATATTTCATTTTTCCTTTTTCTTTTGAAGAAGATGGAGGTTTACTGGTAGTCATCAAGAGTGATTGAATCTTTGATAAATCAACTTTGAAGATCTTTGAAAAGAGACTGCAAAGTGTCGAGCTAGAACAAACATTAGTCATTAGATAGCATGGGAATGTGTGAGGTGAGCAACGACGATGAGCAATGCATGGAGCGGATGACAAGGCATGCAAAATGATCCACAAAATGGAAGGATTGAGGTTCAGGACTGAAGCTTGCAATTTTGAAGTACTTCTGGGAAAAAATTGTGAAAAGTGTAAGGGTGCACTTTTTCAGTGCCCTTACATTTTGAAGAACTCACTTGGATGCAGGGGCACTAAAAAACAATGCTCCTGCATTTTTCAATGTTAGACAAAAAAGTGAAATGTTAGGGCACACTTTTTCAAGGCTATGACATCTCTCACAATGAAGTTAACAATTGATATGGCGTTGGAAAGGTGTGCTTCTTCATTTGGGAAGGGCAATGGAAACATAATGCGATGCTTTGGAAATGTGGAAGTATTGAAAGGGTTAAAGGAAACAATTGAGAACGTATTTTGAAGTGCATCAGATCTTCACCTATTTCCATTTCAAAGTATTGGCATAAGAAATATGTGAAGAGACCAAAATATGTGGGTAAGAACAGCTAAAACGAAAAGAGGTAAACGTGTATGTGTAAGAGGTCACCACCAAAACAAATGATGGAATCAAGAATGCATGATGATAAACAATAACGTGACTAGGGAAAGAGGAAAAAAATGATTGATAATTGACAAGACTCCACACCAATGGCAAAATAAAGAAAACATGTGGGTAGAAGAAAAACGTGAGAAGAAAACAAAGATTAAAAAAAAATCATATGTAAATCGCTCTGTTGTGCACAAAATAATGAAGGAGAATGGAGAAAATAGTAAGAAGAAAAACTTACCAAGAGAAAGCACAAAATTTGATTAAGAGGAACCTCAGATTTCTCAAAAACGTGTTTTACAACTTGAGATGATTTCGCCCAACATGAAGGAATGAAGATAAAGATCATAAATAATGAAAAAGGAACAATAAAACACTTTTAAGTAAATGAGAAACACAAAAACCTAACTCAAGTTGAGCAATTAATTTAGGCACAAAAAGTGGCACGATGAGCGAAAAATGTAAAACACATGAAGAAATGTGCAGAGGCAAGAAAATGACTAAGTCTTGATAAAAGGTGTAATAGTGCACTTTTTCAGTGCTCTTACACTTTGAAAGAAATCACTTTCATGCAGGGGCGCTGAAAAATAGTGCCCCTGCACTTTTTATACTTAGCCAATTTTTGGCTTGTGAGCATGAGCACACCTTTTCAGTGTAACTGCATTTTTCACAATTAACTAAGTCGGACATTGAGACTTGACAAAGGGGCTCGTTTCAAAGGTCTTCACGAGGCGAACATAGGGGGATGCTCAAATTGACTATTTGAGGCTTTGGAACACATTTTGAGGTAGCTTGAAAATCACCTCATTTTGTGTGCTTGAACTCCACAAACCTAGGAAATGGACAAGTTTTGTAGGGTGGTTATCCATGGAACGAGCATTGCTAGATTTTGTGATAACACTAACAAGGGGATGATGTAGACCCAAGAGGCCCAAAATCACTCAAAGTATCAACCTACCTTCAAGAGGCATCTAACAAGATTAAAAGTTCTTTTCAAAAAATTCAAAATACAATCAACTTGGTATCAATCAGTCTCTAAAGAAAAATAAAAAGATCTCTTCAAATTTCACCTTTCAAGCATGCTTTCCCTAGTAGTAGTGGCAACCCAATTTTAGGACTTTTTCATCAATACTTTTCAAGACACCTAAAAAAATCAGAGATGATTAAGATACCCTTTTTCAAGTTCTACAACATACATGAAAACCAATATCAACTCTTTTGTACCAACATGGAGATCCAATACACCATTCCCAGAAAAGGCTAGTGGATTAGCCCACTTTTACAAAAAAGGTACCCATTAAACATTAGATATCCACCCAAAAACCATAAACAAATAATAATCATTATGTAAAACAATATATTCCATGATCATTTTTCCCATACAAACCCATTATCCTACTACTCCATAAAACCCTCCATAAACATGCAAAACCAAGGGTTTTACTCAAACTCACACTCTCAAGACTTCCCAAACTCCACCACTAGCCCAAATACATTCCTTTAGGTCTTTATAGACTCTATATACCTTTACAATCTCAGCTTCATTGGCATTTCACTAAAACCCTTCATATAACCACCATTTTCAAAGGAAAATTACTCTGCCCAACACTTGGCATCACACCAACACTACAATCCTTCACTCCTTTAACCCCTAAAAAATTGAAACACTTAAAGTAACATCCTAAAAACAAATCCACCAAGCAATAGGTTGAATACAATAGGTGGATTGGTTAGTTCTTCATGCTATTACCCTCAAAACCCTTACACAAGAAAATAGGGAAACCTTTGTAATTTGTTGATTACCCTTACAAAAAACTCTCAAATCAAGTGAAATAGGTAGTAAAGTCATATACTTACAAACAATAGAAGTATCAAACCATATCAAGCCTGTACAGACCTATACAAGTTTGGAAAAGACAAAGAAACACAAAAAAAATTGAGAATTGACAAAGTTTTTTTATTGATTTCTTCCTTCAGATATTCTAACCAACCTTACAAACAAGTTTACATTCCTTTTTAAAGGCTTCTCCCCCTAAAACTAATGACTAACTACCTCTCAACTGAATTTTAAACTCCTAACGGCCAAATTGCACTTGTTTACATACCTTTGTTAACAATACTTTGATTCCCTTTACATAATTTTCCTATTTGACCCTCCTAAACATGTGAAACATTTGTGATGATCTATTCAGACCTTATTGGACCCAAGAAACATGACCTTATGCAAAACAACATTAACCTACCTAGATCCCATTTGTCAACTTTGACAATTTCTTCACATGTTTGACCTTGTTTATAATATGGATCAATGAGACACCAAATGAAAATTTTACAAAAAGACCTCAAAGGTGCCTAATTACATCATATTATGGTCTTATTGACCTTATTCAATGCATGGAAATCCTAAATCCTAAAGTTTACTCCTTACTTGGTCATAATTTGACCTATCTTGTGGAATGGTTCTCCTGCACCATACACCCCAACACAAAAATTTTCCAAGTCCCTTGGAAAGTTTGTAGTAGACTATCCTCCTTGGAATCCTTCATGTTGCAATCCTCCATGCTTTCCTTCATCTGGTGCATTATGAGCTTGATCTTCACTATTCTCAACATGCTTGATCTTGCCTAAATGTTACTCTAATTTTCCATTATGTTTTGTGGGGTGTCTTGTATCTTTCTCTTCATCAAACACTGATGCCACTTCATCCTTTACACATGTACTTATTCCTTCTTTCACTGTCATCACCTTACCTTGTAGTCCATACTTGGATCCCTATCCAAGAACCTTCTTATCTACCACTTTACCACTTCCCACTATTCCAACAATACCATCAAACATCCCAACCACTATCAGACCTATACTTGCATTATTCTTTGTCACATCAACTCTTCGCACACCTATACCATCAGATTTCACTTGTTTTACAACTCTTGACTTTATTTGTATGTGGTTCCCTATTATAGGACACTTGACTGTCCCTACCATGATACAATCACTTGTTACATTCCTTTCCAAAGGATCTTCACCTTCACCCTACATTTTACCAGTTTGAGACACCTTACTATTTCTTTTCTTCTGCCATACAAAGGCATGTTTCTTTCAACCTACCCACTAACGACACTTATCCTTCTTACCCACTATCCAAGAATTACCCATTTGGTCTTCACATGCTGCTTTAACATTAGTACCTTGCTCCAAACCAACAAACATTTTATTTTCACTATCCTCAAGCCTTAAAGACTCATTTCTTCCAAAAATCACCATCTTAGACTTAACTTTATGTCTTACACTACCGTGCAAAGGAGTTAGTTTGAAAATTTGATCATCCTTCTTAATGGTGTAGCTATTTTACCAGGAATCATACAAGGACCTTCTATCAAATTTCCATCATCTCCCCAAGATCAAATGGAAACGATCCATTGGAAATATGTCACACAAGACCCTATCTTTGTACTCCCCAATCTAGAAATCCACATAGGAATGCTCATTCACCACTAAGGTTTGATTATCATTTACTCAAGAGACTCTGTATGGTGCTACATGAGGTATCTTCTCTAGATTCAACTTATCTACCATCTCCCTAGACACCATATTATCTTGATAACAAGAATCAATAACAACTTGATAGACTCTACCTTTGCATTTGCATGAAGTTCTAAATAGGATCCTTCTTTGGCTCATATCTTCCTCTTTAGGTGCTTGCAACAAGGTCCTTCTCATCATGAGTGCGTCTCCTACTTCTAGATCTGTAGGTCTGCTTGAACTTTCACATTCTTCTTCTTGGATGTAATTTTTTCTTCTTTCACTCCTTCTATCACCACTTGAAGTTGGACTTCGATTTTTAGGACACTTGAAAGATGGGTGTCCAAATTCATTCCACCTATAACACCTACCTACAAACTGATTGAAATCTCTCCTTTGTCTCAAGTTTTTCCTCCCACCTCTCTATCCTCATCTTGCTTCAAGTGCTTGCTCCTTGTTCTTATCAACATTTTCAAGGTCTTCCTTGGTCTGCCTTGATGTTGAAGTGGTTCCTCTTCCTCTTGATGCCTTCTCTTGTCTCCTCTTTAATTTTTCTTTTGCCCTCATTTCCATTTGAAAGCATTTTTCAATTAATTTAGGTGCCAACAAGCTAATCTCATCCTAAATATTATACCTCAAGCCATCCAAGTACCTTTCAATCATTTCTCCCTCATCTTCCGCATGTTTAGTTATAATGCTTAGCCTATACAATTCTTCAGTATATGCTTGTACACCTAAATCCTTTTGTCTAAGATTTTGTAACCTCTTAAGAAACTGAACATTATAATCAAAAGGAAGGAATTTACCTTTCAGTTTGGTCTTCATCCTCTCCCAAGAAGTGATCTTACTCTTTCCTTGTCTCTCCCTTTCCTCTTGCACAAAATTACACCACAACAAATCATGTCCTT
The DNA here is from genome assembly GCA_007258455.2 of Sequoia sempervirens. Classification (NCBI taxonomy): domain Eukaryota; kingdom Viridiplantae; phylum Streptophyta; class Pinopsida; order Cupressales; family Cupressaceae; genus Sequoia; species Sequoia sempervirens. The sequence continues at coordinate 380,748,411 of VDFB02281492.1, read as the reverse complement.
TCAATTTTTTTTTGAATTCTTCACCTTATACTCTTCATCAATCTCTTCACTCTAAAAGTAGTTCTCCAAAGCCCCTATCCAATCCAAGAGCTCTTCATTGTCAAGTTTGGCCCCATACATAGGTACATCCATTTTTCCATGTCCATATTTCTTCACAACCTTCAAAAGCTTCACCATTCTCACATCATCTAGATCCATCTCCTCCTCTTCACTAGAAGTCTCCTCTTCTTTAGTTTCACTTTCATCCTCGTCCACTCCTTTCTTTTCCTTCCAAGCAACCATCTCTCTTTTCAAGGCTTCTATCTATTTAGCCTACTCATACATTCTCCTCATAACTACATTTACTTTAGGAGGAATCTTCACAATACTTCCTCTTCACCCACTTGCAAAACCAATTCAAAACACCAACACAAGATCCACTATTGCGCTCTGGTACCACTTTGATGTAGACTTAGGAGGCCCAAAATCACTCAAAGTATCAACCTTCCTTTAAGAGGCATCTAAAATGATTAAAATATATTTTCAAATAATTCAAAATACAATCAAGTGGATATCAATTAGTCTCCAAAGAAAAATAAAAATATCTCTTCAAACTTCACCTTTCAAGAATGCTTTCCCTAGTAGTAGTGGCAACCCGGTTTTAGGGATTTTTCATCAATACTTTCCAAAACACTTGACAAAATAAAAGATGATTAAGATACCCTTTTTCAAGTTATACAAGATACATGAAAATAAATATCAACTCATTTGGACCAACATGAAGATCCAATAAACCATTCCCAGAAAAGGCAAGTGGATTAGCCCACTTTTACAAAGAAGGTACCCTTTAAACGTTATATATCCACCCAAACACCATAAATAGTCAATAATAATGATGCAAAACCACAAATTCCATTATCATTTTTCCCATACAAACCCATTATCCTATTGTTCCACAAAACCCTCCTTAAACATGTAAAAACCAAAGGTTTTACTCAAACCAACACTTTCAAGACTTCCCAAACTCAACCACTTCCTCAAATACATTCCTTTAGGTCTACATAGACTCTATATACCTTTATTATCTTAGTTTCATTAACACTTCACCAAAACCCTTCATAAAACAACTATTTTCAAAGGAAAATTACTCTGTTAAGCACTTGGCATCACAACAACACTAGAATCCTTCACTCCTTTAACCCCTAAAACATTAAAACACTTAAATTAACATCATAAAAACAAATCCAATGAGAAATAGGTCCAATACAATAGGTGGATTGGTTAGTTCTTCATGCTATTACCCTCAAAACCCTTACACAGGAAAATAGGGCAACCTCTATAATTTGTTGATTACCCTTACAAAATAATGAACTAAAATCCCAAATCAAGTGAAATAGGAAGAAAAGTAATATAATTACAAACACTAGAAGTATCAGACCATATCAAGCCTGTACGAACCCATACATGTCTGGAAAATATAGAGAAACACAAAAAAATGAGAATTGGCAGAGTTTTTTTATTGATTTCTTCCTTCAAATATTCTATCCAACCTTACAAATGAGTTTCCATGCCTTTTTAAATGCTTCTCCCCCAAAAACTAATGACCAACTACCTCTCAACTGAATTTTAAACTCCTAATGACTGTTGGAGGCCAAATTGCACTTTTTTACATATCTTTGTTAACAATACTTTGATTCCCTTTACATCATTTTACTTTTTGTCCCTCCTAAAAATTTGAAACATTTGTGATGGTCTATTTAGACCTTATTGGACCCAAAAACATTACCTTATGCAAAATAGCATTAACCTACCTAGACCCCATTTTTCAACTTCGACAATTTCTTCACATGCTTGACCTTGTTTATAATATGGATCAATGAAACACCAAATGCAACTTTTACAAAAAAGACCTCAAAGGTTCCTAATTACATCATATTATGGTCTTATTGACCTTATTCAATGTATGAAAATCCAAAATCCTAAAGTTTACTCCTTAAGGTCATAATTTGACCTATCTTGTTGAATGGTGCTCCTGCATAAGGGGACAAAGGATTTTATTGAAAAACTCCCCCTAGGCCAATGGCCTAAGATCAATTTCCAGAGGAATTATTAGAACCTGCTTCCAATGCAAGCTTATTTACATCATTAGATTCACTCTTCCTTACCCATGTTTTCTTCATCTGATATCTTATCTCTTCCATAGTCATTTTCCCTTTTCTTTTATCATTTGTCTGTGAAATTCTTCCTTTGTATACCAGACCTCTTCTATCCATGTTTTTGTTCTTGCTGAATCTTGCAATGTGACCAAATCTATTGCAATTGTAACACATGATTTATTTTTCTATACCACTCATTCAATTTATTTCCTCTTGATTTTAATTTATTATAAACATGCCCAAATCTTCCACAGGTGTAGTTTTTAACATTTCTTACACTGACTGACATAATTCTACATTCAATTAACTTATGAACAAACTTGTTGCAACTGAAACACTGACCAGGAAATGATGGACTGCTTGAATTTATTTTACTTCTACACTGAGAAACCATATGACCAAATTTATTACAAGCAAATCAGTGACCATTAAACTTTTGATCATTGGGTTGTCTTACTAGGGTATGTGCAGGATCATCATGGAAAAAATAGGCCCTCAAATGGAAAAATATTCTAAAAAATCAAAGTTAGGAAACTTGATGTAAAAAATTGAAAAATTTATCTATATTATTTCAAAAATATGTAAGAATAGAATCTATAGAAAATTGAATGTATTTTCTAAGCTATTAGTTTTAATTTATTTATTTTTAAATCTATTTGGTGAAAATTTGAAAGTTCAATGTAGTAGTACTTAAATTTCAGGGGAAAAAAAGAAGTAGGTATTTGTCTAACTACCCTAACCACAGTAAAATGATAATATTTTTTTATAAGATTTAAGATATAAGTAGAGGAATCATGTCTGGATATGATGCATATTTTTTATTTTATTTTCCAAGGAAATAATTAATTATGAATTTTTTATTACAAATTTTAAAAATATTAAAAAATCATATGTGACCACCTTAACTTTGTCAAAAATTCATGAAATTCAATTTTTCTTTTTTTAATCCTATAGTATGTGAAGCATAGAATGTGGCACATGTTTTAGATTCAAAAATTTGATACCATTTGAAAGCTATAGATGTTTTTGAATTAATCTATCAATCAGGACTTTGGTCGTAATTCAAATAGGAAATGAATAATAATTATTTATTTAATTTAAATTAAATAATAATTTATATTGGTGGAGAGCAGAGAATCTCCTTTAAAAACCCTTTTCGTTTCATCAATTTTGGGTAAAAAAAACTATCAACCACATACCCTACACATACCAATCATATCACCACTTTTTGGCCCATCATGATCTTGCACATACCCACTAGATACTTTCTCCCTTTGTTCATCTGATTTCTTTTTCTGGAATCCTCATTTTCATATCTAGAGCTTTCTCCCTTCACATATCCAAGACCTCACTAGCCATTTGCACCCTTCTATCCTTTAGTCAACTCATCTAGCTTAGCAGAATTGATCTTAAAATTCTCCTTGTTTTCATTTGTAGTAGTGATTTCATCTCTGATAATAACTATGTGTGTTTCAAGCTCTTGTTCATTATTTCTGGATTGTTGTAGTTCAATCTCCAGCTGAATGGACCTAATATTAACTCTACTTCATTCTTCATATCTTTATTTTAAGGACCGGGCCAGATTCTCCTCATTCTTCTTTCTTTCTTCAATCTCTTTAGTTTGCCTCATTACAATAGATTTCATCTCAAGCTTTAGAGCAGCATTGTCTCTAGCAAGCTTTTCACATTCTTCAATTATTTGTTTTAAGGTTCGATTCAGGTGAACATCTTCCAAGATTTTATTTTCTTTCTGCTTCAGCTGATCACATAGCTCCTTCCCATCTTCTCTTGACTCATTGATTTTATCCTTCAATTATTGAATGAATTTTTCAACATCCTCAAGATTTTCTTTTAATTCCATGACTTCTACTTTAGACTGATCAAGATCATCAAGTGCCACCAAAAGTTGTTTTTGAAGACTACTAGAGTCCATTGCATTCCAAGATCCACGTTAAGCTTTAAAACTTCTTAAGAGGAACTTGCTATGGTACCAATTGTTGGACTCAAGGAACACTAAGAGGGGGAGTGAATCAATGTTCAACAATATTTAAATTTCATTTCAGATATTAAACCATTTACAACATTTCAACAAAAGTAAAGATGCAAGCACATCAAAAAAAGAATCAAAACACCATAAAACCAAGAATTTTTATGTGGAAACCCTGTTAGGGGAAAAGCCATGGTGGAGATTAATCCATAATTTATACTGTGTTAAAAGTATGAAGAAAAAGGGAATGCACATGCATTTAGGCACACTTCCTAGAGCTCACTGCTCAAAATTAGGAAGGCTCCCTACCTTACAAAATGTTTGGATTACAACAAAAGGTTGAATTGAGAAAGTAGCACCTACAAATTCTTGGTATCAGTTCTGATGAAGCTCATAGATCAAATTCTAGGCCTTCTGACTGATTCTGCACTTTGCTCTGCTTTGCCTTAATTTGCCTCATGAAAATCCTCTTCTACACAAGCAATATTCACTCAAATGATATTCTTATATTCACACACACATCTTCTCTACTCTTCACACACATTCACACACCAAAATGAATTTCCTGAACTCACATATATATTCCTTATCAAGGATTGCAATCGCTTCAAGTCGACTTCAACAAAACATGAAATATTCTCCAACGGTTGGCTCAAATAATAATTTATATTTAATGCACACCCATCAAAGTTGGATAATATTATGCTGAGATCCAAAAAAAAATTTCCAACACAAGAAAAAATTAAAAAATTACTCCATATACATTTGCGATATGCTACATTCACCAAGTTAGCCACCATGAGTAAATAAACAGAAAAATCATCCTACCAGATCTCCTAACTCATACACTAATTAATGTGGAAGCACAAAACATAAAAATAAGATAAAATAGATGCTAAAAACCTTCCTCGACATCCACAACATAAAATGATAATTCTACAAAGCATATAGATTGACATACTAACCAGATACCCTTTTCTTCATTCTCACATCCAATAAAACGTTGTTCTTCACTCTGCCTGTCGGTAGGAATAAATTCTAATCTATGGACCAAAATAATGAATTAGGTTTCCATCAATGACAACACTAGAAGCCATATGGAAACACATTAGGCATGGGAAGTGGCTCAATATCCTCTTGATCTTTGAGTGGACTTGGATCAAATGTTGAGTTAAGTATTCATTCAGTATCTACAACCATGAGGTCAAAGGATGTCAATATGTCTTGGAAAGGACCATTGCTAGACTTGTGTGAAAAATGTTGCTCATTGTTTGGAATAAATTATTGAGATATGTCCTCTAACCCATTAGGTGATGTAGAGACATTTTCAGCATGATCATTGTTCGATGGATTGTGGACTATTTCAATAGGATCAAATAATTCTAACACTCCTTGAAATAGATCATTTTTGAATATTGTTGAGGGGTTTTGATCATGACTAAAAAGTGACTCTTGATGTATGTTGAGTTGATTATCATATGAGGTAGAAAAATATTAAAGGTCCTCATTTATGGATAGATATTGATCATTGTTTTCAACAATTGTGGTGGAAATATTGACAATTTTTTCAACCATAGGATCAAATGATGTTAGCATTTCTTGAATTGGATCATTGTTGGCTATTGTTGGTGGATTTTCATCATGATTGAAAAGTGACTCTTGATATATATTGATTTTGATGTTGGATGAGGTAGAAACATCTTCAAGGTGCTCATTTATGGATATATATTGATCATTGTCTTCAACAATTGTGGTGGAGAGATTGTCACAGCTATCACTAGTGGTTGAATATTGATCATTGTCCTCAACAATTATTAATTTTTTATCAATAAGGTTTCGGATGATACTTTTGATTTGAATACAATTTGATGTTTTATGAATATTTTATCTATGATACTCACAATAAGATCCACCCCTATTCAAATGGAAGTTTAGGATAGAGTTGGAAGCACTTTCTTTTGGAAGACTGGTGAGTTTTGCATTAACTAGCCTTCTTAACATTGATCTGATTAGTACTCCAAAAGGAGTGTATTCACGTTAGTGATCTTATGATATTTGTTCTTGTTGAGGTGATTCTAGTTGTGATTGATCTTGGAGATGTGGTGATTGATCTTTGAGATGTGGTGATTTGGTTTGTTGTTGATGTTATTGATGTTGATATACAACCTCTTGACATTAGAGATATTTTTCTTGATGTGGTTGTGGACACAACTCAATGCTTTGATGACATGGTTCAACCAATGGAATATTGTATTGATTTTGGGGTGGAAATGTCTTTTGGTGCAATGAATCAACTATTTTGGTAAATGTAGCATTTTGATCTTGCAAAATTTGATCTTGATTTTGATCTTAAAACCCTTGATATAGTTGATTTGGTTTTTGTTCAAGCAGATTTGGAATATGGGATCATGACCAAATTGATTCTGGACAATATTCTAATTTAGGATGTTTAGATTTGGAAATATAGGTTGACTTGGATCAATACATGGAGTTGTTAACATATTTTTTGGATTTTGAACAACATTTGTATGATTCACAAACTTATATATACCAAAGTTTACTAAGTGTGGATTTGAAATGTTCATGTTTAGTAAACTTTTTCTTGGTATAGTCACATTTGGCATGTATAGATTTGGTAGGATAATGTTCTTTTGCTGAAGACTCATGCATTGATTGCTTGGTTGATAGATTTGTAGGTCTAGACTTTGATTTAAATCTACCATAGGGAGAGGTGTTCCAAAATTTAGATTGGGAATACTCACATTTGTTGTACCATTGAGGTTTTTAGGAGATAGTGATCCCATGTATGGATTGTATAAATGGGTGATCCCACAATATTGGTTTACAATATTTGGCCAAACTAGACACTGAACTGATTTTTTCTAACTAAATCTTCACTTCCAGGCACGTATAGTGGCTAAAACGTGAGGATTTTGAAGATGATGAAAACTAGTGATTTGTGAAATTTTGTCTCTAGATTCTAAATATATTTTTTTCAAAAATTTTGTAATCAGATTGCACTTTTGTTTCCATCTCCTTCAAAAACTAGTTTTTTTCAATAAACACTATTTTTTAAGGAGTGACGCTCATCGTGTAACACATAAATTTTTTCCATGAAGGATAAAATTATATTTATTTTGAATTTAGATTTTTAACTATGATATTTAGTGCTTCCAATTGTTTTCATAGTGTTTTATTGAATATTTTTTCCTTAATCAAGTTTCAAAGTCAAACCAATTACAATTTAGACATAGGCGAATTGTATAACACAAATTTTTTTGTATGTATCAAAATTAAATTTATTTATTTTTGTTGGATCAAGGACTTAAATATTTAGTGCACTCATATTTTTCAAATTTTTTTTTATAATCTTCTATTTTTCCACATGTGCAAAATAAAGAGCTTGATTTTTTGGTGAAAAACCTACATTCACAAGAAATAAAAAATAAATATAATAATAAAATTAAATTTATTTAAAATTAATTTTTGGGAAGCTTATAATAAGGAATATATACTTTCAAAAAATAAATTTTAAATGAATTCATTTGATCCACCAAAAGGTAAATGAAAAGTAGTTTTTTATCAACATTTTGATAGGTGTAAAGGAGACTTTGTTATAGGTATGGTTTAAAACTAATAGGCTTCTATCCAAGAGGGTTTGATATAAGGTAGTTTGATAAAAAAATATTCAATTGGAATGCTTTAAATGGAAATTTTTAAGGCTTAAATCATTATGTTTTCTAAAAATATGTGATGTCAAAAAAAATCAGAATCTCCCAAAAATTGTAAACCAACTTTGTGGGATCACCCGAATGTGAGTTTTGATAATCAATTGGTGTTGTAAGGATTTGATAGTTTGGTTGATTTAGATTACTCATGATGTATGAATCAAGTTTATATTCCATGTTCTTCTTGTGTTTTGACCTTGTTGACCTCTAAGTGATTTAAGACCATTGATTAGATCAAGGATGAAAGGGGTGAATAATATGGGTGTTGAACTTTTAGGATTTGATTTGTATTGTTTTAATTGGATAATGAACTTGTGAATCCCAAGATGTTAGATGTTATCTTAGGATAAAATTGTTAAAAGGGTTGTTAATTTAACTAGAGGTATGAGAAAAGATGAATTCTCACACTCCTAACTAAACAAGGTGATTTTGATGCGTTTTAAGGATTAACCCGAGTCTAGAATGATGTTTCCAAAGCAATAATTTTTTTTTTGGGATGGGATGATAAATTTTTGGGATGGATGAAGTGTTTGATTGTGACCCTAGATGAACCTAAGAGGGACTTTTTTTACAAGACCAAGATAGTGAAGAGTATGCTTTACCCTATGAGTAGTTCAAACCAAAAGACCAATTTTTTTCTTGGAAGACCATAAGAAAAAAGATAACAACTACATGTGCGGGGTTCACTTGATTTAATCTTGGTTAATTAATTTAATTTACCACATCCACACTTCTTGTTTATTTTTTTCAAACTAAATGTCTATGTCTCAACTTCTTTTCATCCCACAAGGTCCATTATGTGGAAATCAAGAGTATCAAGGCAATAGTTCCCTAATGTTGACTTTAGAGAAAGCAAATTGAGATATAGGTCCAAATACTTAGAAGCCTCTAAGGATAGAATCACTAGGGACAAGCAGTAATACTTAGACTTTTCAAAGGTATTTCCTCTTCCCAAAGGGTTTGAAATTTGATGACCTTGTTGAATTTTTGTTTCCAAATTTTGAGATTCAAGAAAAGTATGTAAATGACTCACAGATTGCACAAAACTAGGATAGAAATGGCTATATTTATTGAATTACCACTTGGATTTCTCCAGCTATGCTTATTCAGAGCAGATGATTAGAAGCTTGACCACATTGGCTCCCCTCCACAACACTCAATTCTACAATGGATCCAAGCTTCGAATTCTCAGGAATCTCCCATGAAAAAATCTTCATCTCTACTAATAACCGCAAGTATGTGGGACGAATTTAGAGGTTCAAACTCCTGACACCAACAAATAGTAGGGATTTTTTCTTTTATATAGATTGGTCTGTAATCAAGTCACATGTTCAGATGGCCACACAAGAGGAAAGATCAAACCATATAATGAGTATCGCCAGGTTTTCTATAGGAGTGCTTGTAATGATGAGTTTTCTCAACATTCAAATTTATATACTGGTTGGGAGTAGCTTGGCATCTAGCTTGTTACTGGTTTGAGTTGTTCCCTTGGGGTGAGTACTTTTCCCACCAAGGCGAGCTCTCTAAAGATAAACAACAATGAAGGAATACATTTGTTGTTCGACCACCTAACACACTTAGGAGGGAACACACAAAATGCCTTTTCTTCACACTAGCATGATTTGTTCAATTTTAAACCCAAACTTGAAGTGTGGAGCCAATTTTTTAGACAACATAATCTCAATAAAATGGTTTTGATTCTCAAGATCACCATGAAGCGTGAGAGAATTGCATACACATTTGAATGACACAAGTTTGTAAAGAAGATTACAAAAAAATAAAACACAAGTTTTTCTTAAATCCTCAAAGCAATGATGAGTTATTTTTAAGCACCAAAAACCAAGTGTGAAGTTTTTTTCAATTTTAGCGTAAAAATCCAAATTCTAGTGAGTTTCTAATGTTCCATTTTAACCAACTTGAAGAGATCAAATCAATGGTTAATTTTAAACCAAAAACTAAGTGCATTGTCCTAAAATAGAAAATGAAAGCATAAAATGGATGCTTCAAGATATTACAATAATAATTTAAAAATGCTTTAGTTAAGTTCAAGTTCAATTCTCTAACTCAAATCTACTTGCTTTTGCTTAATTCCAATGCCATTGATTTTGTATGCCAAATTGCAAATAGTACAAAGTTATCACAAATAAGAAGTATGATATGTCAAGGAATCAATGATATAATAAAGATTGTTTCAAACATAATAAATGCATTCACAAGGAATCAAAAATAAAATGATAGAAAGCTATCCTTTGGGGATTCTTGGTGTGGATTATAGATGTTATGCTTAATTCCTTCAAAAATTTGATAGGAAATGATTAACTTTAGTCCCCCAATAAATATTTCTTGGATCTCACACATCCTCAAGACATAAAGCCACAAAAAGTACTCCTTTGGTAACGCTTCCAAACAATATTGAAATTCATTATTAAATACAAAAATACTTAAATCTGCGCTTAAACCGCATTAGTATGGCCTTTGAATTTTCCAAACAGATTTGGCCTTTGAGGATATTCAAGCTCTACTAACAGATAGATACATTTTTTGATTACCCACCCACTTGATATTAAAGGATTGATAGACACACCTAGGAATTATCCAATAAAATTAATCAAATTATAAGCAACCGTAAATAGTAGAGTACTACTACTAGTGCAAATTTTAAAGCTGATGGATCAACGATGGACCAAGATATAATCTCCCCCACATAGATCTTGGAAAATAAATAGCAGGAAGAAAATAAACCTTAGCTCAAAAATAAGATTTAGGCAATGTTACTTTTCATTATCATGTTGATGTTGATTCATAATCTTACTTAGATCTTGTTTCTCTAGATTTTTGATAGGTGCAGATCTTTCTCTGAATGTTTACTGCCCTTTCACTTCTCCAATTTGGTGAGTTGCAACCTCAAGATTCTGTACAGACTGAATTACTCTACACTCTTTGTTTGGTAGAATTGATATAGCTCCATTATTTTATCACACAAACCTTTAATTCTCTCAACAACACTACTTATGCATGGATTTTGCATGTCCTACTATTTGTTGCATGTGGGAATGAATCTTGTGTTGGCTCTTTCATCCTTCAAAGGTGCACCTCTAGCCATAGTTTCAAATCCCTTGTGTTGTGTCAAGAGGTGAGGTATTACTCCTATGAGTAGATCAGGCTCCTGAAGATTAGTATATGAAATTCTTCGATAAAGGTGTTTAGAGAATATTTATTAAGTTGAAAATTATGAACAAGATCCTAATGTTGAGCACATCACATAGCCTACAAATAATGAGCTTTTGATAGAGATATATTGAGGGTGAAGGAGTTACTATACAAGTAAACTAAAAAAACAAATCAGCTCATATGCATACAAAATTTTTATGATCAAGATACACATCAGGTTGCATTTACTACTGACAACAATATTTCATGAACAGACTCAGATTTTTCATTTACCATATTATTTTTTATTTACTACTAATAGTTGCAAATAGAAAGTATTTTCTTAGAGATATGCTCCACTTTATCACAATAATCAAACCAAGTCTATCACGTGCCACACCTATCAATCCTGATATTAAATTAAGCCCATAAAAGATTAAATGTACCAACTAATCACCTATTACAAGTTAATTTGATTAAAGACAAGAAACTAGATATCTGAGCATAATAAAGATTATATCTGAATAGAGACAAAGATTTGGTAATGAAAAGGCATACAATGTAGTGGTTTCATTTGGTTATTGTGAGTTTCTTCCACCTAAAATGAGTCATCAAGTGTCCAGACAAAGGTTCCATGTTCAACTTCCACTCTGAACTCACAGTACCACTTAGACTCTTACTGGTAATTATCGTCAAAATATGGTGTTTAAAATAAAAAAGGACAACTAGGAAATACACATATATCAAAATATAAGTAATAAAAATAGTAGAATTAAAGGCTACCAGTCAAAATAAGTAAGACACTCATTCTATGAAGCACAACACCAAATATCTAGAAGGAAACAAATATCTACTTGTCAATTGTAATCCCACATCCCTTTCCACCACCGACCATATGGACATGCCACAATTACTAGACACACCCTCCTTCTAGCATCCTCCCACAAGCGTACTAAACCTGTCTTTATAATATAATTGAGCTAAATATCATTATGAAGAATCCTACCATTAATCATTCAAAAAAAATTATTAGTAGCACTAGTTGGTATGTTATAAAAAAAACTCAAGCATTCCAAATCAAAACCACATGAAGCATATGTAAGGCATAAACAAGGCATGTGAACCGTTGATAGTATGCCTTCAAAAGATGTGGTCTCAGCTAATGCATAGGATATGCTTCCCTTATAGATTCCAACCTTGTGGCATTTCTCAACCGACTACCTCTAATATACCACATCCCTTTCACATGGTTTTGTATGCTAGTACTCAAGTGGGTAGTGGGTAAAAGTTTTGAAATTTTCTATTTTTCTTAGCTTCACTTTGAATGACAAGCCATGGAATGGGGATTTGAATAGGATGATTGGATAGATGTTGCTTGTTGCTGCAATCATTTCTTCTGAAACCCCACAAATGCATAGCGAGGTTGAGGGAATCAAATCATGTGGGCCACTCCAGGAGTGCACTGATATTTATGAGGGAAATAATGAGCTTTGATAGAGGGGTTTGACAAAGATACAACCTAAATTATGTCCTCACAGGTTAATATCTAGCATTTATAAACTAAGAAAAAACAAATGCAACATTGATTCTATCATTCATAAATGTTCATTTAAAATCAACTATAAAAATTTAGAATATCTCATCCAACAAATAAACCTGTTAAAGGAATGTAAAATATCACTCCCACTACTTCAAATTATTTTGGTGCATTTGGATGGCATAACAAACCTTTATATGAACCTTCAAATTTGAATTCTACCATTGATGAAATAATTTCTAAATCTCTGAATACATTGGGTATATAAAAGGAAACAAAGACTTTACAAAAGAAAAGGATTTACAGCCCCATCTAAAGCATGAATCGATATTATTTTTTAGAAATAAAAACTTTATATTCAACTAGGATTAATGCAAAAGTTGTGATTAAGACAGGCTTTACAGCCCCACGGTGGGTGCCAAAATGTGAGCACTAACCTTTGATCTTGTTCAAACAAAGACAAATGTTAGCATTAGTTAGTTTAAACAAGGAAAATAAAATGCTCCCTATTAAATTCTTGATCACATTAAGCTAAGAAAACATGATAATAAAATCACACAAAGAAAGAATACAAGCATGTAAAACTATCTAAAATGGACCAAACCTCAATCCCATAGGGGGATTGGTGCTCCTTTGATGTGAAAAGAGAGCCCTTTCCCAATCCCTTCTCATGAGCTTCCAATGTGGTGAACAAGATGTGATGAAGATGCAAATGCCTATAGTGAGAATGCTAAGATTTTGGATCAAGTTTTTGTCCCATTTCAAGTAGAATATTTATAGGTTGAAGGGTTGGAGAATGGAGAGATGGGAAGAATGTGGGAATAAAGAAGAGCCAATGATATTGTGACACTTGTCACATGGCTAGTGGAGGAAGGTGGGACACATTTTGGAGAATTTGCATGGTTAATGCATGTAGTTGAGGATTTGAGAGATGTAAGAGAGATTAATGCACTTGTAAGAGGCATTAAATTAATATGGTTGAGATGTTTTGGAGGGAAATAGTTTGGACAAGAAATTCAAATAAGTAGAGTAAATGAAGGAATATTCCTTGGGAATATGCCTTGTGAGGGAGAATGATGTATTTAGTTAATTAAAGAAATTTATTTTAATGTGCAACTAGGTTAGTTGAATATGGATTTAGGTCTGACCCAGGTTGCATAAAAAGCTAGAGGATAGATAATGGTGATTAGGGGTTAATTAATTGAGGTTAATTAACTTGGAGGAATTAGCTAATTTATGATATTTAATTTCAATGTTTGGGTTTATTTAAATTGAAAATGACAGGATGTTAAAACATTATGATTTTAATTAAATATATTGATTTATTTAATTAAAAGAGATGAAATTAGTTAGCAGAAAGTGAATTAATCAAATTAGCTTAGTTACTTTATTAATAGCAAAAGTAATGTTAATTTGAGCATCTACACAAACAAGTCAGCCACATCAAGGAGGAAGTGATCTAAGCTCATGTCATGTGATGGATGTAAGCAAGAGGAAGCCTCAACTTGTTTAATGTAAGTACCTTTGATAATAAGGGTGACCTTGCTAGTAGTACATCCTAAGCCAATATTATGTAGTCGCTTCTCAGGAATGATGGGTTCTAGTAAACCATTATCATTCTATCCTAGCTTCTTGTTCTTATTAGATCCCATTCCCTTCATTATTTGGAAGCCTTTTTTATAATCTTCCATCGGAAAAGTGGGCATAGGTCATTCATATTGATGGAGGATTTTAGAGATATCATCTTCAGTGGCATCTTCTTGATTCAAATCCCCCCACCTGTTGAAGGTAGTAGCTACCATCTTGATAGTTTTAGGCTCTTTGTTGCTAGATGTGGGTTTCCAATGAGATTGAGGAGAAATAGGTAGCTCTCCTACGAAAAGGGTGTGCTTCTTAAACTTATAGTTCCCACAACCATCATCTTGGATCATTGCTTTGATATTAGGTATGTTTTGGAAAATGGGTGCCTTTGTTTCAGAGGTAGATGCAAGGGATGATGGGTTAGAAAATGAGTCATAAGGTGTAGGACATTCATCATTCTTGGGTACTTGGGGAATTTTATATAACTTAGCCTCAAGGTTCTTGCATTAATAAAATGGCTTAATATATCCATGGATGGTAACTTCTCTACCCTCGAAAGGAAACTTGACACATTGATGATAAGTAGGGGCTACAACTTTTAGGGCATGGATCTAGGGTCAACCAAGTAGTATCTTGTAGGGAAGATCAAGGTTTAAAACTTAGAATGTATTTTCTATGATTAGGGGTCCCACTTGGATGGGTAGTGTGATGATGCCTTGTGATACCCATTCTTGGTCATCATATGACCTGATGGTAGTACCCATTTTCTTTTCAATAGTATCCTCTGAATAGCCTATAATTTTGATCAAATGAAGGGTGCAAATGTTCAATCCAAAACCTCCATCTACTAAGACTCTTTTGACCTTGTTCTTATGAATGGAAACCTCAAGGTGTAAAGAATGGTTATGAGATGATTATGATGATAGGTCTTGCTCTGAGAAGGTGAGAAGGTGATTAGCGATATGGCCTACCATAGCTGGAAATTGATTTGTATCAATATCCTTAGGAATAGATGAATTTGATAAATCTTTCTCCAAAATTTCCCTATGCGTGAGGGATAGCCTTAATAGTTCTAAGATTGAAATCTATGCAGCATTCTTCTTAAGCTACTCTACGAGATTGCACTTGTTGGTACTTGTTGTTGGATAGATAGGTTTTGATATAGATTGGGGTCAAACTCATTGGATGGTGACTTTACCATGTCATGTGGTGACTCCACACTCCACAGTATGCCCTTTTATTGTGACGACAGTGATGATGCTATCACAAGAAGCAACTACGTTGGAATAGGTATGCTGCACATTTCTATAATCCTAAGCTTTCCTACTATTTTTTTCTTTGTTATAATCCATAATAGGTTTCTTGTATATCTTAAGATCTTGATTCTTCGATGGTACCTCACCATATATGGTGTCATTCTCTATGAGGTCTTGGATAATGTGTTTGAGCCTCATATAGTTTGTTGTTTGGTATCCTTTAATCTTGTGAAAGTCACAAAGGTCATTCTTGTTGTACTAGGATGGCTTTTCTTGTGGTTCTTTGTAGGTTTCAAAGTTGGAAAGTGTTATCATATTTGACTCTACCAAAATTTTCATGATGGTTTTGATGGGGTCAAATAACTTTTTGTACTTGCATTTAGGATAGTTGTTCTTGTTAGGGGTTTTCCTTTTCATTTTGGTGTTATTGATCTAATTATTCTGAGGTGTTGTTTGCTACACAGTTCGTTGGGCATTAGTAATCTGGGTTTTATTTTGCCTATGAGAACTTAGGACTACCTTAGCATCCACTACACCATCGTTCATTACATTCTTGTTCTTAGCCCAGACACGAGGCTTTCCATTTGAACTAGTTGATGGGTGGTTGTATTTGTAAGCTTGAGTATTCCCCTATGATATTAGATCTCTCTCAATGTTAAGGGCTCTAGGGACAAGCTCATCATAAGATGTGATGCACTAAATTTTCAAGTGGATATGGCCTACCATAGCTTGAAATTGATTTGTATCAATATCCTTAGGAATAGATGAATTTGATAAATCTTTCTCCAAAATTTCCCTATGCATGAGGGATAGCCTTAATAGTTCTAAGATTGAAATCTATGCAGCATTCTTCTTAAGCTACTCTAAGAGATTGCACTTGCTGGTACTTGTTGTTGGATAGATAGGTTTTGCTATAGATTGGGGTCGAACTCCTTGGATGGTGACTTTACCATGTCATGTGGTGACTCCACACTCCACAGTATGCCCTTTTATTGTGACGATAGTGATGATGCTATCACTAGAAGCATCTATGTTGGAATAGGTATGTTGCACATTTCTATAATCCTAAGCTTTCCTACTATTGTTTTCTTTGTTATAATCCATAATAGGTTTCTTGTATATCTTAAGATCTTGATTCTTCGATGGTACCTCACCATATATGGTGTCATTCTCTATGAGGTGGATAATGTGTTTAAGCCTCATATAGTTTGTTGTTTGGTATCCTTTAGTCTTGTGAAAGTCACAAAGGTCATTCTTGGTTGTACCAGGATGGCTTTTCTTGTGGTTCTTTGTAGGTATCAAAGTTGGAAAGTGTTATCATATTTGACTCTACCAAATTTTTCATGATGGTTTTGATGGGGTCGGATAAATTTTTGTACTTGCATTTAGGATAGTTGTTCTTGTTAGGGTTTTTCCTTTGCATTTTGGTGTTATTGATCTGATTATTCTGAGGTGTTGTTTGTTACACAATTTGTTGGGCATTAGTAATCTGGGTTTTATTTGGCCTGTGAGAACTTAGGACTACCTTAGCATCCACTACACCATCGTTCATTACATTCTTGTTCTTAGCCCAGACACGAGGCTTTCCATTTGAACTAGTTGATGGGTGGTTGTCTTTGTAAGCTTGAGTATTCCCCTATGATATTAGATCTCTCTCGATGTTAAGGGCTCTAGGGACAAGCTCATCATAAGATGTGATGCACTAAATTTTCAAGTGGAATGATAGATCTAGATCTATATTTTATTTGATGATTCCCACTTGTTGATCATCGAGAAGAGGACACTTGCTCTTACTAGCTCTTTGTCTCCATTGTTACAAGAAATTAGTGAAAGTTTCTCCTTTTTTTTTTCTAAGAGTGTACAATTCCTCTATACTTACTTCCATGTCAAGATTAAAGGAGAAGTGATCGATGAATTTATTGGTAATTTCTTGAAATTTTTTGATACTTGGAGGTAGATAAGAAAACCAATCCATGGAAGGATCTGTTAAATTTCAAGGGAAGAGGCACATTAAATATGAATCATTATAGGCCACCTCCATACACATGACATTAAACTCTTTGAAATGGTCCATAGGACTTCATCTCCCTTTATATTTTTCGAACTTGGGGATTACAAAACCAAGAGGGAATGGTACCATTGTTATGTTTTGTTCGAATGGATAAGGACATAAGTTATGTGTATGGGGCTTCTTTGTCTTCCCATCTAAAGGTCCCACATTTCTTGTGACAATGTCTTAAATTGTGATGCTAGATCATCTTTTGGGTTTGGTGGAGGAACATAGGGTGGGATAATGGATGATTTGTACATAGGATTTTGATATGAGGATGTTTTATATGGGGTGCATGGTGGTGTAGGATTTTGTGAAGGTGATTGGGGTATTGACGTATATGTTCCTAACATTCTTTCATTGATGATGTATGATTGAGGGTTATAATATGAACCTTGTTTTTGTTGTTGTTGTTGGGTATACTATTGAGCTAGTAAGGCTTATTGTTGATCTTGTTTATGTTGTGCTAATAAGGGTACTTGATGGGCTTGATGATGTTTTTGTGCTAAGGTTTCTTGTTGTTTTGTTACTATTGCTTGTTATTGTTGTTGTCGTTGTTATGTTGCTAAGGTTGCTTCTTGTTGTTGTTGTGCTGCTAGGGATGCCTTTTTTTTGGTTGTTGTTGTTGTGCTTGTTGATAGGTTGCTTGTTGTTTTTGTTGTTTTTGGGTTACTAGGGTTGCTTGCTATTATTGTTGTTCTTGTAGGGCTTACTGATAGGCTTATTGTGCTTGTTGTAAGACTAAGGAATGTGCTTGTAATATAGGATTAGGTGGTTGTTGAGAAATATGTTATGGGTTTGAGTGGTGATTGTTTTATTGGGTAGAGGATTGGTGATGAGAGGTTGGGGATTCCCTTGGTTCAACATTCCTTGCAAGATAGTGGAACAATTATCACAAAAATTATACTAATTGAACTTATTCTTAGATCTGATAAATAAAATTGAAAGCATACACCATCACCACATCAAAAAAACACATAACAATAAGATTTTTTATGTGGAAACCCTGTTAGGGGAAAAACCACGGTGGAGGCTAATCCACAAGATTATACCCTATTAAAAGTATAAAATTATTATAAATGGGGAATGCACATGCATTCAGGTACACTGCCTAGAGATCAATGCTCAAATACAAAAGGCTTACTGACCAAAAGAGGACTCACTATCTTCCAGTCACATCCAGAACACATCCAAAAGATTTTGAACTGAGAAAATAGCATCTTCTAATGCCTGATTATAGTTCGAGTTAAGCACATAAACTCTTCACACTTTTCTTCTACCTTCAAAATATTAGAACATTATTTGCACTTAGCAAGCAACATACATCACACACTATGCCTTCAAATGGTATAAACAATCAATCATATATATTTGCAACCAAGGATAACAACAACTACATGTTGTTCCAACAAAATATGAAATGTGTACAAATTATCGGCCCAAATCAATTGAAAAAAAATCAATGGGAACCAAACAATGTCAACCAAAATATAGCGAGGACCCAAAACAACATCCTCAAATACAAAAAAACTTCAAAAATTATTCGTCGAAGATCCGCAACACACTACAATCACCCTATTAGCCATGATCATGAAAAGCATGAACTCAGAAGAAAATCACAAATCACGAGACAAACGATCAATGTGGATTGACAAAATGGATAGAGAATGATCTAGAAACGTCCAAAAGCATCATGAATCACCATAGAAGTATTTGTAACAACTCAAATTACTAGAATCACATCATCTTCTTTTAGGAACACCAGCTAAAGCAATAAAATAATTGTCAGAACATAGATACTCATAACTTAATCAAATATTCATGTGGATAAAATAGATATACTTGTCAAAAAGTCCTTTAATCCAACACCTCTTATCATCAATATACTAAGCTAGCCACCATACTGAACTTCACTGCAACACTAACAACCTACAACTTATTTTATTACAATTTTCCCAATATCCTTAACATATACAACCTTAAAGACATTAATGCCAATAGTATTGACATCAATGACAACCACATATAAAAAATATCCAACAATCTCCCCCTTTGGAATTGATTGCAACACATGATGTGAAAAACACCATCAATGACACTTTCTCTTAGTACTCTCTCCCCCTTAGATTTTGATTCTTTTCTCCTTAACTCTTTCACATTTTTTCACATGACTCTTCTCCCCCTTTGACATCAATGAAAAGATACACATTAGCATTATCCATAGAAACTCTAAAGTACATTTATGATCATCTAACTACTCCCCCTGAGTAGCAGCCACCACAACATCAATCTAGATCACAAGATATGACTATGAAATGCACAGACTAATGCAAGTCAATGCATCTTAATTCTGATTAGGAGTGGTAATCACCCCTATCTTCCCTCTAAGATACTCAAAAGTATCTTTGCAATTTGTTCCTTAGTGGGCACATACTCCAATCTGACTTCCTTTTCACTCACCTTCTCTCACAAAAAGTGAAACTTGATAGATATATGCTTGGTTTTTTAATGCAACACCAGATTCTTAGAATGTTAATTGCACTTGAATTATTTTAGAATATAGTAATAGGTTCATCATACACAACTCTGATATCTTTCAACATTTACTTCATCCACAATACTTGAGTACAATTGTTAGCAACAACAATGTATTTTTCCTTTGCAGTAGATAAAGAAATGGCATTATGCTTCTTACTTAACCATGAAATCATCTTCTTTCCTAAGAAAAATGCACCACCAATTGTAATCTTTCTATCATTCACATCTCCTACCCAATTAGCATCAGTAAAGGAACTCAAAGTAAGGTCATCGTCTTTAGGATACCATTAACAAAAATCAATTGTCCCCTTCAAGTACCTAAAAATCCTCTTCATAATTGTCACATGAGATTCCTTAGGATTAGCTTGAAATATTACAACAATGCATATGTCATTCATGATATCAAGACTAGTTTGAGTCAAATAGAGCAATCCAACAATCATGGATCTATATCTACTCTATTTTTTTTTAGGAGAATCATCTTATTTCAACTTACATCTAGTCACCGTAGGTGTACCAACTAGCTTTGAATCTTCCATACCAAACTTCTTTAGCAATTCTTTCACATACTTGGACTGAGATATAAAGATCCCTTTATCTAACTGAGTAATTTGAAATCCCAAGAAGAATTTCATTTCTCTAATCATAGACATCTCAAACTCACTTTGCATTTCATCAGTAAAATTCATGCACAAACTATCATCTCCTCCAAAAATGATATCACCAATAAATACTTCAACAATCAAATCTTTATCATGATTAATCTTGAAATACAAATTACTATCAGTAATACCTTTATTAAATCCAAAATTTAGTAAATACTTGTCCAATCTAGCATACCATTCTCTTGGGTATTTCTTAAGTCCATACAATACTTTCTTCAACCAGAAAACCATATCTCCCAAATCAATCAATTGAAATCCAACAGGTTTCTCAATATACACTTCTTCTAGTTCACCATTTATAAATGCTGACTTGACATCCATCTAATAAACCTTGAAGTTTTTTTAAGAAAAATAAGCAAGAAATAGTATCACTGGCTTTGGGTATGTGCAGGATCATCATGGAAAAAATAGGCCCTTAAGTGGCAAAAAATTTAGAAAAATCAAAGTTAGGCGACTTGACATAAAAATTTGAATAAGTTATCTATATTATTTCAAAAATATGTAAGAATTGAATCTATAGAAAATTGAATGTAGTTTCTAAACTACTAAGTTTTTTTAAAAAAAATAAAAATCTATTTGGTGAAAATTTGAAATTTCAATATAGTAGTACTTAAATTTAGAAAAAATAAGAACTAGGTGTCTTTCCTGACCACCCTAACCACAATAAAATTATAATATTTTTTATAAGATTTTAGATATAAGTAGAGGACTCATGTCCTGATGTGATGCATATTTTTTTGTAATTTTTTCTAAGTAAATAATTAATTATGATTTTTATTACAAATTTTAAAAAATATAAAACTTGTATGTCGACCACCTTAGCTTGGTCAAAACTTCATGAAATTCATTTTTGTTTTTAATCTTATAGTATGTGAAACATAGAATGTGATGCATGTTTTGATTCAATAAATGTGATACTGTTTGAAAACTATGAATGAATCAGCCTATCAATAAGGACTTTAGTCATAATTCAAATAGAAAATAAATAATAATTATTTATTAAATTCAAAGTAAAATCATAATTTATATTGGTGAAAATCTAAGAATTTCCTTTAAAAACCCTTTTCGTTTCATCAACTTTGGGTAAAAAAAAAGTCAGCCACATACCCTACACATACCCATCATATTGCCACTTTTTGGCCCATCATGATCTTGCACATACCCAACTTCAATCCTACCAATAGGAGAAAAGGTTTTTTGAAAGTCAATTCCTTCCATCTTAGAATATCCTTTACACACAAGTATTGCTTTGTTTCTAACAACTTCACCTTTCCCTGAAAGACCTATTTAGTTCCAATTACATTTTTGTCCTTAGGTCTAGGAACAAGAATCCATGTATCATTCTTCTCAATTTCTTTTAGTTCTTCTTTCAATTCTTCCACCCAATGTTCATCTTTGCATGTTTCATTGACACTATTAGGCTCAATCTTTGAGATCAAACAATATTCTTCTGTAATTCTTCTTCTAGTTTGAACACCTTTCTTCTTATCACCTATGATCTGATCTTCTGAATGGTTTAGTATTACATACCTTTGAGTCTTAGGGTATTCTGTAAATTCAGGCTCTTGTGATCTCACTTTTGCACCTTCACTAGTTTCTTCCTCTTGATTTTCCAGATTCACCAGAATGATGTGAACTTGATTTTAGAGTTTGAATTTTGTTTCCTTTATCTGAGCTGTCATTCTGATCATCTAAATCATATCCTTAGGTTCTGGATGGTCTAACTTAGTCTTCATCAAACTTGACATTAGCACTTTCAATTACTTTCCTCAATCTCTTATTGTAGCACTAGTATGCTTTAATTTTAGTAGAATAACCAAGAAAGATTCATACATCACTTCTTGCATCAAAATTTCCTATATCCTCATCTCTTTTGATATAGCATTTACTCCCAAAGATTTTGAAGTATCTAATAGTAGGCTTATGACCAAAGCATAGCTCATAAGGAGTCGTATCGATATCACCTTTGACATGTACCGATTGAGAGTGCAAATGATAGTACTCACAACTTCTCTCTAGTAGATATGTAGAACATTTCCTTCCAGCATCATGGTCCTAGCAGCTTCTTGAATTGTTGTGTTCTTCCTTTCCACAACTCCATTTTGCTGAGGGATCTGCAAGGTAGATAATTGTCTCTTTATACCATGCTCTTCACAAAAATAATTACTCACTGGAAGTGAATTCACCACCTCTACCTAATCTTAGACATTTAATCTTCATACCTATCTTTGTCTCAACCATAGCCTTAAAGATTTTGAATTTCTCTAGAGCTTCATATTTTTCCCTTAAGAAAGTAACCCACACCAATCTAGAATAATAATCAATAACTAACATGAAATACCTATCTCCTTGTAAACTTCTGACTCTATAAGGACCACACAAGCTAGTATGCACAAGCTCCAACACTTCATTTGAACTATGTTGTTTTCTCCAGAGTGAAACTCTAGTTTGCTTCCCTAACTGACATTCCTTGCATATAGCATTAGTAGGTTTTATCTACTTAGGAAGATCTATCACTCCCTGAGTAGAACATATCTTAATAATATTGTCAAAGTTTACATGACACGATCTCCTATGCCACAACCAACTTTCATCAACTTGATCAATTAGAAAAATTTTACTAGTAGCACTTAGGTGAAAGATATTACCTTTTGTTTTTGTACCAGATGCGATCACATTTTTGGAACTCCCCATTATTCTACACTTTCCATTCTTGAATTGAAAATTGTATCCCTTTTCAACCATTTGTCCAATACTTAAGATATTATGCTTCAAACCTTCCACATATAGAACATCATCAATATTATGCTTACCATCAAGAGAAATGGATCCTCTGCCATGGATTACACTAGCTTTGTCATCACTAAATCTTACAACACCACCATCATACTTTTCCAAGCTAACAAATTTACTTTTATCACCTCTCATGTGATAAGAGCATCCACTATCAATTACCCATTCATCCCTTTCTTCAACTCTAGTAGCTAGAGCTTTCTCCACATTTATGCAACTAGTAGATTCAGTAGGTACTGGATCATTTTCCTTGATAGCAATAAATACCCTTTCATCATCACTTAAATTCCCTTTATTAGATTCATCATTTGTCACACCTTCATCAGTAGCATAATAACACTTTCTTTGGATTCTATGCTTGTTAGGTCTTGGCTTAGGAACTCTTTTTGGAAACCTTGAGGAAAAAAGACCTATCCTATTGCAAGAAAACATTTAAGAGGAAATTTCCCTTTATACTTACCTTCTCCTTTGGCTACCCTCTTGAAAATAAGTGCTTCAAGCTCATCTATTTTTCTCTCTTCTTCTTCAATCTCTCTCATTTCCTGCTCATACTTGGATATTTTTCTAGAAGATTCACCAAACTCACTTAACTAAAAAGCAACAAGCTTACCAATCAACATCTCTCTGGTTACATTTGTCACAATCCATATCTCTTCAATAGCAGTAGCTTTGTGTTTGTATACTGGAGGAAAGGATCTGAGCACTTTAGAAACAATCCCTAATTCTCCCAATGTTCCACCAATACATCTGATACTAAACACAAGTTCATTCACTCTCTACATAAAATAAGTGATGTTCTCATCTTCATCCATTCTCAATGTTTCATATTTTCATTCAGGTTTTGCAGCTTAGCAATCTTCACATGGGTATCACCTTCATACAAAGTTTCCAACTTTTTCTAGATCTCATAAGAAATATTCAACTCCATTACATTTTTCATCTTGGAATCTGTTAGAGACCGAACAATTCTTCCTTAGCCCTGATATTGTACTCAGCTTCCTTAATCTCACCTACAGTAGAAGGACCATCTTGTGGGATGATATACCTATTCTTTGTAATTGTCCAGTAAGGTTCACCAATGAATCTTAGATGACACTCCATTCGAGTCTTCCAGAGAGAATAATTAGTTCCATCAAATCTCAGACTATCCTTCTTATATGTCACCATCCCAAATCACCTCAAGTGATCAAGCTTCTTTGGAGGAACCTGCTCTCATACCAATTGTTGGAAACATAAGGGAAGACAACTGAGAGGGGGGGTGAATCAGTCATCATAGAAATTATACAAATTAAACTTAATCTCATATTTTATAAATAAACATGAAAGAATAAACCATCACCACATCAAAAACACACATAACACCAAGATTTTTTATGTGGAAACCCTGTTAGGGGAAAAACCACGGTGCAGGATAATCCACAAGATTATACCCTGTTAAAAGTATAAAATTATTATAAATGGGTTATGCACATGCATTCAGACACACTGCATAGAGCTCATTGCTCAAATACAAAAGGCTTACTCCCCAAAAGAAGACTCACTATCTTACAGTCACATACAGATTACATCTAAAATATTTTGAACTAAGAAAATAGCATCTTCTAATGCCTAATTACAGTTTTGGTTAAGCACAAAAACTCTTCTTCACACTTTGCTTCTTCCTTCGAAATATTCAAACATTATTAACACTTAGCATGCAACATACATTTCACACCATTCCTTCAAATTGTATAAAAAATCAATCATATATATCTGTAACCAAGGATAACATCAACTACATGTTGGCCCAACAAAATATGAAATGTGTACAAATTATTAGTCCAAATCAATAAACAATTATCAATTGAAACAAAACAATGTCAGACAAAACATAGCGAGGACCCAAAACAACATCCTCAAATACGAAACACCTTGAGAAATTATGCCTCAAAGCTCCACAACACACTACAATCACCCTGTCGGCCATGATCATGAAAAACAAAAACTCATAGAAGAAAATCACCAATTGCAAGCACAACGATCAATGCGAACCAACAACATAGATTGAGCATGATCTATAAATATTCACAAGCATCAAGAATCACCATATAAGCATCCACAAAAACTCAAATTACTAGAATCACATCATCTTCTTTCAGGAACACTAGCTAAAGCAACAAAACAACTATCAAAACACAAATACTCATAACTCAATAAAATCTTGATGTGAACCTCTAAAACTTCAAGTGGATAAAATAGATATACTTTTCAACAAACCCTTTAATCCAAAACCTCTTATCATCAATATATTGAGCTATCCACCATACTAAACTTCATTGCAACACTGATAACCTGCACCTTATGTTATTACAATTTTCTCAGTATCCTCGACATATACAACCTTAAAGACATTAATGCCAATAGTGTTGACATAAATGACAGCCATGTATCAACAATATCCAACAAATTTTTTAGGTTAAATTTTGAAATTATGGATTGAGATTTAAACCAAAATATTTAGAAGTCTCTAAGAATAAATTCTTAGGAAAAGCAGTAATATCAAGGTTTTTTCAAAAGGTATCCATATTTAGACTAAAGGGTTTGAAATTTTAAGGAAGATCATGAATGTTTGTTTGTGACATTTTGGAACCAAGAAAATTATTAAATTGAATCACAAATATTTACCACCTAGGCTGAAATGGCCATACTTGTTGAGTCCCCACTCAGATTTCTCCAAACATTAAGACAATGTGAACAGTTACAGATTTGGCGACACTAGCTCCCCTCCATAACACACACTTCTCAGGACCACCAAATATCAAAATATTGAAGATCCAAAGATCCTAATGACTTTTATGTTTCAATAATGAATAGTACAACTGTGGGTAGCTTTAGAACGACTATTCTTGCACCAACAAGTATTAAGGATTTTGGTTTCTAGACAATGGTTCATAATAATAGCTTCCATTCAAGGTGGCCATACATGTGTTAAGATTACCTCAAAATTATGGAGAATCAAGAGGCCTCCCTATCCCTTCCTAAGACAATATTTTGACATACCACATGGGTACTATTGGTGACACTTGGCAGTATGACACATATGCACCTATTGTTTATGACTTTAGTCACAAATGAACTTTTTATATAGTGACTTGGAAGAGCTTGGCTTTTGCTTGTTACCACTTGGTTCATTCCCTCTTTTCGAAGCGGGGAGGTAGGCCCTATAAAGATAAATAATAGAAAGGAAGTATGTTTGTAGTTTGATCATCTAAGTTTTTATGAAACGATGAGAGAACACACACCACACCTTTTCCATACACTAGAATGGGGTTCATTGTTAATCCTAATTGAAAGATTTAGGTGATTATACAAAGTGTTAAGGAATGTTTCTATTTCTCAAGATTGCATAATGGCATGAGAGAATTGTATATGCATTCAATAACAAAGGTGTAAATCAAAAACATGGCAAACACTTGTTAATTTTAATTGTTAAAGTTAAGATGAATTCATTTTATGCACCAAATGATATATTAAGTTACCCTGTTCAATTTTAAAAACCAAAAGACAATGATGAAATGAGGGTTCAATTTTAGTCATGTTTGAGCATTTGTTTTAAAGCCACATGAAATTTAGTGAGGTCCTAGAGCATAAAGTAAAAGAGCATAATAAATTGGATTATAATTTCCCCAAAGAATTAAACACTTGTTACAATCATAAAATCTTAAGATGAGAATGCTTCTTCACTTTAACTTCGTGTCATCCAACCAGTAAAACCCTATTAGTCTAACAACCAAAACAATGTTAGAAATATGTTATTAATCTAATGAAGTGATAAAATTAAATCACATGCTAAAAAAAGATCATTAAATCTCTTACTAGAGTTGGGAATCGTTGTACACTATAGTGTCACTCTAGTGAACTAGGGCATCACTCTATAGAAAGAACAGTGAGCACAATAGCATCATGATTTTGTTGAGCATCACAATTTTCAGATTTTGATTCCTCTAAAAAAGTATTAGCATCACCATTTTTTAATCAGCGTTGGTGTATTTAATAGGTTTTTCTATTTTACATTGATATAGCATCACTATATGGTGATTCCTTACAAAGTGCGTCACTAAAATTGAGTTGGGTGTTACTCTATCCTACAAAAGTTAAAACAAACAAAATTCAAGATAGAAAGTGATTAAATTGATGGTTTTTCCCTTCTTCTAGTACTAGAATGTTGATCAAGGATATCAGTATGGGCCGATTACACTTGATCCATGATGTACTCAATCTAAATAGGATCAATCGAATTGAAGTTAAACTAAACATTCATTAAAAAAAGCATTCTAAATTATGAAAAAATTAAAAATATCTATTCTAACCCATTTGAAACTTATCCCATTTTGGAATTGGTGTCACATTCATGTGAAATTATGACCCTTTCCCAATCCCATGATCAATAAGCTTGTTTCAATCGATTCTATTAAAGAGAATCGATGAAATGGTTGTGAGATGTGATTAAAAACATGAATTATGATAAAATGAGTATGATGAAAGAGTTAATCTACCATTATTTATGCTAAAATGATTAAAAAATTCAATTTCTAAGCTCACCTAAATGAGATTTAAACTAAAAAGATTCAAACCCTAATTATCTAATTAGCTAAATTGATGTATTATGGAAGCCATTAATGGAAGATAAACTATTGTGCAACTAATTTAAACTAAAATATACTAAATGTGAGTTAAAAATGAGTATGAATATGAGTGATTTCAACAACATAAGTTTTCTCTGGAAAAGATGGATGATTGATCCATTTGTCTCCAAATAGTGAACTATTTATAGGAAATCAAATGAGAAATGAAGGGTTGAGATTGAAAAAGATAATCAACGGTCAAGGATGGGGGAAATTGGAGGCATGGATCATGGATTATCATCAACAGGTGAGAATGCAAGATGAGATTTAATCAAGGATTCCCATTCCTTCCAAACAAGCACACTGTGACCTGTACAAGAGGTCAAAAGTTAACTTGCACAAGAATTCACAAGTAAACTTGCATATGAAGCTAAGTGGGAATATTTCCTTTTTCAAATGATTGGAGGAGAGAATATTCTTTGGAATATTCTCATGGGTGAGGAAAAGGATATTTTGAAAATTAAAAAAAAGTTTAATTATGCAAAAGGGGAGGGGATATTCCCCTTTTGGAGGAATATGCAAAGGAGGAATATTCCCTTGCAAGTGGGAGGGAATTAGATTAATTAGATAATTGCTAATTAACCAAGGGTTTAATCATGCAATTAGGGGATTTAGAAGAATAAAGTGATATTCATTAAATTAAATGATTTAATTAATGGGGAAAGGTGAAATGAAATTTAATTAAATAACTTAGGGTTATTTAATTAAATAATAAGACTTAGGGAATTAAATTAAATAGTTTGATTTATTTAAATTTTTGAGATGAAGTGTTAGTGTGAAAGGGGGAATTAACCTGATTTGATGCATTAGATTAATAGATGCAAATGATGCAATTAATTAAAATAGCTAGGCTAATTTAATTAATTAAGAAAAAATATGATGGGTTTCAAGATGAAATTATGTTAGTATACCCGATTCTAGTGTATGATATCATTCAGGACATGTTTAAGTGTCTACAACAACTACCTATGAAATTCTGATAATCTCGAAGGGAAGTGCATAAGTGCATGAAGGAAGGGAATTTCATCATGTTAAGCTTGTCTCGTATCTTGCTTTGTAAGTTTTCTATAAACATATTTTGAAGGTGAGAATCAGGAATCTTCATGCACTGATTTGGGAATAAAGCTATTTGCAATGTGAAATAAAGTTATTAAATTTTTCACCCTTATTTTGTTTACATCTCATCAAATCAACTAATGTCATTTCAAGAACCATATGGACTTGGAAATGGTTAATAAAGGCTTCAACAAGTTCATTAAATGAATGAATTGAGTTATTCAGTAATGTAGAAAACTAGTCCAAGGCAACATCTTTCAAGGATCGGAGAAAGAGCTTAGCAAAAAAAAATTCCTCAAGGATAAAGTGACTAAATAAAGGAGTAAAGGAATTAACATGATTAGTAGGATCTCCATTTTCTCTATATTTCTCAAATGTAGGGATCTCTATACCTTGTGGCACCAATGTTTTTAATTTTTCCAAAGATAGTGGGTTACTTTTGATATAGTATGAACGCGGACCATTTTGATTTTGATTTATGGTGGAAACTTGACATTGAATGGATGAAAGGCTTTGTAAGAGGTGGTTAATGATAGGATCATTTCTTGTGGTTTGAGATGTGTTGGAGTTAAAAAATCCACCTTTTTTTTCACATACCTCTATTTTTATTGATCATTCCATTTCCATCATAAAACCCCATTGCCCTTGATTTTTTACTGTATTTGACATTAAAACATAATTTTTCCTAATATAGGTCTTGAAATAAATCCTATAGTTATCACTTTGAAATAATTCCCCTTCTTAAGGTACTTCGTCGACAACACAAGGTATATTTCAAAGATGATACCATATTGAAGAAACCTTCACCATAGTCTCCTCGACAAGATCAATAAAAGGCTAATGAAAATGTTGATATGACCCTCATGTTTCCAAGTGACTTACTCAAGTGTCTCTTCCAAAACCCAAAGAGAAACATATCAAAGAGGCCTAGATGCTTTGAATTGAAAAGTTAACTTGTCTCTCTAACAAGACACAATAATGTCGATACTCTAAGGATACATGATATTTTTCATTCAGGAAATAGAAAAACATCTCTCAGACATCGAGAGATTATTATAAAAGAAATGATAAATTACTGGAAGAACACAATCGGGCGATGTACAATGGAAATCTCAAAGATACATCAATGTGTCAGACTGAGGAGTGAAGAAGTCTCTTCGACACTGCAAGAACAAGTAAGAACAAGATGTTGAAGAGACACAAAGGAATCAAACAAACATTGATAAAAGTCTCTTCGACTTTCCAACAATAGGAACACAACTACGAGAATATATTGTCAACGAGGCTATGGGATATTGAATGGATGTAACCACATGTCTCTTCGAAATTTTTAAAGACACAAAAGAGGTTATAATTCAATGAAGCACTATCAAAAGGAGGAACACGAGTATGTCGAGGAGACATAAGCTTATTACAATGAAATGATCACTAGTCTCATTGATATTCTAATATCAAAAGTACAAGGAAGGGAAAACTTGAAGTGCAACCATTGAAGAGACTTTGTGGAATCAAAGAGAAAAACTCAAATGTCACTTTGACATTTTTGAAAATCTATCAAAGACATATCGAAGACAGAAGAGGACATCTTTGAAAATTTAATCAAGCTATCTTCGACATGATGAAATGATTTCTCACCCTGTTGACATGACTAATGAATTCATCAAAGAGATAACTTCCATTAATATTGTAATAAGTGTTGGTTTAGTCCACTCTCATTCCTTTCCTCCATGAGAATTTTTATTTTTCAACCTAATTTTAATTTGTAAAATGAAGCATAGTCTTTAAGATTTCTAGATAAACTGTGTGCATCTTTTTACATCAACGTTTCGGATCATACTCCATGATCCATCATCATGATGAAAAGTAGAAAGAGAGAAGTGAAAGATGAGATAGCAGACTTGGATATAAAAGGAGAGGGGTTAAGAGGGTTGGGAAGTGCAAGACCCAAAAAATGTGCCAATATGTAGTATAATATAACATAAAACACCAACAGTTATGAACCACAATATAAAAATTATCCATAATAGAAAGGATGATTATAAGTTATTATAAAGGAGAAAGTATATTATACAAAGAAAGAAATAAATAAATTGGCAATGAGTTGAATTATAAAATGAAATAATAGAAGGGAAAGGGCAAGCTTAGACACCAAAAAATGAGGGTACAAGAGAAAAGAAAAACAAAAGGAACAACAAATTATAAATCAAAAAATAAAGAAAGGAAAATATGCCAATAAATTCAAAGAGGTTAAAAAATAAATGATAATTATTAGGGAGATATTAAAATTAAAGAAGAAATACCATGGAAAGAAGGTCCACAAAGTAGAAAATCGAATTAAAGAAAACATAACCTTAACAAGAGCAAAGAAGAAAATTCAAGAAATGAAACAGATTAATTATAAAAACCAATAAAAATAACAACAGATGAAAAAAAATATAAGTCGAACCAAAAGAAGGAAAATAATAAATAAAATAATCAAAAGAGAAATGGATAATCATAAGAAAAAAGAAGAATAAAAGAGACAAAATAATAATAAAGACTGAGATTAATGAAAAGGTGAAATAAATCAAATAGGAGAAAGCCTAAAACAAAAGAAGGAAAATAATATATTAAATATTAGGAATAATAGAAGAAGAAAGTAATAAGCGCAAAAATTGGAAATAAATGAAAGGATAAGATTAAATGCACTGAGATAAAAATGAAAATGAAGGTTAAAAAGAGAACAAAATAAAGACCACAAATTAAAGAAAATAACCAAAAACAAAATAAAAATTAAAAATAGAAAGACCTGAGAAATAAAATGATAAACCTAAGAGTGATTATAGATAAGTCCTAAAAAGTTAACAACACAAAGGAAAAAGTAAAATCCTCATGAAGTGAAAATTATATTAAGTGAAATAACAAAAAGAGGAACAATTAAATAACGAAATAAAGGAAAACAAGAAAGGAAAGAGAGGATCACAAAGGCACCAATTCCTTTATTTCGTTATTTAATTGTTCCTCTTTTTGTTATTTCACTTATATAATTTTCACTTCATGAGGATTTTACTTTTTCCTTTATGTTGTTAACTTTTTAGGACTTATCTATAATCACTCTTAGGTTTATCATTTTAGTTCTCAGGTCTTTCTATTTTTAATTTTTATTTTGTTTTTGGTTATTTTCTTTAATTTGTGGTCTTTATTTTGTTCTCTTTTTAACCTTCATTTTCATTTTTATCTCAAAATGCATTTAATCTTATCCCTTTCTCTCATTTATTTCCAATTTTTATGCTTATTACTTCTTCTCTATTATTCCTAATATTTAATATATTATTTTCCCTCCCTTTGCTCTTTTAGGCTTCCCATTTGGATTTATTTCACCCTTTTCATTAATCCTCAAATTTCTTATTACATTTTGTCTCTTTTATTCTTCTTTTTTCTTATGATTATCCATTTCTCTTTTAATTATTTTATTTATTATTTTCCTTCTTTTGGTTCGACTTATATTTTTTTTCATCTGTTGTTATTTTTATTGGTTTTTATAATTAATATGTTTCATTTCTTGAATTTTCTTCTTTGCTCTTGTTAAGGTTATGTTTTCTTTAATTCGATTTTCTACTTTGTGGACCTTCTTTCCATGGTATTTCTTTTTTAATTTTAATATCTCCCTAATAATTATCATTTATTTTTTAACCTCTTTGAATTTATTGGCATATTTTCCTTTCTTTATTTTTTGATTTATAATTTGTTGTTCCTTTTGTTTTTCTTTTCTCTTGTACCCTCATTTTTTGGTGTCTAAGCTTGCCCTTTCCCTTCTATTATTTCATTTTATAATTCAACTCATTGCCAATTTATTTATTTCTTTCTTTGTATAATATACTTTCTCCTTTATAATAACTTATAATCGTCCTTTCTATTATGGATAATTTTTATATTGTGGTTCATAACTGTTGGTGTTTTATGTTATATTATACTACATATTGGCACATTTTTTGGGTCTTGTGCTTCCCAACCCTCTTAACCCCTCTCCTTTTATATCCAAGTCTGCTATCTCATCTTTCACTTTTCTCTTTCTGCTTTTCATCCTGATGATGGATCATGGAGTATGATCCAAAATGTTGATGTAAAAAGATGCACACAGTTTATCCAGAAATATTAAAGACTATACTATTATGGACTGTGGAAACAAAATGCTATTAAAATGAGGCATGTTTACCTGAACTTGGAGAAATTATCTAAGGTTGAAGATGGTATAAATATAAGTTGAGATGTTGTGAAATTAATTGATCAGACAGGCCATGAGTTTGTGAAGAAGAGTTGTGTGAAAAAGAGTTGAGGCAATAATACTTTAATGTGACTAATTCTTGAAAGCAATGAGCTGATGGTGTTTGTGATCTTCTGATTAGGGTTATGGATGTGTGTAACTTGTTCTGGTGGATCTTTTCTATTATATTTTTATTTGTATGTAGTGAGCCTCCTTGTTGGATAGTGAGTCCATTTTATAGGTAGTGAGCCTCTTTTTATTCAGTTTTGGAATTACTTTATATTTAAGTTAATCCTCACCATTTTTTTCCCCTGATTAGGTATGCCACATAAATATGGTGCCTCTTGTGTTGATATTACTTTTTATTATTTACATTTCATGTTCATACTTAATTATAGATTAAAGTGGTTGTAAAGTTGATGAGTGTTTGTGATTTGATATTGAGTTTTGTGACAACATATTCACTGCCCCCCCCTCTAAGTCATCTTGCACCTTTCAAAAATTAGTATCAAAGCTTTGGCTGATTGGTGAAGAGATTAACCACTTGAGGTAATCCAATGGCACAAAAATTGGTGATCCCTATGTTTGATGGATCTAACTACAGTGACAAGAAAGTGTAGATGAGAGGTTACATAATCTCTCTCGGTTACAAGACTTGGAAGTACATGGAGACAAAGTATGTTGCACCAAAAATTCATCCTTGTTCTATAGATTATATTTCTACG
>VDFB02281492.1:380644411-380714203 GCA_007258455.2 Sequoia sempervirens | reverse complement strand
AGATTTTCAAAGAATAACTTGGGGTAAGCACTTAGGCAATCAAAATAAACACTTAAGAATGTGCCCAAGTAAGACAAGAACCTCAAAAAGAAAGGGCCAAAAGACCAAAACCGAAGCGAAAGAGGGTCCCTGCTTACAGTGGGGCGTGTGTGCGAAAAAATGCACAACAACCAGGTCATCGAAACCTAATTAAAACACAAATGAAATTTTAAGTACATTCTTCTACAATGAGAAGATAACATGTGGACCACATAACAAGCTTCACCATGCTTGAAACATATCTTAGATACCTTCATATTCATCTGCAACAAGTGCAACAATATTCATATACAAAACACTTCCCATGAGTCCATCTAAACTGCACAGACACACACAGGAACACTAAAACTAGTCTTCTAGAGCATCAAACCATGAACACCTTTTCCATAACAAATATAACATCATTAAAAACCTTCGACTAGATACACATGACCCAAAAAAAATTAGTGGAGGACTGTAAAGTAGAAACATTTCTCCTAGTCACAAACAAACAAATCTACCAAACTAGTTTACACACCGGTGAACACAACTTTCACACTTTAGCTAACCAAAAGCTACAATAT
This sequence comes from Sequoia sempervirens, assembly GCA_007258455.2. Lineage (NCBI taxonomy): Eukaryota > Viridiplantae > Streptophyta > Pinopsida > Cupressales > Cupressaceae > Sequoia > Sequoia sempervirens. The sequence continues at coordinate 380,713,601 of VDFB02281492.1, read as the reverse complement.
AGGAGATATCACTAATAGATACCCATAAACAACACTTCGGATCCACACAAGTATAGGATCAACATAGAAGAAATGCAAAGCACAAACCAGAGCTCATTATGAACATACACAACTCTTACTTCTCTCTTTCTCAAAAGGACTTGGCAACACATCATATCAACACTCTTGCAACACCATAAAGATAGCTCCATGTACTCACAATATCTCAACAAAATCTCAACTATACATTCACAACCTACAACATCTTGTACTATGTTGACATCAATGACAACATCAATGACAATACAACCAAATATGCTCATACTTGAAAAAATCTCTCCTATTTTCATTTATGGCAACACATGATGTGAAAAACCATCAAGGATAAACTCTCCCTTATTTTAAAGATTAGACAACCTACACAACATTCCTAAACACTCAATACTCTCTCCCTTTTTCTTTTACTATTTTTCACATGACTCTCTCCACCTTTAAAATCAATGGCAAAGACAAAAAAATCTAATCACTCCCCCTTAGGAGTGCACCCACACATCTCATATTGCAACAATTAAACTTTCTACTCCTCATATGGAGTAGATCCATTCATTAGTTTATAAATATGAAGAATCTATAGATCCACTAGATTGATGCATGTCCATGTGTACCTAGTTCAAAGAAGGAGGGTCAATGACCCCCAACTTCTCCCTAAGATACTCAAAAGTATCATACAGAAGAGGCTTAGTAAATATATCTGTAATTTGATCCTTTGTAGACACATACTCCAACCTGACTTTGTTCTCCAACACCTTCTCCCTCAAGAAATGATATCTAATAGATATATGTCTTATCCTTGAATGGATTACCATATTATTTGAAATGTTTATAGCACTTGTATTATTATGAAAGATAGGTATAGGCTCATCACACATCAGTCTTATCCCCTTCAATGTTTTCTCTATCTACCAAACTTGTGTGTAGCAAGATGCTACAACAATATACTCAACTTCTATAGTGGATAAAGAAATTGAATCCTATTTCTTGCTTAGCCATGAGACCAATATTCATCCAAGAAAGAAAGCACCACCACTTGTACTCTTTCAGTCATCTAAATAACTAGACCAATCTGCATCAGTGTAAGCACCCAAGGTGAAATCAATATCCTTAGGATATCATAGGCCATAATCTAAAGTGCCCTTAAGATATCTGAATATCCTCTCCACAGTTGTAACATGTGCTTCTTTACGTTTTGATTAAAATCTTGCAACCAAACATACTACATGCATGATATTCAGTCTAGTAGCAGTAAGATACAACAATTCACCATCATCGATCTATACATGCTCTAATTAACTATAGCAGATTCATCATCTTTACTCAACTTATATCCGGTCACCATAGGGGTACTAAGTGGTATGGAGTAATCCATTTCAAACTTCTTCAACAACTCTTTGACATACTTAGATTGTGAAATGAATATTCCCTTATTAGTTTGATTCACTTGCATCCCAAGGAAGAAATTCAACTCACCAATCATACACATTTCAAATTATTTTTACATCTCCTCTACAAATCTCTTGCACATAAGTTCATTTCCCCTAAGGATAATATCATCAACATACAAAACTACTATAAACATTATGTTTCCTTCCACCTTAAAATAGAGATTACTATGTGCAGAGCCTTTTGTTGAATCTTTGTTGTGTCAAAAATCTATTCAATCTTGCATACCATGCTCTAGGAGTCTGTTTAAGTCCATACTATGCTCTTTTAAACTTAAAAACCATGTTTGGCTTATTTGATAACTTAAATCCATCCAATTTTTCTATGTACACCTCTTCTTCTAATTCTTCATTTAGAAATGCAAATTTGACATCCCTCTAATATACCTTGAAGTATTTATGAGAAGAAAATGCCAAAAACATTTGAATAGCCACCATTCTTTCTACCAGTGCAAATGTCTACTCAAATTCAATTCCTTCAACTTGTGAATAAACATTGCATACAACTCTTGCTTTTTTTTTCACTACTTCACCATTTTTATTCAGCTTATTCCTAAACACCCACTTTGAACCAATTACATTCTTATTTACAGGTCTAGGAACCAATTCCCATGTCTAATTCTTCTCTATATTTTGCAACTATTCTTTCATAACTCTAACCCAACTCTCATATTTTCATGCTTCATAGACAAAATTAGGTTCTATCTTTGAAAGAAAACAAATATTTACCTCAGTTGCTACCACTTTGCATATTTCCTTTACACCTTCACTCTTTTCTCCAATTATCTATTGTTTTGGATAATTTTTCTTTACATACTTAGGAGTCTTAGGAGTAGGTTGTTGATCTTCTTCTTCTTCATCAATCTATTCTTCTTCTTCTTCTTTATTCTCTTCTGGTACTAGTCCACATATAGGCTCATCTAGTTCAATTTCACTTATCTCAACTAGTCTATGGATATCTTCATCAACCTTCACATTTGCACTCTCATCAATTTTCCTCAATATTTTATTGAAGAATCTATATGCTTTGATACTAGTTGAATATCCAAGCAAAATACCATCATCACATCTAGCATCAAACTTACCAAGATTCTCATCATCCCTTTTAATGTAGTATTTTCTTGCAAACACCTTAAAGTACTTCACAGTAGGAATCTTTCCAGTCCATAACTCATAAGGAGTCTTTGTGTTGTTTCCTCTGATCTGAAATCTATTAAGAATGTAAACAACAATGTCGATTTCCTCTCCTATATACATTAGGTACATTTTGTTCTTTCATCATGGTTCTTCTAGCTTCTTGAATGGTTTGATTCTTTCTATTAACAACTCCAATCTGTTGAGGAGTTCTTGGAGCAAAAAAATGTCTCTTTATGCCATGCTCTTCAAAAAATGTATTAAACTCACTGGAAGTGAATTCTCCACCTCTATCCTAGCTTAAGCATTTGATTCTCAGGTTCACTTCATTATCTACACTTTCCTTGAACACTTTAAATCTATCTAGAGCTTGATATTTTTCCCTAAGAAATGTAACCCATGTCATTCTAGAATAATCATCAATAAGGAGCATGAAATACCTGTGACCATTAATACTTCTAGTTCTTGTAAGACCATAGAGGTTTGTATGAACCAATTATAGGATTCTAATAGTTGATTGTTATTTTCCTTTAAAATTGCATCTTGTTTTCTTTCCCAACTATTAAATTTTGCACACAGTATTGGTAGGCTTTGTGATTTTAGGCAGATCTCGGGCAACTTCTATTGAACTGATCCTAATCAAACTATCAAAGTTTACATGTTCCATCCTCTGGTTCCATATCCAACTTTCGTTAACTTGAGATACAAGGCACTGACCATCAACACCCTTAAGCTAATTAATTTTTCCATATGTTCTTCCTACAACAACCATAGTTCTGGACCCTTTTCTGATCTCACAGATGTTATCCTGAAACACAAGCTTGAGTCTTTTGTTACACATTTTTCCAACACTCCAAAGATTATTCCTTAAGCCCTTAACATAATAGACATCATTAGAACTATGTTTTCCATCAAAACTAATAGTTTCTTTTCTAAATATCTTTTCTCTAGAATCATCTCCAAACATGACTAATCCAGCATCGTACTTTTCAAGCTTATTGAAATTACTTTTATCTATGGTCATGTGATTAGAGCAACCACTATTAATCACCCAATAGTCTTCATCATGCCTAGAATTAAATGCAGTAACCATAGTACCTTCCATCTCATCCTTCTTGTTCTTTGGACCACTTTCCCTTGCACATCTTCTAGAGTTAGTAGACACAGATCTATTCTCTAAGGCTAAAACAATCATTTGTCATCATCACCTTCAAAATCACATTCATCATCAGAGATTCCAACACCTTCTCCAACATAATATAGTCTCTTGAACTTCTTATCCTTTTTGTCTTTGTTATCTCAGTTCTTCTTGTGTACAACTCTATCTGGACATCTTGAAGCATAGTAACCAATTTATTTCCACAATTGAAACATTTAAAAGGAAACATACCTTTGTACATACCAATGCCTTTCTTCAACTTCCTTGTAAATTTTTCTTCCACATCTTCTGAATTATCACTATCTGGATCATCCTCTATCTTTGTAGCTTTAAAATCTTATTCTACCTTCTCGTCTTTCTTTCCAAACTTCCTCACCTCAAATGTAGTCAAGGTGCCAAATAGTTGTTCTTTAGTAAACTTCTTAGGATCATACACTTCTTCAATAGCTGAAACCTTATCATTGTAACTCTCTAATAGAGTCATCAAAATATTTTCCATCACATATTCATTAGCCATAGTACCACCTTGATTATTAACTTCATTAATTGCAATATCAACCCTCAAGAAATAGTTTGCAATATCTTCACCTTCTTCCATCTTAAAGTTCTCATATCTGTGCTTAGTTGTTAACTTCTTTGACAATTTCACTCTATCATTTCCTTCATAGATATCTTCCAAAATTTTCCAAACTTCATAAGCAATGCCCATAAAAATAACTTTTGTTTGCTTTGTCTTAGATAAATCAATGTAGATTGCATACCTTCCTTTCTCATTTTCCTCATGGGAAGAAATATCATCTGCAGAAGAAGGACCACTTGTCAGTGCAACATCCATTGTCTTCACAACCTTTCAGGTCTTGTAACCAAGAGAGATTATGTAACATCTCATCTGCACTTTCCAGTCATTGTATTCAAATCCATCAAACATAGGGATCACCAATTTTTGTGCCATCAAATCTACGTCAAGCAATTAAGCTCCTCACCAAGGAACCAAAACTCTAATATCAATTGTTGAAAGGTGCAAGACAACTAAGAGGGGGGGTGGTGAATTAGTTGTCATAAAACTCAATCTCAAATCACAAACAATTATCAACTTCACAACCACTTTAATCTATTATTAAGTATGAACATGAAGTGCAGATAACAGAAAGTAATATCAACAAAAGAGACATCATATTTACATGGAAAGCCCAATAAGGGAAAAAACCATAGTGAGGATTAACTCAAAAAATAAAGTAATTCCAAAAACAAATTGAAAGAGCCTCACTACCAAGGACTCACTGCCAAAAATACAAGGATCACTACCAACAAAAAGGACTCACTATCCAAAAAGGAGGCTCACTACCTATAGATACAAAAGATAAAAAAAATATCCACCACAACAAGTTACACAAATCCACAGCCTTGATCAGAAGATTACAAACACCATTAGCTCAATGATTTTAGGAATCTATCACAATAAAGTACTACTACCTCAACTCTTTTTCACACAAGTATGCTTCACAAACTTGTGGCTTGTCTGATCCATCAGTTCACAACATCTTGACTTGTATTTATACCATCTTCAACCTTATAAACTTTCTCCAAGGTCGGCTACAAATGCATCATGATACAAATTCAAATTAGGTTGACAACTCAACATTCCCATGGTGGAAAGGAATTAGCATGGACCAAACCAACAATTAATCAAGACCAAAAAAATGTCTTGGATTAATCAAATGCTTCCTCAATTTGAAACTTATCCTTCAAATGATGTGTAGACACCAGGTTGGCCAAACCCTAGCGAAAACATGAATGAAGTTTGAAGTATACACTTCCACAATGAGAAGATAACATGTGTACTACATAATATGCTTCACCATGCACAAGAAAATATCTTAGATACCTTTAGATTCATCTATAGCAAGTGAAAAAATCTTCATATATAGAACACTTCCCATCAATCCATCTGAACTGCATAAACACACAGGAACACTGAAACTAGTCTTCTAGAGCATCAAACCATAAACACCTTTTCTAGAACATAGATAACATCATTAGAAACCTTTTACCAGATCTAAAAGACCTAAAACAAACCATAGAAGGACTGTGGAGCCGAAACATTTTTCCTTGTCATAAACAAGCAAGTCTACCAAACTAGTTCACACACTAGTGAACACAACTTTCACACTTCATCTATCCATAAACTACAATATATGAGATATCACCAGTAGATACCCACTAACAACACTTTTGATCCACACAAGTATAGGATCAACACAAAATAAATGTGGAGTAAAAATTGGAGCTCATTTTGAACATACACAACTCTTACTTCACTCTTTCTCAAACACACTTGGCAACACATCATATTAGCACACCTGCAACACCATAATGATAGGTCCATGTACTCACAACATATCAAAAACATCTCAACTATACATGCACAACCTGCAACATCCTGTATTATGTTGATATCAATGACAACATCAATGAAAATGTCACCAAACATGCTCATACTTGCAACAATCTCCCCCTTTGACATCAATGAAAAATACCAAAATATTTGATCACTCCCCCTTAGGAGTGCACCCAAACATCTCATACTACAACAATGAAACTTTCTACTCACCCTGTGGAGTAGACCCATTCATTAGTCCAGACAAATGAAGAAAATGTAGATGCATTGCACTAATGCACCTCCATGTGTACCTAGTTCAAGGAAGGAGGTCCAATGACCCCCAAATTCTCCCTAAGGTATTCAAAAGTATCCTTCAGAAGAACCTTAGTAAATATTTCTGCAATCTAATCCTTTGTAGACACATACTCCAACCTGACTTTGTTCTCCAATACTTTCTCCCTCAAGAAATGATGCCTGATAGATATATATTTTTTCCTTGAATGAATTAAAAAATTCTTTGAAATGTTTATAGAACTTGTATTATCATAGAAGATATGTATAGCATAATCACACATCACTCTAATGTCCTTCAATGTTTGCTTCATCCATAAAACCTATGTGCAACAAGATGCTATAAAAATATACTCAAATTTTGTAGTGGATAAAGAAACCGAATCATGTTTCTTACTTAGCCATGAGACCAATCTTCGTCCAAGAAAGAAAGCACCACCACTTTTACTCTTCTAGTCATCTATAAAACCATCCCAATCTGCATCAATGTAAGCATTCAAGGTGAAATTAGTATCCTTAGGATACCATAGGGAATAATCCATATTTCCTTTCAGATATATGAATATCATCTTCACAGCTGTAACATGTGATTCTTTAGGTTCTTCTTGAAATATTACAACCAAGCATACTGCATGCATGATATCCAGTCTAGTAGTAGTAAGATACAAAAGTCCGCCAATCATGGATCTGTACATTCTCTGATCAACTTTAGCAGATTCATCAACTTTGCTTAGCTTACATTTGGTCACCATAGGGGTACTAACCTGTTTGCATTCATCCATTCCAAACTTCTTCAACAACTCTTTGACATACTTAGATTGTGAAATTAATATCCCCTTATCAGTCTGGTTCACTTTCAACCCAAGGAAGAAATTCAACTCACCAATCATAGACATTTTAAATTATTTTTGCATCTCCTCTGCAAATATCTTACACATACCTCCATTTCCTCCAAAGATGATATCATCAACATACAAAACTACTATTAAAATTATATTTCCTTCCACCTTGAAATAAAGATTATTATCTTTGGAGCCTTAGTTGAATCTTTGTTGTGTTAAATATCTATCCAATGTTGCATACCATGCTCTGGGAGCCTGTTTAAGTCCATACAATTCCTTTTTCAACTTACAAACCTTTTCTAGTTTATTTGATAACTTAAATCCCCTAGTTATTCCATTTACACCTCTTCTTCCAATTCTCCATTCAAAAATGTGAATTTGACATCCAATTGATATACCTTAATGTCTTTATGAGCAGAAAATGACAAAAAAAATTGAATAGCCTCCATTCTTTCCAACGATGCAAATGTCTCCTCAAAGTTAATTCCTTCAACCTGTAAATAACATTTGCATACAAGTATTATTTTTTTTCTCACTACTTCACCATTTTCATTCAACTTATTCATGAACAACCACTTTGAACCAACTACATTCTTATTTACATGTCTAGGAACCAATTCCCATGTCTAATTATTCTCTATCTATTGTAACTCTTCTTTCATAGCTCTAACCCAACTCTCATCTTTTCATGCTTCACACATAGACTTTGGTTCTATCTTTGAAATTAAACATAGATTTACCTTAGCTTCTACAGTTTGATTCTTTCCTTTACACCTTCACTCTTGTCTCCAATTATCTATTCTTTCAAATGATTTTTCTTTACATACTTAGGAGTGTCAGGAGTAGGTTCCTGATATTCTTCTTCTTCAATCTATTCTTATTCTTCTTTCTTAATCTCTTCTGGTACTGATCTACAGATAGGCTCATCTAGTTCAACTTTAGTTATCCCAACTAGTTTTTGCCTATCTTCAGTAACCTTCACATTTTCACTCTCAACAATTTTCCTCAATCTTTTATTGAAGCATCTATATGCTTTCTGACTAATTGAATATCTGAGGAAAATCCATTCATGACATCTAGCATAAAACTTCCCAAGATTCTAATCACCCCTTTCAATGTAACATTTTCTTGGAAACACCTTAAATTACTTCACAATAGGAATCTTGCAAGTCCATAACTCATAAGGATTCTTTGTGTTGTTACCTCTGATCTAAAATTTGTTAAGAATGTAAACAGTAGTTTGGATTGCCTCTCTCTAGTATACATAAGGTAAATTTGCTTCTTTCATCATTGTTCTTCCATCTTCCTAAATAATTTGGTTCTTTCTCTTAACAACTTCATTATGTTGAGGAGTTCTAGGAGCATAAAAATGTCTCTATATGCCATGTTCTTCACAAAATTTAGTAAAATAACTCAAAGTAAATTCTCCACATCTATTAGACCTTAATCATTTGATTCTCAGGTTCACTTCATTCTCTATTCTTTCCCTGAACACTTTAAATCTATCGAGAGCTTGAGATTTTTCCCTAAGAAATGTAACCCATGCCATTCTAGAATAATCATCAATTACCTGTCACCATTAAGATGTCCAATTCTTATAGGACCACATAGATATGTATGAGAAAATTCTAGCATTTTGATAGTTGATTGTTCTTTTCCTTTGAAACTACATCTTGTTTTCTTTCCCAACTGACAACTTTTTGCATAGTATTGGTAGGAATTGTGCTTTTAGGTAGATCCCTGACAACTTCTATTGAACTGATCCTGATCAAATTATCAAAGTTTAAATGTCCCATTCTCTAGTGCTATAGCCAAATTTCATTAACTTGAGATCCAAGGCACTGACCATCAACACCCTTAAGCTGATAAATATTTCCATATGTTCTCCTTCCTACAACAACCATAGTTTCTAACCCCTTTTTTATCTCATAGATGTTATCCTGAAACACAAGCTTCAATCCTTTACTACACATTTTTCCAACAACTGAAATATTATGCCTTAATCCCCTAACATAATAGACATTATCAGTACTATGTTTTCCATCAAAACTAATAGTTCCTTTTACAACAATATTTGATCTAGAATCATCTCCAAACATGACTAATCCACCATCATACTTTTCAAACTTAGTGAACTTACTCTTACCTCTGGTCATGTGATTAGAGCAGCCACTATCAATTACCCAATAGTCTTCATCTTGTATATCATGAAATGTAGTAACTAGGGTACCTTCCATCTCATCCTTCTTGTGCTCTGGACAACTTTCCCTTGCACATCTTCTAGAGTTAGAATACACAAATTTATTCTCTAAGGCTCAAAAGAAGCATTCGTCATCATCACCTTCGAAATTAGATTCATCATCAAATATTCCAACATCTTCTCTAACATAATACAATCTCTTGAACTTCTTATGCTTTTTGTCTTTATTATCTCTATTCTTGTGTGCAACTCTATTTGGACATCTTGAAGCATAGTGACCAATATTTCCATAACTAAAACATTTAAAAAGAAACATACCTTTGTACTTACCAATACGTTTCTTCATCTTCCTTGTAAAGTTTGCTTCCAACTCTTCTTAATTATGACTATCTGGATCATCCTCTATATTTGTAGCTTTAAAGGTTGATTTTTTCTTATCTCCTTTCCAAACTTCATCATCTCAAATACATTCAAGGTGCCAAATAGTTGTTCTTTAGTAAACTTCTTAGGATCATACACTTCTTCAATAGTTGAAACCTTATCACTGTAACTCTCTGATAGAGTCATCAAAACATTCTCCATCACATCATTAGTTGAAGTACCACCTTGATTCTTAACTTCATTCATTGCAATATCAACCCTCTAGAAATAGCTTGTAATATCTTTACCCTCTTCCATCTTCAAGTTCTCATATCTATGCTTATGTGTTAACTTCTTTGACAATTTCACTCTATCATTTTCTTCGTAGATATTTTACAAATTTTTCTAAGCTTCATGAGTAGCTCCCAAAGAAATAATTTATTTTTACTTAGTCTTAGATAGAGCATTTTATATTGCATACCTTGATTTCTCATTAATTCCTCATACGTAGAAATATAATCTATAGAACAAGGATGAATTTTTGGTGCAACATACTTTGTCTCCATGTACTTCCAAGTCTTGTAACCGAGAGAGATTATGTAACCTCTCATCTACACTTTCTTGTCACTGTAGTTAGATCCATCAAACATAGGGATCACCAATTTTTGTGCCATTGGATTACCTCAAGTGGTTAATCTCTTCACCAATCAGCCAAAGCTTTGATACTAATTTTTGAAAGGTGCAAGATGACTTAGAGGGGGGGGCAGTGAATATGTTGTCACAAAACTCAATATCAAATCACAAACACTCATCAACTTTACAACCACTTTAATCTATAATTAAGTATGAACATGAAATGTAAATAATAAAAAGTAATATCAACACAAGAGGCACCATATTTATGTGGCATACCTAATCAGGGGAAAAAAATGGTGATGGTGAGGATTAACTTAAATATAAAGTAATTCCAAAACTGAATAAAAAGAGGCTCACTACCTATAAAATGGACTCACTATCCAACAAGGAGGCTCACTACATACAAATAAAAATATAATAGAAAAGATCCACCAGAACAAGTTACACACATCCATAACCCTAATCAGAAGATCACAAACACCATCAGCTCATTGCTTTCAAGAATTAGTCACATTAAAGTATTATTGCCTCAACTCTTTTTCACACAACTCTTCTTCACAAACTCATGGCCTGTCTGATCAATTAATTTCACAACATCTCAACTTATATTTATACCATCTTCAACCTTAGATAATTTCTCCAAGTTCAGGTAAACATGCCTCATTTTAATAGCATTTTGTTTCCACAGTCCATAATAGTATAGTCTTTAATATTTCTGGATAAACTGTGTGCATCTTTTTACATCAACATTTTGGATCATACTCCATGATCCATCATCAGGATGAAAAGCAGAAAGAGAAAAGTGAAAGATGAGATAGCAGACTTGGATATAAAAGGAGAGGGGTTAAGAGGGTTGGGAAGCACAAGACCCAAAAAATGTGCCAATATGTAGTATAATATAACATAAAACACCAACAGTTATGAACCACAATATAAAAATTATCCATAATAGAAAGGACGATTATAAGTTATTATAAAGGAGAAAGTATATTATACAAAGAAAGAAATAAATAAATTGGCAATGAGTTGAATTATAAAATGAAATAATAGAAGGGAAAGGGCAAGCTTAGACACCAAAAAATGAGGGTACAAGAGAAAAGAAAAAAAAAAGGAACAACAAATTATAAATCAAAAAATAAAGAAAGGAAAATATGCCAATAAATTCAAAGAGGTTAAAAAATAAATGATAATTATTAGGGAGATATTAAAATTAAAAAAATAAAAAGAAATACCATGGAAAGAAGGTCTACAAAGTAGAAAATCGAATTAAAGAAAACATAACCTTAACAAGAGCAAAGAAGAAAATTCAAGAAATGAAACAGATTAATTATAAAAACCAATAAAAATAACAATAGATGAAAAAATATATATATATAAGTCAACCAAAAGAAGGAAAATAATAAATAAAATAATCAAAAGAGAAATGGATAATCATAAGAAAAAAGAAGAATAAAAGAGACAAAATAATAATAAAGACTGAGATTAATGAAAAGGTGAAATAAATCAAATAGGAGAAAGCCTAAAACAAAAGAAGGAAAATAATATATTAAATATTAGGAATAATAGAAGAAGAAAGTAATAAGCACAAAAATTGGAAATAAATGAAAGGATAAGATTAAATGCACTGAGATAAAAATGAAAATGAAGGTTAAAAAGAGAACAAAATAAAGACCACAAATTAAAGAAAATAACCAAAAACAAAATAAAAATTAAAAATAGAAAGACCTGAGAAATAAAATGATAAACCTAAGAGTGATTATAGATAAGTCCTAAAAAGTTAACAACACAAAGGAAAAAGTAAAATCCTCATGAAGTGAAAATTATATTAAGTGAAATAACAAAAAGAGGAACAATTAAATAACGAAATAAAGGAAAACAAGAAAGGAAAGAGAGGATCACAAAGGCACCAATTCCTTTATTTCGTTATTTAATTGTTCTCTTTTTGTTATTTCACTTATATAATTTTCACTTCATGAGGATTTTACTTTTTCCTTTATGTTGTTAACTTTTTAGGACTTATCTATAATCACTCTTAGGTTTATCATTTTAGTTCTCAGGTCTTTCTATTTTTAATTTTTATTTTGTTTTTGGTTATTTTCTTTAATTTGTGGTCTTTATTTTGTTCTCTTTTTAACCTTCATTTTCATTTTTATCTCAGTGCATTTAATCTTATCCTTTCATTTATTTCCAATTTTTGCGCTTATTACTTTCTTCTTCTATTATTCCTAATATTTAATATATTATTTTCCTCCTTTTGTTTTAGGCTTTCTCCTATTTGATTTATTTCACCTTTTCATTAATCTCAGTCTTTATTATTATTTTGTCTCTTTTATTCTTCTTTTTTCTTATGATTATCCATTTCTCTTTTGATTATTTTATTTATTATTTTCCTTCTTTTGGTTTGACTTATATATATATATTTTTCATCTATTGTTATTTTTATTGGTTTTTATAATTAATCTGTTTCATTTCTTGAATTTTCTTCTTTGCTCTTGTTAAGGTTATGTTTTCTTTAATTCGATTTTCTACTTTGTGGACCTTCTTTCCATGGTATTTTATTTTATTTTTTTAATTTTAATATCTCCCTAATAATTATCATTTATTTTTTAACCTCTTTGAATTTATTGGCATATTTTCCTTTCTTTATTTTTTGATTTATAATTTGTTGTTCCTTTTGTTTTTTCTTTTCTCTTGTACCCTCATTTTTTGGTGTCTAAGCTTGCCCTTTCCCTTCTATTATTTCATTTTATAATTCAACTCATTGCCAATTTATTTATTTCTTTCTTTGTATAATATACTTTCTCCTTTATAATAACTTATAATCGTCCTTTCTATTATGGATAATTTTTATATTGTGGTTCATAACTGTTGGTGTTTTATGTTATATTATACTACATATTGGCACATTTTTTGGGTCTTGTGCTTCCCAACCCTCTTAACCCCTCTCCTTTTATATCCAAGTCTGCTATCTCATCTTTCACTTTTCTCTTTCTGCTTTTCATCCTGATGATGGATCATGGAGTATGATCCAAAATGTTGATGTAAAAAGATGCACACAGTTTATCCAGAAATATTAAAGACTATACTATTATGGACTGTGGAAACAAAATGCTATTAAAATGAGGCATGTTTACCTGAACTTGGAGAAATTATCTAAGGTTGAAGATGGTATAAATATAAGTTGAGATGTTGTGAAATTAATTGATCAGACAGGCCATGAGTTTGTGAAGAAGAGTTGTGTGAAAAAGAGTTGAGGCAATAATACTTTAATGTGACTAATTCTTGAAAGCAATGAGCTGATGGTGTTTGTGATCTTCTGATTAGGGTTATGGATGTGTGTAACTTGTTCTGGTGGATCTTTTCTATTATATTTTTATTTGTATGTAGTGAGCCTCCTTGTTGGATAGTGAGTCCATTTTATAGGTAGTGAGCCTCTTTTTATTCAGTTTTGGAATTACTTTATATTTAAGTTAATCCTCACCATTTTTTTCCCCTGATTAGGTATGCCACATAAATATGGTGCCTCTTGTGTTGATATTACTTTTTATTATTTACATTTCATGTTCATACTTAATTATAGATTAAAGTGGTTGTAAAGTTGATGAGTGTTTGTGATTTGATATTGAGTTTTGTGACAACATATTCACTGCCCCCCCCTCTAAGTCATCTTGCACCTTTCAAAAATTAGTATCAAAGCTTTGGCTGATTGGTGAAGAGATTAACCACTTGAGGTAATCCAATGGCACAAAAATTGGTGATCCCTATGTTTGATGGATCTAACTACAGTGACAAGAAAGTGTAGATGAGAGGTTACATAATCTCTCTCGGTTACAAGACTTGGAAGTACATGGAGACAAAGTATGTTGCACCAAAAATTCATCCTTGTTCTATAGATTATATTTCTACGTATGAGGAATTAATGAGAAATCAAGGTATGCAATATAAAATGCTCTATCTAAGACTAAGTAAAAATAAATTATTTCTTTGGGAGCTACTCATGAAGCTTAGAAAAATTTGTAAAATATCTACGAAGAAAATGATAGAGTGAAATTGTCAAAGAAGTTAACACATAAGCATAGATATGAGAACTTGAAGATGGAAGAGGGTAAAGATATTACAAGCTATTTCTAGAGGGTTGATATTGCAATGAATGAAGTTAAGAATCAAGGTGGTACTTCAACTAATGATGTGATGGAGAATGTTTTGATGACTCTATCAGAGAGTTACAGTGATAAGGTTTCAACTATTGAAGAAGTGTATGATCCTAAGAAGTTTACTAAAGAACAACTATTTGGCACCTTGAATGTATTTGAGATGATGAAGTTTGGAAAGGAGATAAGAAAAAATCAACCTTTAAAGCTACAAATATAGAGGATGATCCAGATAGTCATAATTAAGAAGAGTTGGAAGCAAACTTTACAAGGAAGATGAAGAAACGTATTGGTAAGTACAAAGGTATGTTTCTTTTTAAATGTTTTAGTTATGGAAATATTGGTCACTATGCTTCAAGATGTCCAAATAGAGTTGCACACAAGAATAGAGATAATAAAGACAAAAAGCATAAGAAGTTCAAGAGATTGTATTATGTTAGAGAAGATGTTGGAATATTTGATGATGAATCTAATTTCGAAGGTGATGATGACGAATGCTTCTTTTGAGCCTTAGAGAATAAATTTGTGTATTCTAACTCTAGAAGATGTGCAAGGGAAAGTTGTCCAGAGCACAAGAAGGATGAGATGGAAGGTACCCTAGTTACTACATTTCATGATATACAAGATGAAGACTATTGGGTAATTGATAGTGGCTGCTCTAATCACATGACCAGAGGTAAGAGTAAGTTCACTAAGTTTGAAAAGTATGATGGTGGATTAGTCATGTTTGGAGATGATTCTAGATCAAATATTGTTGTAAAAGGAACTATTAGTTTTGATGGAAAACATAGTACTGATAATGTCTATTATGTTAGGGGATTAAGGCATAATATTTCAGTTGTTGGAAAAATGTGTAGTAAAGGATTGAAGCTTGTGTTTCAGGATAACATCTATGAGATAAAAAAGGGGTTAGAAACTATGGTTGTTGTAGGAAGGAGAACATATGGAAATATTTATCAGCTTAAGGGTGTTGATGGTCAGTGCCTTGGATCTCAAGTTAATGAAATTTGGCTATAGCACTAGAGAATGGGACATTTAAACTTTGATAATTTGATCAGGATCAGTTCAATAGAAGTTGTCAGGGATCTACCTAAAAGCACAATTCCTACCAATACTATGTGCAGGGTAAAACCACAATAGTGGGTTACAATTTTTTGAATGAAGAAAAATTAGAAATGCTCATCAAAAAATTTAAAATGGTTTACCCCTTCTAATGAAGGGGGTTCGAATGAACCACCCCCCTTCTAATGAACCCCCCCTTCTAATGAACCTCCCCCCTTCTAATGAACCCCCTTTTGCACCATATAAGGGGGGTTTGAATGAACCCTCCTTCTAATGAAGGGGGTTCGAATGAACCCCCTTCATTAGAAGGGGGGTTCTAATGAACCTCCTTTTATCACCTTCCCCTCCACCATTTCAAAATTTATGCATTTTTTTTACTATCGAAGCTTGGGAAGGAGGTGCAAATGGATTCAACTTGATAAACCAAGTTGGATGATTGTAGTGATCGAAACATGCTTTCCAACAACTATAAATTTAATATATTTTGTTTTTATTTTATATTTTATTTTTTAGTTTTACTATACATAGGTTTTTCACTGAATATCAAGTTCGATGAAAAATCATTGTGGAAAAATAGTAAATTTGAGGAATTTTTTTGAAAAATATATATCCACTAGGTATTGATGTCCGCATTCTAACAAAAAAAGAAAAATTGAATTTCAATACATACCAAAAAAGTTATGTGAGCCGAAGTGAACCTATGTCTAAATTATAAATGTTTTGACTTCAAAACTTAATTTAAAGAAAAATATTCAACAAAATGCTATGAAACAAAATGAAAGAACTAGATACTTGTGTTACCAACCTAAATTCAAAAGAATTAGAATTTTATCCTTTGTAGAAAAAAATTTATGTGAGCCGAAGTACACACCACTTTCTAAAAATGTTGTTTACTATTAAAAACTAGTTATCAAAGGAGACGCAAAAAAAAACAATTTAATTTCAATTATTTTTTTTTAAATACATTTAAAATCTACAGATAAAATCTCACAAATCACTAGTTTACATTATTTTTAAATTCCTAATAGTTTATCTATTATAAGTGTTAGAAAGTGAAGTTTTCTCTGAAAAGTGTTGATTTCAATGTCAAGTTTGGCCAAAAAGTGTAACCCATTATTGTGGGATGACCCTGCAAAAGTTGTCAGTTGGGAAAGAAAACAAGATGTAGTTTCAAAGGAAAAGAACAATCAACTATCAAAATGCTAGAATTTTCTCATACATATCTATGTGGTCCTATAAGAATTGGACATCTTAATGGTGACAGGTAATTGATGATTATTCTAGAATGGCATGGGTTACATTTCTTAGGGAAAAATCTCAAGCTCTCGATAGATTTAAAGTGTTCAGGGAAAGAATAGAGAATGAAGTGAACCTGAGAATCAAATGATTAAGGTCTAATAGATGTGGAGAATTTACTTTGAGTTATTTTACTAAATTTTGTGAAGAACATGGCATATAGAGACATTTTTATGCTCCTAGAACTCCTCAACATAATGAAGTTGTTAAGAGAAAGAACCAAATTATTTAGGAAGATGGAAGAACAATGATGAAAGAAGCAAATTTACCTTATGTATACTAGAGAGAGGCAATCCAAACTACTGTTTACATTCTTAACAAATTTTAGATCAGAGGTAACAACACAAAGAATCCTTATGAGTTATGGACTTGCAAGATTCCTATTGTGAAGTAATTTAAGGTGTTTCCAAGAAAATGTTACATTGAAAGGGGTGATTAGAATCTTGGGAAGTTTTATGCTAGATGTCATGAATGGATTTTCCTCAGATATTCAATTAGTCAGAAAGCATATAGATGCTTCAATAAAAGATTGAGGAAAATTGTTGAGAGTGAAAATGTGAAGGTTACTGAAGATAGGCAAAAACTAGTTGGGATAACTAAAGTTGAACTAGATGAGCCTATCTGTAGATCAGTACCAGAAGAGATTAAGAAAGAAGAATAAGAATAGATTGAAGAAGAAGAATATCAGGAACCTACTCCTGACACTCCTAAGTATGTAAAGAAAAATCATTTGAAAGAATAGATAATTGGAGACAAGAGTGAAGGTGTAAAGGAAAGAATCAAACTGTAGAAGCTAAGGTAAATCTATGTTTAATTTCAAAGATAGAACCAAAGTCTATGTGTGAAGCATGAAAAGATGAGAGTTGGGTTAGAGCTATGAAAGAAGAGTTACAATAGATAGAGAATAATTAGACATGGGAATTGGTTCCTAGACATGTAAATAAGAATGTAGTTGGTTCAAAGTGGTTGTTCATGAATAAGTTGAATGAAAATGGTGAAGTAGTGAGAAAAAAAATAATACTTGTATGCAAATGTTATTTACAGGTTGAAGGAATTAACTTTGAGGAGACATTTGCATCGTTGGAAAGAATGGAGGCTATTCAATTTTTTTTGTCATTTTCTGCTCATAAAGACATTAAGGTATATCAATTGGATGTCAAATTCACATTTTTGAATGGAGAATTGGAAGAAGAGGTGTAAATGGAATAACTAGGGGATTTAAGTTATCAAATAAACTAGAAAAGGTTTGTAAGTTGAAAAAGGAATTGTATGGACTTAAACAGGCTCCCAGAGCATGGTATGCAACATTGGATAGATATTTAACACAACAAAGATTCAACTAAGGCTCCAAAGATAATAATCTTTATTTCAAGGTGGAAGGAAATATAATTTTAATAGTAGTTTTGTATGTTGATGATATCATCTTTGGAGGAAATGGAGGTATGTGTAAGATATTTGCAGAGGAGATGCAAAAATAATTTAAAATGTCTATGATTGGTGAGTTGAATTTCTTCCTTGGGTTGAAAGTGAACCAGACTGATAAGGGGATATTAATTTCACAATCTAAGTATGTCAAAGAGTTGTTGAAGAAGTTTGGAATGGATGAATGCAAACAGGTTAGTACCCCTATGGTGACCAAATGTAAGCTAAGCAAAGTTGATGAATCTGCTAAAGTTGATCAGAGAATGTACAGATCCATGATTGGCGGACTTTTGTATCTTACTACTACTAGACTGGATATCATGCATGCAGTATGCTTGGTTGTAATATTTCAAGAAGAACCTAAAGAATCACATGTTACAGCTGTGAAGATGATATTCATATATCTGAAAGGAAATATGGATTATTCCCTATGGTATCCTAAGGATACTAATTTCACCTTGAATGCTTACATTGATGCAGATTGGGATGGTTTTATAGATGACTAGAAGAGTAAAAGTGGTGGTGCTTTCTTTCTTGGACGAAGATTGGTCTCATGGCTAAGTAAGAAACATGATTCGGTTTCTTTATCCACTACAAAATTTGAGTATATTTTTATAGCATCTTGTTGCACATAGGTTTTATGGATGAAGCAAACATTGAAGGACATTAGAGTGATGTGTGATTATGCTATACATATCTTCTATGATAATACAAGTTCTATAAACATTTCAAAGAATTTTTTAATTCATTCAAGGAAAAAATATATATCTATCAGGCATCATTTCTTGAGGGAGAAAGTATTGGAGAACAAAGTCAGGTTGGAGTATGTGTCTACAAAGGATTAGATTGCAGAAATATTTACTAAGGTTCTTCTGAAGGATACTTTTGAATACCTTAGGGAGAATTTGGGGGTCATTGGACCTCCTTCCTTGAACTAGGTACACATGGAGGTGCATTAGTGCAATGCATCTACATTTTCTTCATTTGTCTGGACTAATGAATGGGTCTACTCCACAGGGTGAGTAGAAAGTTTCATTGTTGTAGTATGAGATGTTTGGGTGCACTCCTAAGGGGGAGTGATCAAATATTTTGGTATTTTTCATTGATGTCAAAGGGGGAGATTGTTGCAAGTATGAGCATGTTTGGTGACATTTTCATTGATGTTGTCATTGATATCAACATAATACAGGATGTTGCAGGTTGTGCATGTATAGTTGAGATGTTTTTGATATGTTGTGAGTACATGGACCTATCATTATGGTGTTGCAGGTGTGCTAATATGATGTGTTGCCAAGTGTGTTTGAGAAAGAGTGAAGTAAGAGTTGTGTATGTTCAAAATGAGCTCCAATTTTTACTCCACATTTATTTTGTGTTGATCCTATACTTGTGTGGATCAAAAGTGTTGTTAGTGGGTATCTACTGGTGATATCTCATATATTGTAGTTTATGGATAGATGAAGTGTGAAAGTTGTGTTCACTAGTGTGTGAACTAGTTTGGTAGACTTGCTTGTTTATGACAAGGAAAAATGTTTCGGCTCCACAGTCCTTCTATGGTTTGTTTTAGGTCTTTTAGATCTGGTAAAAGGTTTCTAATGATGTTATCTATGTTCTAGAAAAGGTGTTTATGGTTTGATGCTCTAGAAGACTAGTTTCAGTGTTCCTGTGTGTTTATGCAGTTCAGATGGATTGATGGGAAGTGTTCTATATATGAAGATTTTTTCACTTGCTATAGATGAATCTAAAGGTATCTAAGATATTTTCTTGTGCATGGTGAAGCATATTATGTAGTACACATGTTATCTTCTCATTGTGGAAGTGTATACTTCAAACTTCATTCATGTTTTCGCTAGGGTTTGGCCAACCTGGTGTCTACACATCATTTGAAGGATAAGTTTCAAATTGAGGAAGCATTTGATTAATCCAAGACATTTTTTTGGTCTTGATTAATTGTTGGTTTGGTCCATGCTAATTCCTTTCCACCATGGGAATGTTGAGTTGTCAACCTAATTTGAATTTGTATCATGATGCATTTGTAGCCGACCTTGGAGAAAGTTTATAAGGTTGAAGATGGTATAAATACAAGTCAAGATGTTGTGAACTGATGGATCAGACAAGCCACAAGTTTGTGAAGCATACTTGTGTGAAAAAGAGTTGAGGTAGTAGTACTTTATTGTGATAGATTCCTAAAATCATTGAGCTAATGGTGTTTGTAATCTTCTGATCAAGGCTGTGGATTTGTGTAACTTGTTGTGGTGGATATTTTTTTTATCTTTTGTATCTATAGGTAGTGAGCCTCCTTTTTGGATAGTGAGTCCTTTTTGTTGGTAGTGATCCTTGTATTTTTGGCAGTGAGTCCTTGGTAGTGAGGCTCTTTCAATTTGTTTTTGGAATTACTTTATTTTTTGAGTTAATCCTCACTATGGTTTTTTCCCTTATTGGGCTTTCCATGTAAATATGATGTCTCTTTTGTTGATATTACTTTCTGTTATCTGCACTTCATGTTCATACTTAATAATAGATTAAAGTGGTTGTGAAGTTGATAATTGTTTGTGATTTGAGATTGAGTTTTATGACAACTAATTCACCACCCCCCCTCTTAGTTGTCTTGCACCTTTCAACAATTGATATTAGAGTTTTGGTTCCTTGGTGAGGAGCTTAATTGCTTGACGTAGATTTGATGGCACAAAAATTGGTGATCCCTATGTTTGATGGATTTGAATACAATGACTGGAAAGTGCAGATGAGATGTTACATAATCTCTCTTGGTTACAAGACCTGAAAGGTTGTGAAGACAATGGATGTTGCACTGACAAGTGGTCCTTCTTCTGCAGATGATATTTCTTCCCATGAGGAAAATGAGAAAGGAAGGTATGCAATCTACATTGATTTATCTAAGACAAAGCAAACAAAAGTTATTTTTATGGGCATTGCTTATGAAGTTTGGAAAATTTTGGAAGATATCTATGAAGGAAATGATAGAGTGAAATTGTCAAAGAAGTTAACAACTAAGCACAGATATGAGAACTTTAAGATGGAAGAAGGTGAAGATATTGCAAACTATTTCTTGAGGGTTGATATTGCAATTAATGAAGTTAATAATCAAGGTGGTACTATGGCTAATGAATATGTGATGGAAAATATTTTGATGACTCTATTAGAGAGTTACAATGATAAGGTTTCAGCTATTGAAGAAGTGTATGATCCTAAGAAGTTTACTAAAGAACAACTATTTGGCACCTTGACTACATTTGAGGTGAGGAAGTTTGGAAAGAAAGACGAGAAGGTAGAATAAGATTTTAAAGCTACAAAGATAGAGGATGATCCAGATAGTGATAATTCAGAAGATGTGGAAGAAAAATTTACAAGGAAGTTGAAGAAAGGCATTGGTATGTACAAAGGTATGTTTCCTTTTAAATGTTTCAATTGTGGAAATAAATTGGTTACTATGCTTCAAGATGTCCAGATAGAGTTGTACACAAGAAGAACTGAGATAACAAAGACAAAAAGGATAAGAAGTTCAAGAGACTATATTATGTTGGAGAAGGTGTTGGAATCTCTGATGATGAATGTGATTTTGAAGGTGATGATGACAAATGATTGTTTTAGCCTTAGAGAATAGATCTGTGTCTACTAACTCTAGAAGATGTGCAAGGGAAAGTGGTCCAAAGAACAAGAAGGATGAGATGGAAGGTACTATGGTTACTGCATTTAATTCTAGGCATGATGAAGACTATTGGGTGATTAATAGTGGTTGCTCTAATCACATGACCATAGATAAAAGTAATTTCAATAAGCTTGAAAAGTACGATGCTGGATTAGTCATGTTTGGAGATGATTCTAGAGAAAAGATATTTAGAAAAGAAACTATTAGTTTTGATGGAAAACATAGTTCTAATGATGTCTATTATGTTAAGGGCTTAAGGAATAATCTTTGGAGTGTTGGAAAAATGTGTAACAAAAGACTCAAGCTTGTGTTTCAGGATAACATCTGTGAGATCAGAAAAGGGTCCAGAACTATGGTTGTTGTAGGAAGAACATATGGAAAAATTAATTAGCTTAAGGGTGTTGATGGTCAGTGCCTTGTATCTCAAGTTAACGAAAGTTGGATATGGAACCAGAGGATGGAACATGTAAACTTTGATAGTTTGATTAGGATCAGTTCAATAGAAGTTGCCCGAGATCTGCCTAAAATCACAAAGCCTACCAATACTGTGTGCAAAATTTAATAGTTGGGAAAGAAAACAAGATGCAATTTTAAAGGAAAATAACAATCAACTATTAGAATCCTATAATTGGTTCATACAAACCTCTATGGTCTTACAAGAACTAGAAGTATTAATGGTCACAGGTATTTCATGCTCCTTATTGATGATTATTCTAGAATGACATGGGTTACATTTCTTAGGGAAAAATATCAAGCTCTAGATAGATTTAAAGTGTTCAAGGAAAGTGTAGATAATGAAGTGAACCTGAGAATCAAATGCTTAAGCTAGGATAGAGGTGGAGAATTCACTTCCAGTGAGTTTAATACATTTTTTGAAGAGCATGGCATAAAGAGACATTTTTTTGCTCCAAGAACTCCTCAACAGATTGGAGTTGTTAATAGAAAGAATCAAACCATTCAAGAAGCTAGAAGAACCATGATGAAAGAACAAAATGTACCTAATGTATATAGGAGAGGAAATCGACATTGTTGTTTACATTCTTAATAGATTTCAGATCAGAGGAAACAACACAAAGACTCCTTATGAGTTATGGACTGGAAAGATTCCTACTGTGAAGTACTTTAAGGTGTTTGCAAGAAAATACTACATTAAAAGGGATGATGAGAATCTTGGTAAGTTTGATGCTAGATGTGATGATGGTATTTTGCTTGGATATTCAACTAGTATCAAAGCATATAGATTCTTCAATAAAATATTGAGGAAAATTGATGAGAGTGCAAATGTGAAGGTTGATGAAGATATCCATAGACTAGTTGAGATAAGTGAAATTGAACTAGATGAGCCTATATGTGGACTAGTACCAGAAGAGAATAAAGAAGAAGAAGAAGAATAGATTGATGAAGAAGAAGAAGATCAACAACCTACTCCTAAGACTCCTAAGTATGTAAAGAAAAATTATCCAAAACAATAGATAATTGGAGAAAAGAGTGAAGGTGTAAAGGAAATATGCAAAGTGGTAGCAACTGAGGTAAATATTTGTTTTCTTTCAAAGATAGAACCTAATTTTGTCTATGAAGCATGAAAATATGAGAGTTGGGTTAGAGTTATGAAAGAATAGTTGCAAAATATAGAGAAGAATTAGACATGGGAATTGGTTCCTAGACCTGTAAATAAGAATGTAATTGGTTCAAAGTGGGTGTTTAGGAATAAGCTGAATAAAAATGGTGAAGTAGTGAAAAAAAAAGCAAGAGTTGTATGCAATGTTTATTCACAAGTTGAAGGAATTGAATTTGAGTAGACATTTGCACTGGTAGAAAGAATGGTGGCTATTCAAATGTTTTTGGCATTTTCTTCTCATAAATACTTCAAGGTATATTAGAGGGATGTCAAATTTGCATTTCTAAATGAAGAATTAGAAGAAGAGGTGTACATAGAAAAATTGGATGGATTTAAGTTATCAAATAAGCCAAACATGGTTTTTAAGTTTAAAAGAGCATAGTATGGACTTAAACAGACTCCTAGAGCATGGTATGCAAGATTGAATAGATTTTTGACACAACAAAGATTCAACAAAAGGCTCTGCACATAGTAATCTCTATTTTAAGGTGGAAGGAAACATAATGTTTATAGTAGTTTTGTATGTTGATGATATTATCCTTAGGGGAAATGAACTTATGTGCAAGAGATTTGTAGAGGAGATGTAAAAATAATTTGAAATGTGTATGATTGGTGAGTTGAATTTCTTCCTTGGGATGCAAGTGAATCAAACTAATAAGGGAATATTCATTTCACAATCTAAGTATGTCAAAGAGTTGTTGAAGAAGTTTGAAATGGATTACTCCATACCACTTAGTACCCCTATGGTGACCGGATATAAGTTGAGTAAAGATGATGAATCTGCTATAGTTAATTAGAGCATGTATAGATCGATGATGGTGAATTGTTGTATCTTACTGCTACTAGACTGAATATCATGCATGTAGTATGTTTGGTTGCAAGATTTTAATCAAAACGTAAAGAAGCACATGTTACAACTGTGGAGAGGATATTCAGATATCTTAAGGGCACTTTAGATTATGGCCTATGATATCCTAAGGATATTGATTTCACCTTGGGTGCTTACACTGATGCAGATTGGTCTAGTTATTTAGATGACTGAAAGAGTACAAGTGGTGGTGCTTTCTTTCTTGGATGAATATTGGTCTCATGGCTAAGCAAGAAATAGGATTCAATTTCTTTATCCACTATAGAAGTTGAGTATATTGTTGTAGCATCTTGCTACACACAAGTTTGGTAGATAGAGAAAACATTGAAGGGGATAAGACTGATGTGTGATGAGCCTATACCTATCTTTCATAATAATACAAGTGCTATAAACATTTCAAATAATATGGTAATCCATTCAAGGATAAGACATATATCTATTAGATATCATTTCTTGAGGGAGAAGGTGTTGGAGAACAAAGTCAGGTTGGAGTATGTGTCTACAAAGGATCAAATTACAGATATATTTACTAAGCCTCTTCTGTATGATACTTTTGAGTATCTTAGGGAGAAGTTGGGGGTCATTGACCCTCCTTCTTTGAACTAGGTACACATGGACATGCATCAATCTAGTGGATCTATAGATTCTTCATATTTATAAACTAATGAATGGATCTACTCCATATGAGGAGTAGAAAGTTTAATTGTTGCAATATGAGATGTGTGGGTGCACTCCTAAGGGGGAGTGATTAGATTTTTTTGTCTTTGCCATTGATTTTAAAGGTGGAGAGAGTCATGTGAAAAATAGTAAAAGAAAAAGGGAGAGAGTATTGAGTGTTTAGGAATGTTGTGTAGGTTGTCTAATCTTTAAAATAAGGGAGAGTTTATCCTTGATGGTTTTTCACATCATGTGTTGCCATAAATGAAAATAGGAGAGATTTTTTCAAGTATGAGCATATTTGGTTGTATTGTCATTGATGTTGTCATTGATGTCAACATAGTACAAGATGTTGTAGGTTGTGAATGTATAGTTGAGATTTTGTTGAGATATTGTGAGTACATGGAGCTATCTTTATGGTGTTGCAAGAGTGTTGATATGATGTGTTGCCAAGTCCTTTTGAGAAAGAGAGAAGTAAGAGTTGTGTATGTTCATAATGAGCTCTGGTTTGTGCTTTGCATTTCTTCTATGTTGATCCTATACTTGTGTGGATCCGAAGTGTTGTTTATGGGTATCTATTAGTGATATCTCCTATATTGTAGCTTTTGGTTAGCTAAAGTGTGAAAGTTGTGTTCACCGGTGTGTAAACTAGTTTGGTAGATTTGTTTGTTTGTGACTAGGAGAAATGTTTCTACTTTACAGTCCTCCACTAATTTTTTTTGGGTCATGTGTATCTAGTCGAAGGTTTTTAATGATGTTATATTTGTTATGGAAAAGGTGTTCATGGTTTGATGCTCTAGAAGACTAGTTTTAGTGTTCCTGTGTGTGTCTGTGCAGTTTAGATGGACTCATGGGAAGTGTTTTGTATATGAATATTGTTGCACTTGTTGCAGATGAATATGAAGGTATCTAAGATATGTTTCAAGCATGGTGAAGCTTGTTATGTGGTCCACATGTTATCTTCTCATTGTAGAAGAATGTACTTAAAATTTCATTTGTGTTTTAATTAGGTTTCGATGACCTGGTTGTTGTGCATTTTTTCGCACACACGCCCCACTGTAAGCAGGGACCCTCTTTCGCTTCGGTTTTGGTCTTTTGGCCCTTTCTTTTTGAGGTTCTTGTCTTACTTGGGCACATTCTTAAGTGTTTATTTTGATTGCCTAAGTGCTTACCCCAAGTTATTCTTTGAAAATCTTGAGTTCTGGATGAATTTTGGGCTTTTGCTCGAATTCGGTATTTTCTGCCCTGGTCAGATTTTCCCAGATCCTGCTTGGACTCCAGCTGGACCCTTGTCATTCAGGGATTTTCAATCTTCACAGATTTCCACGTGGGCCAGATTTTCCTGGATTCTGCCCTGTCATTGAATTCTTGAATTCCTTCTCTGGCTGTCTTATCGACTGCATTAATGGATCTGTGCGTACTCTCAGAAATGTATTTAACTTGATTTTGAGATCTTTTGCGCCATTATGCTCACTATTTTCCATTGTCCAAGCTAAGAGGTGCTTTCTTGCGAGTATTTGGTTGGGATTTTGGGACATTCAGCTTTGACTTGATTGATTTGGTGGTGGTTTCTTGTGCGTTATTGCCTGTGTTCGTTGTGGCCGCCCTTGAGTTTCACGTTTGCTACTTCTGAGATCAATTCCCACTTTATAATGGTATGTTTCTAATTGCTTTGCTTTGAATTGAATTATGAATGGCACGTTAATATTTGAATTCCTATGTATTTGTTTATTTCGTGTTACAGATTGTTCGGTATTGTGTTCTTTGTCATCTCCTAGGTGAGTTTTGAGTTCATGTGTCCATCTCCATTTTAATGAATCTCGCCTGAGAGTAATTGGTAAACCCTAGTGATGACTCAACAGTGAAACAACTAAATTCTGAGCTTGCCTATGTGCTAATGGCGGATGAATAGGGTTCAGACCTAGGGTAGTGCCATATTAGGTGATTTCATCTTCAAATTGACCTAGAATGCAAAGAAAATTCATGAAAGGTCCATTCCCGACTTGCCCTAAGTTAAAATTTTTGAGATCCACTGTTGGTTTAGTGTCTGGATGAAATTGGGACTCTCCATTCCTTTTGGATTCCCTTTGCTATGACCATTCGAGATCGTTGAGATATCATATCGACTACCTTGTGGTTCACCGAAGTGGTCTTCCTAGGTTCATGTTGGATCGCCGTGACACTATCATTTTTGCACCAATGAAATCCTTTATACATATTAGTTGGTGAGACCTTTACTTTCACCAAGACCTCACCCCGCGAGGAGATGTCTCACCCCGCGAGGAGATGTCTCATCGACATGCTTGCTCATACTCGCTTTCGGCAAGATAGGTCCCCGTCACCAAGAGGTCATAGCAGGATCCAGTAGCTTTATCGATAGTCATCTTGCTTCACCAGGACATTCATCTTTCGATGAGACCTCCCACCGAGCACTTTTCGCTTTCGTCGAGCTTTGTTCTTTTCAGTCACTATAACCCTTCGAAGTCGGGGAAATGTCACGTAGGTCTTCCTATGTCTCACCGAAGCCCTTTGTAGGTTTGTATTTGATTGCTGGGACACTGTAATTCTCACGCCAAAGTCTTTATGTTGGCAAGACAAACCTCATTGCCAAGAGCTCATAGCGGGCTCCTTTTGTTTTGTCGATTTTCTGTCCTATCCCTAAAACCTTTGCCATCGGCGAGACCTTTTGCCGAGCTTCCTACTCTTGTTGAGTGACCTTCTCTTGGGAAGACATTCAACCTTCGCTAAGACTTTACTATGATCTCCCTACTCTTGCCAAAATCTTCACTTCTGCCAAGACTCCTAATGATCGCTAGGACTTCATAGTGAAAATTTTCTCTTGGCAAGCCCTGATCTTCCGTCAGGGTGACTTCTTAATGTCGGCAAGAGGTTATGCCGATGGGACTCTCCATCGGCGAGACAAAACTTAGTCGGTAGGACCTCTAGCCGAACTCAAGCACTACACTGAAGCCACTAAGCCTTAGCGAAACCTATGCTAATGACCTCTTTCTGTGAGACTCCTAGGAGTCGCTGACACTTCTTGGTGAAATGATTAACTTTTGTCGAAGCCTATGTTTTGGGAATCTCCATTGGTCCAAAATTTTTCCTACACCGCAGATGTCCATCAGGTCTAGATTTCTTTGAAATCTTTTGTCCCCCTGATTCTCCAAAAATCCTCTTTGGCCCGTTCTTCGCAGAAATCCGTCCCTCATGGATTTCCCCAAAATTTGATGAAACATAAAGGAGCATGAGATAATTGGATTGTTTACAATTTATGATGCATTTGATGATTATTTCATGCCATATTTGGATCTCTCATGTGATTTATTGATTAAAAATGATTAGGTTTGATGGTTAAGTAGGTGTTTCTTGGTTTTTTGTTGGAATCTGATCGGTCTAGAATTTTCCAAAATTCCTCTCTGACTCAAATTTTGCAGATGGTCTTGAAACCCAAAGTTTGTTATGGTTGTTTTATATGAATTTTAATGACATCTTGACTATGTGATATGTATTATAATGGTGTTCTAATGGATTAACCTTGCTCTCCTGTGGTTTTTACTATGATTTTCATGTTGAGTGCAGGTTGAATCAAGCAAAGCAGCAGTTGGTTCCTCATTATCTGATGTAGAGAGGATCAAGCTGGACATTAAGAGCAAGGTCTCAGAGAGTAAGATCACTTCTATCTGGTCAGAAGTCACTGATACGAATGTTGGCCTCTAGGAATATGAGGAATTTAAAGCAAGAATGGTGGTTGAGGATCCTTCTTTGGTGACTAGAAGGATGATGGAATTAGGCTTGTCCCATGTAGTCAGTTTCCCTTCTACAATGCAATGCTATGATTTGGTTCTTGAGTGCACCAGGCACTATGATCAGGATACAGAGAGGATTATTGGAACTCAAGGGAGGGTTGTTGCCAATCTCAACCCCGTCTCCATTGCCCAAACCTTCGACATGCCAGACAGGTCTTATGTGGTGGGATTCACCATTAAAGCAACTCAGGAATTCTACGATGACCAGACTGTCAAAGCACAATAGCTGATCAACTCTTGGCTACAGAAGCCCAAGTCCCACTATTCCAAGTTGCCTAAGCAGCTATATAGAGCAAAATTCAAGAGCGAGTACTATGATGCCATCACCCTTCTTAGTAGGGTGGTTGGTTTGAAGAGTGCTGGTACATTTGAGAACTAGATGTGCCATGCGATTGAAAGGATGGAACAAGAGAAAATTAACTACCATTGGGCAGGGGTCATCATCCAAGTAATTCACAAACAACTGTCTAATGTGTTGCAGATGAAGACCTTCACAATGACCTCATATTTGGTCTATGCACTTGCTAGATTCCATCCCTACAGAGTATTAGATAGAAAGGGAATCTTCAGACAAGATATTATCTATGAGGTTTACCCTCAGTTGTATTTGGGAAGCTTGGACTACAGGAGGGCCAATGATGCGTTTACCATGCATATTACCAGAATGCTTCAGGAAGCAGAGCATGTCAGAATTTTAGATCAAGCCAAGGAGCTCATCAAGAAATATGGAGCGTGGTTCATCCAATTCCCAACTTTCTCCTACATTCGGATTGATGGCTATCAAAGGGCCCCATACAGTCTTCCAAGGTATCCCACTAACCACATCATATTGTTGCAAGTCACTGGGCAGATTTGTGACTTTAATGCCATTGTCAAAAAGGAAAAACATAAAGTTGGATTCAATGGAGACTTCCCCTTCAGGACTGGCACTGGAGAGGTTGGTCCTTCCATTGGTTCTGCCCAAGCTTCAGAAGAAGAAATGAGTACTCTTGGTTTGTCCTTCCACTCCAAGAGATCTAGATTTGACATCATAGGAGAAGCTCAAAAGAAGGCCAGTAGAGAATATAGCTATAAGGTTAATTTAGAGGACTATTGGGCCAATTGTGGTGATGAATACAAGGTCAGAAAGAAGAAATTCTCTTGGCTTCTGGTGGATGTAGTCCGATTATACAATATAAGGGAAGTTCATGACCAATTGGAAGATGATGGGAACTTGATCCAGGATCATGCCTATGAAGCAGTAAAGGACAAACCAATTGGTGATGTGGATTGGTTGGAAGAGGAGAAGACAAAACTGAAACAATTGATGGATCCAGTCCTCAAATTTACTAGGATGTGGCTCAAACACATGGTATGGGAGTTGGAAAACAAGGGAGTGAAATGCACATATGCCCTGATGGGGGACATAGATTCTCATTCTACTTCTGAAGAATCCATCGAGTAGGATCCCAAAGGCAAGGGAAAAATGGACTCTCCTGACAGAATTAAATCTAAAGGTATACAAGAAATAGAGGTCTAGGAAACAAAAAAATAGAGGAGGCCAAAAGCCAAAAAGAGGACAAGGACTAGGAAATCTGAGTAGAGTCCTGAGGCTGATGCTCCTGTGCCTAAGAGGAAAAAAATTGTCAAATTGACAGAGAAGGCTACCTCCAAGGTTGGGGAAGAAGTTGCCCCACCAGTAATAAATGTTGAAAGCTTAGAGGAGAAGGAAAAAGTATATGTAAGGAAGTCTAGGAATCGTTATCCCAAGGATAGTGCACCTAAGGCTGATCTTCCCCTGATGGTTTCTCATGAGGAGTAGCACGATGATGTGCCTCCCGCTCACGAAGCTCAAGGAAAACCAAGTGAGTTAGAGGATGTTGAGGATTATCTAGATACTGAAGGTGAGGAATTCCATGAAGGGGAACTCCACAGTGCAGAGGTAGAAATTAAAAAAATAATGTAGTTCCCTATGGTTGCACATGCAGACTCTCCTGTTAGAATGGAAACAATTGAATCTCCTCCAAGGAAAGAAGAGGTAGAAAAAGATCCATCACTTGAATAGGAGGAGGAACATGTTGAAGAGGAAGAAAGTAAGATAGATGAGACTCCTGATGAACAAAATTTGAATGAGGTAATAGCAGGAGATCAACAAGGGGAAATGGGGCATAGTAGGGTGCAATTGGAGTACATGGTCCCTAGTTGGCTGGAGAAAGAAATAAAGAGAAAACAGGTAGTAGTGGAGGATGGTCCACTGAACTAGGATGCACTACTAGCCATAATTGTAAAAAATAAAGGTAAGAAGAAGGCTAGGGTGATCTCAAGGATTGAAAGAGATGAAGCTCATGATCGGTCGTTCATATTGCCACCCCTGCTCCAGATAAAAATAGGGATGATGTGGTTGGGAAGGACTACAATATTTAGACTTTCAATCTAGGACCTACATCAGTCAAGCAGGACATTGAGGATTATGAGGGATGTAGTGCAGTTAATGTCAATAGATTGAGAAGGGAAATGAAGACCAAGCAGGAGCTGAATAGAGAAAAGGAAAATCTTAGGAAGTGCTTGGAGGAATTAATGAAGCCACTATAGTCCATTAATACTTCTTCCTATGCTACCAATCCTCTACCCCAAGAGACCATAACTAAGCTAGAAAAGATGAAAGCTTCCACCCTAGCCATTGTGAATTGGTTGAAAGGGGTGCAAGAAAAGGGTGATGAGGCTACTAAGGAAGTCCTGTCAAATGGGAGGGATGCTATCATGGTGACTGAATGGTTAAAATTAGTGTTGGCACAAGATAAGGAGGATATAGACCTCCCTCTATAGAAAACCAGGACTTTAATGGAATACACCCAGGACAGGTTGGTAAGTGACGGGATCCTTCCTTCTTCCAGAGTTGTTGAGCCATGGGATTGGTTTGAAGTGTTGCAAATTAGGTAGAAGGTGTTGAAAAAGATTTACAAACGAAGGAAGCAGATTGATGACACCCTAACTCGGGTTTACAATAGTTCCATTACCTTATTTGAAATCATGACAGGATGATGAAAGATCACGCAGAAGTACTTGAGCTTGGAATAGTTGTGAGAGTGGTGGCATGATGTGTATGCACCACTTGATGATGGTTCTTTTTTTGAGCACCATCTGGATGATGCGGCCACCTACCTCATAGTTATTGATAAGCATCTGACATATAAGGTAGATTGGGATAGGTCGGTCAAACACTCAAACGACGAGATTGCATCCATTGAGAGGCGACTTAGGGTTCTGCCAATGCCACCTGCAGCTGACTTAGATGGAGCATTCTTAAAGCTACATGAAGAGTTAGATCGACGCAGAGATAATAGGGAAGAGAGCTAATGATGGGCACGACATGATTTGTGCTTCCCTATTATCTTCCCACGCATCGTCTGAGCTACACTGCGGATCTCAGGCCAACTTGGACAGGATGTGCATTGAATGCCTATTTGACCCATTTCAAAGACTCTCTTGGCTGGGTGGTTGTGCCGAGTTATTGCTGTGAAACCCTTTCCTAGCCAATGGATTCCTGGGGATTTCTATAAATTGGGCAGGTCGCCTCATTTGTAAAGGGTTAGAACAATTAGAAATAGTTAGAAGGTTAAAATTTGAGTAGAGCTAGTTAGAAGTAAAGTAAGTTAGCAGGTAGTTTCCCTCAACCAAATATTGTAATAGAAAGCTAGAATTGTTGCTACAGTGAACAATAGTACAAGAAATGACATTGTGATTTGGTTCCATACTTGTCTCTTTCTTTTTCATGGTTCCTGTTATTCCATCTTTAAAATTGCTTTGAGAAGGTTAATGTTTAGATTAGATTTGGGTTCAATACTGTTTGTGATTTAATACTTGAATGTTGCAGCAATCCTTTAGTCCATACTTTTTGCAACCAACTAATTGTTAGTTGCTTTGCAAAGTTAGCCTGGACTTTATATTCTGTGTGCTTAAGTTCGATTGTGAGGATTTTTTCATTTTAACTGTAATAGGGTTATTTGAAGGAATGTTTACAATTTGAAAATCTTAACACCTCAAAAGATTGCATTGTTTTATGTGAGATTGTAGATTTATCTTGGTCAAGTAGAAATCAGTTTTGAAGGATTGGTCCATTTCGAGTATTTGTTACTTTCATTGTTAATCCTAGGAGTAGTATTAGATTTAGAAATCTCTTTGAAACCTTTCTCTTTTTTTTGTTTCTTTGATTATTGGGTTAAAACTAGGATTGAAGCACCATCAGATTGTTAGATCTGATAAAATTGATTCAACATTTTTCTTGTAGTAAGGTCCCATTGTGATTACCAACATTTTCACATTTCGTTACTGAGTTGTTTATGCACTGTCAAGACCTGACATTAGAGACCTTGGGGTTATCTCTTGAGGCTTTTCGATAGATATTTACCTTTCAAGAGAGATAGGATATCATATTATGTCTGGTTGTTATTGTGGAGAAAACACGACCAACAGGAACTGGTGCTAGAAGGAGGGCCCTAAATAAGCAAGCTAGATCAATTTTTGAATGCCATATCTCCTAAGAGATTCAAAAGAAGAACAAGATCTGATCCAGGAGAGGAAGAATTTCAAGATTTACCAGACCCCACTAGGTCAACAAGGATCGATAGGAGGGTAGAATCATCATCATCCCATCCACCTCCTACATCTCCATCATCCTCATCTTCATCAGGTTCATTTGAGTCTGAGGCCATTCCCAGTCCACAACCTTAGCCAGTCATAAATCAACCATTACCACCCCCACCTCTACCAATGGATTTCTTGGCAACCAACCCATCTCCATTAAGTTTTTCCATCTACAATGTTATGCCAAAAAACCCTGAACACTTATGTTCAAAATTCCATATCAATTACCCAAATAGGACTGTTGAGGAGCACATTAGGATCTTTCAGACTGGCCTTAAAGATAGAGGGGTGAACCATGAGGATGTAGAATATAGGTTATTTCCTTATTCACTAGGGGAAGATGCGTTTTATTGGTATAACCATTTACCTGCTGGATCTATCCACCATTGGACTGAGCTAGAAGCTGCCTTCTTGCAGAAATTTTGAATCCCCATTAGCTCTAATGAGCTTTACCACCAATTCACTAATGTGAAGAGAGAGGTCAATGAGCCCATAGGGTCTTTCAACAATAGGTTTTATCGTGCCTATACCCGATTATAGACCCCGTATGCTGTTGATGAAGCCACTGCCCTAGAAGTCTATTACGAAGGACTTGATAATTTAACAGCTACCTTTATGAAATGGAGTAATAACCCCCTTGAGAGTTTACTAGATGCATATGTAGAGGTGGTAAAAGTTAACACAAATCTAAGGCAACATCTGTCTGGGCCTTTACCCTCATTAGGACCTGTTGTTCACCCTGGACAAGTTCCAACTCTCAATCAAGCTTTTGCGAACCGTACTCTGATCATGAATCTAGTAGCTCAATTACCTTTGGTCCCTTACCCAGGACCTTCTGGTGGACAAGTGTCATCCACTGTTAGTTATCCTCAGCAAAAGGTGAATCAACCTCTACATATCCAACCTTAGGCTAGTTATCCTTCATACTTGCAAAATTCTGAAGTCCTGAACTAGTCACTGAATCCCAATGCTATAGTTGGGTATTCCTAGAATAGTGTGAATCAACCTTCATATAGTAATCCTGACAAGGAAAGACTGGATGAATTTTTGGAACAAATAAAGAAACTGAATATGGAGGTGACCTGCTTGAGGAATCAAAATAGTCAGTTGCAAGCTACTCAAAGGAATATGCAGTCCACTCAGAATAGAGAAAATCCACAAGGACAACACTTTGACAGAGGGTATAACAATGATAGAGGATATAACCAAGACAGAGGTTACAATAATGAGAGGGGATATAATAATGAAAGAAGGTAGAATTATGATAAAGGACAATGATCAGGTAAGAACTTTGATAGAGGACTAGGTGGTGGACAAGGATTTGATAGAAGACAACAGTCGGGACATAATAGGACTTGGAACATAGGTCCCAACAATGGAGGAGTTCCCACCCCATTGGATCAACCAATTATTCAACCTGTTAATCAGTCTATCAGTCAGCCAGTGAATCAAGAGAAGCCTCCTAGTGTATATCTAGTTGAGGTTGCTTTATCGGGATGGTGTAGGCTCCACAAGACTAGTCAGCATTCTAAGTTGGACTTTCAAGAGTTCCAAACAGCAGCCTCGA
Organism: Sequoia sempervirens; assembly: GCA_007258455.2. Classification (NCBI taxonomy): domain Eukaryota; kingdom Viridiplantae; phylum Streptophyta; class Pinopsida; order Cupressales; family Cupressaceae; genus Sequoia; species Sequoia sempervirens. The sequence goes on along the minus strand of VDFB02281492.1, from coordinate 380,678,384 downwards.
TCATTCAGTATGAAGTGGAGAATAATGCAACCTGTCAGGAAATTGTACCCTCTATTCCTTATGATTCACCAGTGTCAACTGGTATCAAACCATGCTCCTTTTCCTCAAAGTGAGGACAACATACCTAAAGAAGAATCTAACCGGTTGGAGGACGAGGCAGACCAGGTGTACAATGGGGATGAAATGACCCAATTATTTGATGAGAATCCAGTGAATGATAATGGTCCCAGGGACAAAGAAGAAGCTTACATTAAAGAAGTACAGACCTTCCAAAGGCTTGTCAAGAAGTATGACTTGAGGGAGTTGCCACACAGGCGCCCACAGGCTGGAGGCCCCTTCACTACTTCCATTCCACCAAATAATTTCAACACGACTCTAGACCCCAATGCTAGCAACAATCCCTCATTGCCCATGGTTTCCAGGAAATATTTATCTCAAGGAGGACATGCTGATGCAGGGAAAGAAAAGATGGTGGAGTACCTGAGGGAGAAACCCACTGATTTGAATGAAGAGCAATTGGCCACATATGTTGTTGAAGAACTTCAAAAATTAAAGGTAAATCTATCTACATTTGAGCTATTAAGTGTTCCATCCATTAGGAATGTAGTTTTAGGTTCTTATGATGCACATTCCATGTTGCAAGATAAATTAGTTACCAAGAATGTCCATAAAGTATCTAGTTCTCAGCCAATAGGAGGGAAAAATTAGTCTCATGATCAAGTCCATATGCCCCCTGAAGACACTAGGAAAGAAAGGGACAAGTCTCAAGTTGTTCAAGTAGACACTCCCTTAACTCTGTTTCAAGGGAAAACAGATACTCCCCCATTCCTGATTTATGTCCGCATATTTGGCAAGAATTTATATAATTGTTTGCTGGATTCTGGTGCCTCAACCAATGTTATGCCCCATGGTGTCTGTAAAGCTATGGGTATCACCCCTGCTGATTCTCAGAAGAAGGTCACACAGTTGGATAGGACCGAATTCAATGTTGTAGGAGAGTTGAATATAATTCACCTGCAGATTGCTTTTGATCCTAGAATTTAGCAAGTTGTCAATATACAAGTGGCTGACATCCCTGATGCCTATGGCCTAATCTTGGGAAGGGATTTTACCAAGGTGTTGAATGTATATGTTTCAACCGATCACTCCCATATGTAGCTTCCCTGGAAAGGGGTGCCAAATCAGATTAGAATTGAATGAAAACCCAGAATGAAATATATGATTACAGAGTATCAAAAAATCTTTGTTGAAATTCTAGTGTCAGAAGTAAGTATGGGTAGTTACATGCTTTCCGCTACCTTTGAAGAACCAGATTCGGAGGAGGTCCTCATGTTGCATATAGTGTTTCATGGCCTCATGATAGAATCTAGTGGTGTTGAAGTCCTAGTGGGCCCGGTTAAGGACAATGGTGAACCAACTGAAAGTAATGATGATCTAGAGGATAATTAGCTGGATTTGTTAGATAGTTTTCAAGAGTTCCTTCAAAAATTTATTGAAGGTTAGATTCAGTTAAGAAGAAGAATGAACTTTGAAGAGCTACTTTTTCCCAATTGGTGTAGGGTACATAATGCTTCACATTTAGAATTGGACTGTTGCTTATGCCAAGCTGCAGTAAAAAAAATATAGAAGTATACTAATCCTACTCCTGTGGCCCCAATCAATGTCCAAGAAGACCACAAAGGAAAAGGAGTGATGCCTTTTGAAAGGCCACCCAACAGTAACAGCACAAGTAATACAGCAAGAGACTCTGCAGTTACTAGATGCTAGACTCTAAGATTCGATTGCTCCAAATCAAAGCAAGGAGCTAGAGCTGGCTTTGAGCTGATTAGTCCAAGAGGTAAGATGTTTTTTGCTGCTCATAGACTTCAGTTTCATTGTACAAATAACGTAGCCGAGTATGAAGCCTTAGTGCATGGATTGTTGATGGCCTTAAAGAAGAAGGTTAAGATTTTGCAAGTGTATGGAGATTCTGAGTTAGTAGTTAAGCAAGTTAGAAGGCAGTACTCCTGCCATGACAGAAGAATGACTAACTAAAGACACCGAGTATGAGACCTTATTGAAGGATTTGATGCCTTTAACATTCAACTGATTCCACGAAATAAAAACCAGATAGCTGATTCCTTGGCCCAGGCAGCTAGTACTCTGTAGCCTCTATCTCTTTCTGGGTTGAAGAATTTTATAGTGGAACTGAACCCAGTGCCTTCAGTTCCTGATAATGTTACTAGCTTCTAGGTGTTTGAGGATGATAAGCATATTCTAGAATTTATCACAAACACAGATGTTTTTGCTTTTCAGATCATTGATGAAATTGAGCCTCTGGAGGTGGAGATAGACTTGGAAGGGGTAATCAACCTGAAGACCAACACAATCCCCAGGGGAATGGTGTAGCTAGAGAGGATCTTTGATCTAGACAAGATTAGAGACCAAGATCAAGAAACTAGGAAAGAGTCCATTAGTGGACAATGTGACAAGTATAATGTGGGATCCCAGGAGGATGTAAAAAATGTTCTTATTTGCAAAGTATGCACTCCAAAAGAAAGACGTGGAATCATTGATGCATTGCACAAATATCCAGATGTGATAGCCTGGAGTTACGAGGACTTGAAGACTTATGATACATCATTCATAACTCATACTATCCCTCCCAATCTAGGAGTGAAACCTTTCAGACAGAGGCAGAGGCCTATTAATGCTCTGCTGGAACCTATAATACAAAGGGAAGTGCAGAAATTATTGTCTGCAAGAATCATATTTCCAGTCAGACACTCTACTTAGGTTGAAAACCTAGTTCCTGTATGAAAGAAAAATGGAAAAATCAGACTGTGCGTGGATTTCAGAAACCTGGATTGAGCATCAGAGAAAGATAAATTATCTAGTGCCTTCACTGGATGAAATACTCCAGATCATCAACAGATCTTAGATGATGTCTTTTCTGGATGGTTACTCAAGATATAACCAGGTCATGGTGCAATATGAGGATAGACATAAGACTGCTTTCACCACTAAGTGGAGCACCTTTGCTTATAGAAGAATGCATTTTGGCCTGATTAATGCTGGAGCTACATTCCAGAGGGAAATGGAAATATCCTTTAAAGATATAATTGGGAAGTGCATAATCATCTATATGGATGACTTGATGGTATTTTCAATGAATAGAGGTGACCATATCTCAGATTTGTGCAAAGTTTTTCAGAAATGCAGAGAGTTTGTGATATCCCTCAACCCAAGGAAATGCATCTTTAGAGTTAGCGAAGGTAAGTTACTAGGGAATATCATCTTTGAGAAGGGGATTGCAATTGATCCAGAGCATATAGAGGCTATTCTAAGCATCCCACCACCTGCTAGTAAAAAGGAAATGAAGTCATTCTTTGGTAAAATCAATTTTTTCAGGAAGTTCATCACTGGGTTTGCTGAGATAGTCAAGCCATTGAATGCAATGTTGAAGCAGGAGGCCAAGGTGTAATGGAATGCAAAAGAAAAAGAAGCATTCGTAGAGATAAAAAGAGCTATTGTTGAAGCTCCAGTTTTAGTAAGTCCTGATTATGCCAAACCATTCTACATATATTCATTTGTTTCTTACCACTCCTGTACCGCTATATTAACTTAGAAATCTGATCAAGGTAATGAACACCCGATAAAATTCATGAGCACACCATTAAAAGATGCAGAACTGAGGTACCAAAATGTAGAGAAGCAGGCTTATGCCCTAGTCAGGGCAGTCAAAAAATTCAGACACTACATCCTCAGAAATAAGATCTTTGCTATAGTTCCCAATCCTACAGTCAAGCTGCTCTTGATATAGAATGAACTGGGAGAACAAAGAGCCAAGTGAGTAACTATGCTACAAGAATATGATATGAAAATTCAGCCCATGAAGTTGGTAAGAGGGCAGGGTCTCACAAAGACAATGGTAGAGACAGGCCCTGATCTTACAACTCAGGCTTATACTTTAGAGGATGTTTCTCCTGGCGAGTGGTATGATGATGTTGTTCGTTATCTCCTAATTCAGAGGTGCCTTGTTCATCTCAATCCAGTACAAAGAAGGGCGTTGTGCTTAAAGAGTGGTAGTTTCATGTTAAAAGGGGTTGTTTTATACAAGAAAAATCATGAAGGGGTGTACTTAAGGTTCTTGGGAAGGGCAGAATCTGAAAGAATGATGTTAGAATTCCATGATAGATATGGTACAGGCCATGGGTCAGCACCATCTATAGCAAGCTAGATTCTCAGAGCTAGTTATTACTGGCCTACATTGTTCAAAGACACTCACAGTCATGTCAGGACATGCCATGTGTGTCAGATAGCAGCCACCAAATAAAAGTATTTAGCGCTCCCACTTCAGCCAGTCATCGAGGTAAAACCTTTTGCTCAATGGGGAATGGAATTCATTGGCCCCATCAATTTGTCCTCCTTTGCTGGTCACATGTATATTCTCACCATTACTGATTATTTTACGTGATGGACAAAGGCTCTTGCATGCAAGCAGTGTAATTTTGAGGTAGTGATTAACTTCCTTGAATTTGGTATTCTTAATAATTTTGGATTTCCTATGTCTTTGGTTTGTGACAATGGTCCTACGTTTTCATCATTAAAGTTTTCTAACTGGGCTTTTGATCATGGGATCATTATCAAATTTGCATCCAATTACTATCCACAGGGTAATGGATTGGCTAAATCCTCTAATAAGAATCTTCTGACTATCATCGGCAAGTTATTAGGAAGGAACCCTAGAGATTGGCATACCCAACTCAAATTTTCTCTTTGGGAAAATCTTACAAGACATAAAGCCTCCATAGGGATGTCACCCTACCACCTAGTTTATGGATTAGAACCTATGTTTCCCACACAATTGAAAATTCCTACCCTTCAGTTCATCAATGGATATTATGATGAGGGAAATAGACATGAGACAAGACTTTCTGAACTATTACACATTGAAGAAAAGATGGATGAATCCCTGGAGAACTTTGCTAAGCATCAAGGGGTTGTCAAGGGATGGTTTGATAAGAGAGCCAAGGTTAAAGCTTTTAGGATTTCTAACTTGGTTCTTTCCTGGGATAAAGCCCATGATCGTAAGGGAGAGCATGAAAAATTTGATAAAATTTGGCTCGGTCCTTACCAGATCTCAGAAATCTTGGGAGATAATGCTTTCCGATTGAAAAATCTCACTAGAGAGGATATCCCACTGCCTGTCAATGGGTAGTATTTGAAGCATTATTTCCACTAGAGAGGATATCCCATTTCCTGGATGTGTTGCACCTACATGGAAAATCTATCTTCTCTGGAATTGTTCTAAGTATTTCCTTGGTGAACTTTAGTCTTGCATCCTGAAAGGATGGTTGAAGTCTTTGCTATTGCCAACAGTCTTAATGTCAGATTTATAGAAGGTTGAGTCACTGGTGTTGATTTAAATCTGAAGTACTCTGAAATCTTATATCTCTCATATATCTTAAGAATCCTGAGGTCACTATAGGAATCCTTGTGAAGTCTTATTAAGTGAAAAATCCTATTTTTGCTTCAGCATCACTGTGGTTCTCAGCCCTGAGTGTGAACTTCATTTGTTCACAGGTTGAAATGAAAGTGACATAAAGAATATCAAATGAAAGAAAAGTGAAATATTGAATATCAAAAGAATAAATTCAACTTATCAAGGGTACCTAAATATCTCTACCGGGGCTATGGACGCCTGACTGGCAGTAGAGCTATGTTCAGGAGAATCACAGTGATAACCTCGTCGGTGGGCTATGGACGCCTGACTAGCAGCGAGGCCCTATCCAAGTTGCTTTTGAAGTTAGAATTTTTACGTAGCCTAACTTGACTGAACCCGGTCTTCTGTGGTAACTTAAGGAGGGAAATGAAATCATACGCACACACTTTGATTTTCATTTTATGGAAGGTTTGGTCTATCCTTTGGTTTTGATTCATTGAATCTTTGCATCCTGACTTGTTTGTTTGATGGTGAGATTGAAACTAGAGATTCTGGGTTCTTGATTCTTGTTCATCATCAAATGCTCTGGAGCATTTTCCCAGCATAAGTCGCCATTTGTTGTGCAATTTTTTGCACACACGCCCCGCTGTAAGCAAGGACCTTCTTTCGCTTCAGTTTTGGTGTTTTGGCCCTTTCTTTTTGAGGTTCTTGTCTTACTTGGGCACGTGCTTAAGTGTTTATTTTGATTTCCTAAGTGTTTCCCCCAGGTTATTCTTTGAAAATCTTGAGTTCTGGATGAATTTCAGGCTTTTGCTTGGATTTGGTATTTTCCTCCCTGGTCGGATTTTCTCGGATCTTGCTTGGACTCTGGCTGGACCCTTATCATTCAGGGATTTTCGATCTTCGTGGATTTCTGCATGGCCAGATTTTCTCAGATTCTGCCCTGCCGTCAGATTCTCGAATTCCATCTCTAGTTGTCTTATCAACTAAATTAATGGCTCTGTGCATACTCTGAGAAATGTATTTAACTTGATTTTGAGATCTTTTGTGCCATTATGCTCACTATTTGCCATTGTTCGAGCTGAGAGGTGCTTTCTTGCAAGTATTTGGTTGGGATTTTGGGACATTCGGCTTTGACTTGATTGATTTGGTGGTGGTTTCTTGTGTGTTATCACCTGTGTTCGTTGTGGCCGCCCTTGAGCTTCGCGTTTGCTACTTCTGAGATCAATTCCCGCTTTATAATGGTATGTGTCTGATTGCTCTACTTTGAATTGAATTATGAATGGCACATTGGTATTTGAATTCCTGTGTATTTGGTTATTTCATGTTAGGGATTGTTCGGTAGTGTGTCCTTTGTCATCTCCCAGGTGAGTTTTGAGTTCATGTGTCCATCTCCATTTTAATGAATCTTGCCTAAGAGTAATTGGTAAACCATAGTGATGACTCAACAGTGAAACAACTAAATTTTAAGCTTGCCTGTGTGCTAATGGCAGATGAATAGGGTTCAGACCTAGGGCAATGCCATATTAGGTGATTTCATCTTAATATTGACCTAGAATGCAAAGAAAATTCATGAAAGGTCAGTTCTCGACTTGCCCTAAGTTAAAATTTTTGAGATCCATTATTGGTTTATTGTCTGGATGAAATCGAGACTCTCCATCCCTTCTGGATTCCCTTCACTGTGACCATTCAAGATCGCTGAGATATCATATCAACTACCTTGAGGTTCACTGAAGTGTTCTTCCTAGGTTCATGTTGGATCACCGTGACACTATCATTTTTGCACTACTGAAATCCTTTATACATATCAGTCGACGAGACCTTTACTTTCGCCAAGACCTCACCCCGTGAGGAGATGTCTCATCAACATGCTTGCTCATACTCACTTTCAGTAAGATAGGTTCCCATCACCAAGAGGTCATAGCGGGATCTAGTAGCTTTACCGATAGTCATCTTGCTTCGCTAGGACATCCGTCCTTTGGCGAGACCTCCCACTGAGCACTTTTCACTTTCACCAAGCTTTTTTCTTTTCAGTCGCTATAACCCTTCGAAGTCAGGGAAATGTCACATAGGTCTTCCTATGTCTTACGGAAGCCCTTTGTAGGTTTGTATTTGATCACCGAGACACTATAATTTTCATGCTGAAGTCTTTCTGTCGGCAAGACAAACCTCATCACCAAGAGCTCATAGCGGGCTCCTTTTGTCTTGCCGATTTTTCATCTTGTCGTTGAAACCTTTGCCATTGACTAGACCTTTCACTAAGGTTCCTGCTCTTGTTGGGTGACCTTCTCTCGGGGAGACATTCATGCTTCATTCAGACCTTACTGTGAGCTCCATACTCTTGCTGAAATCTTCGCTTTCGCCAAGACTCCTGATGATTGCTAGGACTTCATAGCAAAAATTTTCTCTTGGCGAGCCCTAATCTTCCATTGGGGTGACTTCTTAATGTCGACAAGTGGTTATGCCGATGGAAGTCTCCATCGGTGAGACATAACTTAGTCGTTGGGACCTCTAGCCGAACTCAAGCACTACACCGAAGCCACTAATCCTTAGCGAAACCTATCCTAATGACCTCTTTTGGCGAGACTCCCAAGAGTCGCCGAGACTTCTCAACAAAATGATTAACTTTTGCCGAAGCCTGCATTCTAGGAATCTCCATTGGTTTGGAATTTTTCCCATATTGTGGATGTCCGTCAGGTCTAGATTTCTCCAAAATCCACTGTCCCTCTGATTCTCCAAAATTCCTCTTTGGCCCGTCCTTCACAGAAATTCGTCCCTCACGGATTTCCCCAAAATCTGATGAAACATAAAGGAGCATGAGATAATTGGATCTGTTTACAATTTATGATGCATTTGATGATTATTTCATGTCATATTTGGATCTATCATGTGATTTATTGATTAAAAATGACCAGGTTTGATGGTTAACTAGGTGTTTCTTGGTTTTTCACTAGAATCCGATCAGTCTGGAATTTCTCGAAATTCCTCTCTGAATCAGATTCCGCGGATGGTCTTGAAACCTGAATTTTGTTATGGTTTTTTTATATGAATTTTAATGACATCTTGACTATGTGAGATGTATTCTAATGGTGTTCTAATGGATTCACCTTGCTCTCCTGTGGTTTTTACTATGATTTTCATGTTGAGTGCAGGATGAATCAAGCAAAGCAGCAGCTGGTTCCTCATTATCTGATGTAGAGAGGATCAAGCTAGACATTAAGAGAAAGGTCCCAGAGAGTAAGATCACTTCTGTCTAGTCAGAAGTCACTGATATGAATGTTGGCCTTTGGGACTATGAGGAATTTAAAGCAAGAATGGCGGTTGAGGATCCACCTTTGGTGACTAGAAGGATGATGGAATCAGGCTTGTCCCATGTAGCCAGTTTCCCTTCTATAGTGCAATGCTATGAGCTAGTCCTTGAGTGCACCAGACACTATGATCAGGATACACAGAGGATTATTGGACCTCAAGGGAGGGTTGTTTCCAATCTCAACCCAGTCTCCATTGCCCAAACCTTTCACATGCCAGATAGGTCTTATGTGGTGGGATTCACCATTAAAGCAACTCAGGAATTCTACGATGACTAGACTGTCAAAGCACAATAGCTGATTAACTCTTGGCTGGAGAAGCCCAAGTCCCACTATTCCAACTTGCCTAAGTAGTTGTACATAGCAAAATTCAAGGAGTAGTATGATGCCATCACCCTTCTTAGTAGGGTGGTTGGTTTGAAGAGTGCTGGTACATTTGAGAACTAGATGTGCCATGCGATTGCAAGGATAGAACAAGAGAAAATTAACTACCATTGGGCAGGGGTCATCAACCAATTAATTCAAAAACAACTGTCCGATGTGTTGTAGACAAAGACCTTCACAATGACCTCATATTTGGTCTATGCACTTGCTAGATTCCATCCCTACAGAGGATTAGATACAAAGGGAATCTTCAGACAAAATATTATCTATGAGGTTTACCCTTAGTTGTATTTGGGAAGCTCGGACTATAGGAGGGCCAATGATGCATTTACCATGCATATTACCAGAATGCTTCAGGAAGCAGAGGATGTCAGAATTTTAGATCAAGCCAATGAGCTCATCAAGAAATATGGAGCATGGTTCATCCAGTTCCCAACTTTCTCCTACATTCAGATTGATGACTGTTAAAGGGGCCCCATACAGGCTTCCAAGGTATCCCACTGACCACATCATATTGTTGGAAGTCACCAGGAAAATTTGTGACTTCGATGCCATTGTTAAAAAGGACAACCATAAAGCTGGATTCGGTGGAGACTTCCCCTTTAGGATTGGCACTGGAGAGGTTGTTCCTTCCATTGGTTCTGCCCAAGCTTCAGAAGAAGAAATGAGTACTCTTGGTTTGTCCTTCCACTCCAAGAGATCCAAATTTGACATCACAGGAGAAACTCAAAAGAAGGCCAGTAGAGAATATAGCCATAAGGTTAATTTAGAGGACTACTGGGCCAATTGTGGTGATGAATACGAGGTCAAAAAGAAGAAATTTTCTTGGCTTCCAGTGGATGCAGTCTGATTATACAATATAAGGGTAGTTCTTGAACAATTGGAAGACGACAGGAACTTGGTCCACGATCATGCCTATGAAGCGGTAAAGGACAAACCAATTGGTGATGTGGATTGGTTGGAAGAGGAGAAGAAAAAACTAAAACAATTGATGGATCCAATCCTCAAATTTACTAGGATGTGGGTAAAACACACGGTATGGGAGTTGGAAAACAAGGGAGTGAAATGCACATATGCCCTGATGGGGGACTTAGATTCTCATTCTACTTTTGAAGAATCAACCGAGCAGGATCCCAAAGGGAAGGGAAAACTAGACTCTCCTGAAAAAATTAGATCTAAAGGTATACAAGAAACAAAGGTCTTGGAAATAGAAAAATAGAGGAGGCCAAAGGCCAAGAAGAGGACAAGGACTAGGTAGTCTAAGTAGAGTCCTGAGGCTGATGCTTCTATGCTTAAGAGGAAAAGAATTGTCAAATTGACAAAGAAGGATTCCTCCAAGGTTGGGGAAGAAGTTGCCCCACCAGTAATAAATGTTGAAAGCTCAGAGGAGAAGGCCAAAGTATATGCAAGGAAGTCTAGGACTCCTTCTCCCAAGGACAGTGCACCTAAGGCTGATCTTCCTCCAATGGTTTCTCATGAGGAGCAGCACAATGATGTGCCTCCCACTCATGAAGCTCAAGGAAAACTGAGTGAGTTAGAGGATGTTGAGGATCATCCAGATACTGAGGGTGAGGAATTCCATGAAGGGGAACTCCATAGTGTAGAGGAAAAAATTGAAAAAATAATGTAGTTCCCTATGGTTGCACATGTAGACTCTCCTGTTAGAATGAAAACAATTGAATCTCCTCCAAGGAAAGAAGAGGCAAAAAAAGATCCATCACTTGAACAGGAGGAGGAACATGTTGAAGAGGAAGAAAGTAAGATAGATGAGACTCCCGATGAACAAAATTTGAATGAGGAAATAGCAGGAGATCGACAAGGGGAAATGGGGTAGAGCAGGGTGCAATTGGAGTCCATGGTCCCTAGTTGGCTGGAGAAAGAAATAAAGAGAAAATAGGTAGTAGTGGAGGATAGTCCACTAAACTGGGACGCACTACTAGCTAGAATTGTAAAAGATAAAGGTAAGAAGAAGGCTAGGGTGATCTCAAGGATTGAAAGAGATGAAGCTCATGATCGGGTCGTTCATATTGCCACCCCTACTCCGGATAAAAATAGGGATGATGTGGTTGGAAAGGACTACAATATTTAGACTTTCAATCTAGGACCTACATCAGTCGAGCAGGACATTAAGGATTATGAGGGCTCCAGTGTAGTTATTGTGGATAGATTGAGAAGGGAAATAAAGACCAAGCAAGAGATGAAGAGAAAAAATTAAAATTTCAGGAAGTGCTTGGAGGAATTAATGAAGCCACTACAGTCCATTTATCCTTCTTCCTCTACTATAGGTCAGTCAAACACTCAAAGGATGAGATTGCATCCATTGAAAGGTGACTTAGGGTTCTGCCAGTGCCACCTGTAGCTGACTTAGATGGAGCATTCTTAAAGCTACGTGAAGAGTCAGTTCAACACAGAGATAATAGGGAAGAGAGCTAATGATGGGCGCGGCGCGGCGCGGCGCGATTTGTGCTTCCCTATTATCTTCCCGCCCGTCGTTCGAGCTACATTGCAGATCTGAGGCTGACTTGGACGGGATGTGCATTGAATTCCTATTTGACCCATTTCGAAGACTCTCTTGGCTGGGTGGTTGTGCCGAGTTATTGCTGTGAAACCCTTGCCTAACCAACAGATTCCTAGGGATTTCTATAAGTTGGGCATGTCACCTCATTTGTAAAGGGTTAGAACAATTAGAAATAGTTAGAAGGTTATAATTTGAGCAGAGCTAGTTAGAAGTAGAGTAAGTTAGCAGGTAGTTTCCCTCAAGAAAATATTGTAACAGAAAGCTAGAATTGTTGCTACAGTGAATAATTTTACAAGAAATGACATTATGATTTGGTGCCATACTTGTCTCTTTGTTTTGCATGGTTCCTATTACTCCATCTTTAACATTGCTTTGAGAAGGTTAATGTTTAGATTAGATTTGGGTTCAATACTGTTTGTGATTTAATACTTGTATGTTGCAGCAATCCTTCAGTCCATACTTTTCGCAACCAACTGATTGTTAGTTGCTTTGCAAAGTTAGCCTGGACTTTATATTCTGTGTGCTTAAGTTTGATTGTGAGGATTTGTTCTTTTTAACTATAATAGGGTTATTTGAAGGAATTTTTACAATTTGAAAATCTTAACACCTCTGAAGATTGCACTGTTTTTAGTGAGATTGTAGATTTATCTTAGTCAAGTAGAAATCAGTTTTGAAGTATTAGTCCATTTCGAGTATTGGTTACTTTCATTGTTAATCCTAGGAGTAGTATTAGATTTAGAAACTCTTTGAAAGCTTTCTCTTTTTTTTTGTTTCTTTGATTATTGGGTTAAAAATAGGATTGAAGCACCATTAGATTGTTAGATCTGATAAAATTGATTTGACATTTTTCTTGTAGTAAGGTCCCATTGTGATTACCAGCATTTTCACATTTCGTTACTGAGTTGTTTATGCACTGTCAAGACCTGACATTAGAGACCTTGGGGTTATCTAATGAGGCTTTCTGATAGAGATTTACCTTTCAAGAGAGATAGGATATCATATTCTGTCTGGGTGTTATTGTGCAGAAAACATGATCAACACTGGTGTCTACACCATTTTAAGGATACATTTCAAGTTGAGGAAGTGTGTGATTGATCTAAGACATTTTTTTGGGTCTTGGTTAAGTGTTGGTTTGGTCTGCTCTCATTCCTTTCCACAACATGAATGTTAAGTTGTCGACCTAATTTCAAATTGAAAAATGAAGCGTGTGTAGCTGACCTTGGAGAAAGTTTCTAAGGTTGAAGATGGTATAAATACTTGTCGAGATGTTGTGAATTAATCGATCAAACAAGCCACAAGTTTGTGAAGTAGAGTTATGTGAAAAAGAGTTAAGGCATCAATACTTTAATGTGAGAAATTCTCAAAAGTAGTGAGTTGATGGTGTCTGCAATCTTCTAATCAGGGCTGTAGATGTGTGTAACTTGTTGTGGTGGATTATTTTTTGTTATCTTTTGTATCTTTAGGTAGTGAGCCTCCTTGTTGGATAGTGAGTCAATTTTCTAGGTAGTGATCCTTGTATTTTTTTCAATGAGCCCTTGGTAATGAGCCTCTTTGTATTTAGTTATGGAATTACTTTATATTGAGTTAATCCTCGCCATGGTTTTTACCTTATTAGGTTTTCCATGTAAATCTAGTGTCTCTTGTGTTGATATTGCATTCTATTGTCTATATTTATTGTTCATACTTAATAAAAAATTTAAGTGATTTTGAGGTTTACAAGTGTTTGTGATTTGAGATTGAATTTGGTAACAATTGATTCAGCCCCCCTATCACTTGTCTTCCTTGGTGAAGAGCTTAACCACTTGAGGTAAATTCGATGCACACAAATTGGTTATCCCTATATTTGATGGACTTGACTACAATGATTGGAAAGTAGAGATGAGAGGTTACAAGACCCAGAAGGAGGTGGAGACAAAGTATGTTGGACCGAAAAATGGTCCTTCTACTATAGATGAGATTTTTTCCTATGAGGAAAATGAGAGAGCCAGGTATGCAATCTACAATGCTTTATCTAAGACTGAGTGAACAAAAGTTATTTCTTTAGGTATTTCTTATGAAGCTTCAAAAAATTTAGAAGATATATATGAAGGAATAATAGAGTTAAATTGCCAAGGAATTAAGAGCTAAGCATAGATATGAGATATTGAAGATGGAAGAAGGTGAAGATATTGCAAGTTATTTCCATATGGTTGATATTGCAGTGAATGAAGTTAAGAATCAAGGTGGTACTCTGACTAATGAAGACATGATGGAGAATATTTTTATGACTCTACCGAAGAGCTACAATGATAAGGTTTCAGCTATTAAATAAGTGTATGATCCTAAGAAGTTTACTAAAGAACAACTATTTGGCACCTTGACTACATTTGAGATGAGGAAGTTTGGGAAGAAAGAGAAGACAAAATTGACCTTTAAAGATACAAATATAGAGGATGATCTGGATAGTGATAATTTAGAATACTTGGAAGCAAACTTTATAAGGAAGTTGAATAAAGGTACCGGTAAGTAAAAGGTATGTCTCCTTTTAAATGTTTTAGTTGTGGAAATATTGGTCACTATGCTTCAAGATGTATAGATATAGTTGTACAAAGGAAGAGATAATAAAGACAAAAAGGATAATAAGTTCAAGAGATTGTATTAATTCAGAGAAGATGCTCGAATATATGATGATGAATGCTTGTTTTTAGCCTTAGAAAATAAATTTGTGTCTACTAACTATGAAAGAAGTGCAGGGGAAGGTGGTATGGGGAACAAGAAGGATGAGATGGAAGGTACTTTGGTTACTGAATTTCATGCTAGACAAGATGAAGACTATTGGGTGATTGAAAGTGGCTTCTCTAATCACATGAATAGAGACAAAAGTAAGTTCAATAAGCTTGAAAAGTATGATGGTGGATTAGACATGTTTGGAGATGATTTTGGAGTGAAGATTGTTGGGAAAGGAACTATTAGTTTTGATGGAAAACACAATAATGATGATGTCTATTATGTTAAGGGCTTAAGGAATAATCTTTTGAGTGTTGGACAAATGTGTAGCAAAGGATTCAAGCTTGTGTTTCAGGATAACATCTGTGAGATTAAAAAAGGGGTTTGTAACTGTGGTTGTTGCAAGAAGGAGAACATATGGAAAGATTTATCAGCTTAAAGGTGTTGATGGTTAGTGCTTTGTATCTCAATTTAATGAAAGTTGACTATGGAACCAAAGGATGGGACATGTAAACTTTGATATTTTGATTAAGATCAGTTCAAGAGAAGTTGTACAAAATCTGCATAAAATCACAAATCCTACCAATACTATGTGCAAAAGTTGTTAGTTGGGAAAGTAAACAAGATGCAGTTTTAAAGGAAAAGAACAATGAGCTACCAGAATGCTAGAATTGGTTCATATAGACCACTTTGGTCCTACAAGAACTAGAATTCTTAATGGTGATAGGTATTTCATTCTCCCTATTGATGATTAATCTAAAATGACATGGGTTACATTTCTTAGGGAGAAAGCTCAAGTTCTAGATAGATTTAAAGTATTCAAGGCAAGATTAGAGAATGAAGTGAACCTAAGAATAAAATGATTAAGGTTCTAATAGAGGTGTAGAATTCACTTCCTATGAATTTAATACATTTTGTGAAGAGTATGGCATAAAGAGATATTTTTTTCTCCTAGAAATTCTCAACATAATGGAGTTGTTGAGAGAAAGTACCAAATTGTTCAGGAAGCTACAAGAACAATGAAGAAAGAAGAAAATATACCTGATGTATATTGGAGAGAGGAAATCCACACTACTATTTACATTCTTAGCATAGTTCAGATCGGAGGTAACAACACAAAGAATCCTTATGATTTATGGACTAGCTAGATTCCTATTGTGAAGTACTCTAAGGTGTTTGGAAGAAAATATTACATTACAAGAGATGATGAGAATCTTTGGAATTTTTGTGGTAGATGTGATGAAGGTATTTTCCTCGGATATTCAAATAGTAGAAAAGCATATAGATACTTCAATAAAAGATTGAGGAAAATTGTTGAGAGTACAAATGTGAAGGTTGATGAAGATATGAAAAGACCAGTTTGGAGAAGTGAAGTTGAACCAGATGAGCCTATCTTCAGACCAGTATTATAAGAGAATAAGGAAGAAGAAGCTCAAGATGCTTATCCTAAGGCTCCTAAGTATGTAAAGAAAAATCATCTAGAAGAAAAAATAATTGGAGACAAGAGTGAAGGTATAAATACAAGAAGCCAAATGGTAGTAGCTAAGGTAAATTTTTGTTTACTTTCAAAGATAGAACTTTAGTCCATGTGGGTATGTGCAGGATAATGATCCGCCAAAAAGTGGCAATATTATGGGTATTTATAGGGTATGTCGTTGACAACTTTTTTTTTACCCAAAATTGAAAAAACAAAAAGGGTTTTTAGAGGAGATTCTCAACTTTCCACCAATATAAATTATGCTTTAATTTGAATTTAATAAATAATTATTATTAATTTTCTATTAGAATTAGACTAAAGTCCTAATCGATAGGCTAATTGAAAAACATCTATAACTTTCAAATGGTATCACCTTTTTTGAATTAAAACATGTGTCACATTCTATGATTCAAATACTATAGGATTAAAAAATAAATAAAAAATTTCATGAAGTTTTGACCAAGTTAAGGTGGTCAGACATACAATTTTTTATATTTTTTAAAATTTGTAATAAAAACTTCATAATTAATTATTTACTTGGGAAAAAAATAGAAAAAAATATGCATCACATCCCAATGAGTCCTGTACTTATATATAAAATATTATAAAAAATATTATCATTTTATTATTGTTAGGGTGGTCAGACAGACACCTACTTATTTTTCCCTTGGAATTTAAGTACTACTGCATTGAAATTTCAAATTTTCACCAAATAGATTTTATTTATTTTTAAATAAACATAGTAGTTTAGAAACTACATTTAATTTTCTACAAATTCTATTCTTATATTTTTTTGAAATAATATAGATAACTTATTCAAATTTTTACATCAAGTTGCCTAACATTGATTTTTCTGAATTTTTTGCCACTTAAGGACCTGTTTTTTCCATGATGATCCTGCACATACCCATGTGTAAAGTATGAAAAGTTGAGAGTTGAGTTAGAGCTAAGAAAGAAGAGTCACAACAAATAGAGAAGAATTAGACATGGGAATTGGTTCCTAGACTTGTAAATAAGAATGTAATTGGTTCAAAGTGGGTGTTCAGGAATAAGCTAAATGAAAATGGTGAAGTAGTGAGAAACAAAGCAAGAATTGTATAAAAATTTTATTCACAAGTTGAAGGAATTGAATTTGAGGAGACATTTGTACCAATGGAAAGAATGGAGGCTTTTCAAATGTTTTTCAATTTTTTTGCTCATAAAGACTCCAAGGTATATTAGATGGATGTAAAATATGCATTTCTGAATAGAGAATCAGAAGAAGAGGTGTACATGGAAAAAATCGATAGATTTCAGTTATTAGATAAAATGGAGATGGTTTGTATGTTGAAAAAGGCATTATATGGACTTAAACAGGCTCCTAGAGCATGGTAAGCAACATTCGACAAATATTTGACATAGCAAAGATTCAACAAAGGCTCCACAGACAATAATCTCTATTTCAAGGTGGAAGGAAACATAATGTTGATATTAGTTGTGTATGTTGATGATATCATCTTTGGAGGAAATGAAGGTATGTGAAAAAGATTTGTAGAGGAGATGCAAAAAGAATTTGAAATTGCTATGATTGGCGAGTTGAATTTTTTCCTTGGGCTGCAAGTGAATTAAACTGATAAGGGGATATTCACTTCAAAATCTAAGTACGTCAAAGAGTTGTTGAAGAAGTTTGGAATGGATGACTCCAAACTTGTTAGTACCCCTTAGGTGACCGGATGTAAGCTAAGTAAAAATGATGAATTTGCTAAAGTTGATCAAAGCATGTATAAATCGATGATTGGTGGACTATTGTATCTGACTACTACTAGATCAGATATCATGCATGTAGTATGTTTGGTTGCAAGATTTTAGGAGAAGCCTAAAGAATCACATGTTATGGCTTTGAAGAGGATATTTAGATATTTTAAGGGCACTCTGGATTATGGCTTGTGGTATCTTAAGGATATTGATTTCACATTGAGTGCTTACACTGATGCATATTGGGTTGGTTGTGTAGATGACTAGAAGAGTACAAGTGGTGGTGCTTTCTTTCTTGGAGGAAGGTTGGTCTCATGGCTAAGCAAGAAGAAGGATTCAGTTTTTTCAACTATAGAAGATGAGTATACTGCTATAAAATCTTGCTGCACAGGTTTTATAGATGAAGCAAACATTGAAGGAAATAGGAGTGATGTGTAATGAGCCTATACCTATCTTCAGTGATAATTCAAGTGCTATAAAAATTTCAAAGAATCTGGTAATGCATTCAAGGACAAAACATATATCTATTAGATATCATTTCTTGAGGGAGAAAGTATTGGAGAACAAAGTTAGGTTGGAGTATGTGTCTACAAAGGATCAGATTGTAGATATATGATTGTTGTCGTCCAACTTCGCCTACTCGATTTTCAGCCACAGATATCCAAAGCCAAGATTATAGGCCTGATGAATATGCAAAATACTTGTTTGAGGTTATTTATACCTCACTTACTACCATTAAGAGTAACAGTGATTCCATCAACTTCAAGAATTATTCTCTACTCATGCATATGATATTATATGAAGGACAGGCAATGGGAATGTGGGGAGAGGAGTTAAGACTTAAAGATTTGGATAGTGATGAAAATTATAGACTAGTTCATATGTGGAAATCCATATGGGATAGTAGATGTGGGAGATCACACTACTTATATTTTGAAGAATATATCAAGAAACCCTTGAATAAGATGCTTGGCCATAAATGTGATTACAATTTATCCCTAGAGATACAATGATTCCACAAGCCAAAGGAGAAAAACCCTTAGGGAAAGATAAACCATAATTAGGGGGATTGGTATTCATTTGAAGACTATATTGTGATAAGAGTATATGGATTTGAGGTAGCTCCATGTTTGCTACCTAAGACTGTACTAGAAAGGGTTCCATACCTTGAGATTGTGAGGCAACTAGCCTTTTAAGACTTCATGAACCTCAAAAGCTTTGGAAGGAAATCTCTCATGCCTTCTACTTTATGTTTCTGTGACTTTACCATTATTGTTGATAAAGGGTATGAATCAATTAGCATCAAAATAGATTATTATGGCATGCCATTGGGAAACAAGAGGGAGAAGTTTGACCCTAAGCACTTTATTCAAGATGTCAAGATGTAACAAAAACTAAAAAAACATGAATATGAATTCTTCATGGATTATGTCATTAGAAATTAAGATGAAACTAAAGTGATGATAAGGAAAGCTTCATACAAGAAAATAGTTATGGTAATGGCTTGGAGGAGAATTAATAATCCAGTATATGTAGAAGATTTTCATGAAATACAAGATCCTATGTAAAGAGTTGAGAAATTGATCCTACATGAAGAAGAATTGACTAAGGATGTACCTCTCATAGCTTTTGAAAGAAGAAGAGATAGTGGTTCAAGGAGACAAGTTGAGAATATAGTACCTTTAAGTCATTTATCACCACAACCTACCCTAGAGGTAAGCTTCTCAGCTACTAATCCTATTATTATTAGGGATGACATTGAGGAGGAGAATGAGGTTACATAGATCACCATTCCCACTATTCCCCACTATGAAGTGCCACCAGAGAGGAATGTGATCACCTTTGAAGAATCTAATGAATTGTGTGATGATGTGAGACATTGTGCTATCTTTGAATTCATTGTAGATGATACATTTGTTTGAACCCCTAAGTTTAGGGCTTTCATTTATGAGTACAAAGGAGGGATGGTTAGAGAAAAACAAAAACAAATCAACCTTAAGCAGGAAGTGAATTTCTTCAAAGAACTACAATATGAGGTTGATAAAGAAATGGATAACATTACTCCTAAAAGAGAAAGAGAACTAACACAAGAAGTTTGCATCATGCTTCTTCTAGGTTGGGACATCTTCTCAGCCATAGTGTTTGATAGTTTCCTAGAAAGAGAAAATAAGGCCTTGCAATTGACAGATGAGGCTAGTGATAAGATATACATTGGATCAAGGTATAATCTTGATAACACTACTTTGTAGATTTGGCCCCTTTACCCACAAGGAAAGAGGCCTCCCCTTATCAATAATCATGATTAGATATTTGGTCACCTTCTAGTACATAGAGTAAGGGATACATACCCTATTGAGACTACTGATCTAAATGTAAATTTTTCCAAGTTTACCAAAGCTTTGATTTAGAAATTGGTCAAAAATAATAAGGGGTTGACTAATAAAAATGAAAGGCTAAAGCCAGAAGTGATAAACTATAGAGTTAGATTACCTTCCTCCTCCTGGCCTTACTCATTGTTGATTGAATGTGAAAGGAAAGTGCTTGAAGTAGTTTCTGAGATCACCTATTGGAAGCATAAGTATGAAATGATCGAAAAAGGGAAATAGGAACTAAAGAAAAAATAAGAACTACTATATTTGAAATAGCATCAGAACTAGTGTGTAAGAGGTTTGATGATATGCATAAGCTTGTTGACAAAGTCTGGGTTATCCATGATAAGACATATACAGATTTATAGGAACACACTAGGTTGTGTGACAAAATAAATGAGGTAGAAATATAGATAAAGGTGAAGAAAGGTTAAAGAAAAAGTGTACTTAAAGAATATCAAGAGCTTATGAATACACATGACAACTTCGATAACATACTAAAACAAGAATTGAGTGACTTCAGTTAGTCACTATGTATGGCTTTGCCAAATTTGTTTTAGCTAACAAACTTAAAAGACCAAGATGTATGGAGGGATGAGATAGCTCAATATTTTTTGATGGCTCTTGATGATATTAACGATGAAGATAAGGTGCTAAAAAAAAACATGTCAAGCTAGGAAAGATCTTTGAAGTTGAATATCTAATGAGAGACATAACAATTACTGCAAATACGTATGCAAACACAAGGTATAGTGAACATGTGTCAAAGATTAAATTATCCATTATATGGGTCAAGTAAAGAGTGATAGGGTATCAAAATTTTGTAGTCGTGGGTGCATTATCATTGAACATGAGCCTTGAAAAAGTCTTAGATGATCACATGCGCTTATTAGAGATTAACTGATCGTGGTGCATCCATTGAAAAATTACTAAGTTTTTATGTTTATGTTAATCAAGTTTAGATATCAAACGACATACCTTTTTGTAATGGGTTTGTATCTTGTTGCTTCTCATAGTAAAAAGGGGAAACCAAGGCCCAATTTTGGAACTATCATTATCATCATGAGTAGTAGTAGATAGGTTACATTAGTATAACACATTCCACTCATCCATTTTCATATTTCAAAATTTTTTGCTATTAATGTATATCTTTTGAAGCAATATAATGGAGAAGACTGTTCATAATCAGCGATCTATTTCCAGTGTTCAATTTTTGTGTTAATATTCATTCTTATATTTTGTTGTGCTATCTCCAAAGTGGTTTTCCTAAATTATTCAAATTTATACAATTTTTTAGGACACAGTTGTTATTATTGTGTGACTATCTTGATTGGGTTGTAGCTAGAGTGAATTAAAATATTTTTAGATAATTCATTTTAATTGGTTCCTTCCAGGGATTAAAATCCTTTTTAAACTAATTATTCTGATTGGTTTCCCTCAAGTTAAGAATTACAAATGCTTTCATGATATCTTATTAATTTGAGAGAATAACACTGTGATTCATAAAGAAGAGTAAAATAACTATTAGACTTTAGCATTTTTACAAGGTGCAAACATCCAAAGTGCCAAACAAATTAGAGTTAAGTTGAGAAGTAGATTTACATATCTTACATATCTTTCTCCATCTTCATCATCCACCCCTTGACTCCATTCACCCAATAGGATTAGGCACTAGTCATACTTAGAACATTTAATACAAACTTTACTCATACACTTGATTCTTGAAACATCTATAGTAGGAACTAGTCATTAGCCTTCCATCTACTTCACACCCACGTGCCATTGTGAGTAGATTGCCCAAATTAGAGACCATAGTTAAACCTTCAAATATTCCTTATCATTTAGGTACACCCACCTAGATTTAGCAGAGCCTAAAGAGTTGGGGGTTATTAATCATATTCACCTCGTTCATTAGCCAAAAAAATACGAAGAGATTGGAACCCTCTTAGGTTCAAAAACTATGTTTTTGAGACCTAACAAATTGGTAACTCTACTCGGGAACAACTAAGTAGATCTACACCTTGAAATGAGTCACCATAGAGTCATTTAAAACTATTACATTGAACAAGTCATCAAAATACTCCATTGGGAACAAATATAAAATATTGTGAACTTTTCTCACTTTTCATAAAAGTGAATGGAGACTCTATCAAAAGTTTGTAGGAATGAATGCATGACTAAGAAAATAAAATAAACATGAAGAATAACAAACCCTAGAGTTCAAAGCATCAAAGCATCGTACAAAGTGAACAACAAGAGATCTTTGCACCAAGAAAGTCCAAAGAAGAACAAAGGTAGGTGGATAGACAAGCATGGATCTTCCCCTTCAATGACTAACACAAATAGGATTAAAGAAGCATATAACCAATCATATGTCATGTGTGGGGATAAGCGAAACACATCGAAGCAACCTTTGATAATATATAATATCTCTTTCCATAGTGATGAAGGAGATGATTCAATACCAATTAAACGAAGCAATTTAACTGACAACATCCTCAATTTCAAATTATACCATAGTAATGAAGGAGATGATTCAATACCAATTGAATTCTTTGCATGTATAGAGGAAGAAAAAATTCAAAGACAAAATGATTATGACCAGAGGTTTTCATCACAATAACAAGAAGAAACCCAATATGGATTCACGAATCACTATACTCTCGTTGAGAATTATGATGAAATGACCACTCAAGAATTGAAAAAGCATGTGGAAAGACAAAGGGAGGAAATCAAGAGGAAACATCAGTTGATAAAATAAAGTAAAGAGTTGAACCAACAAATATCTGAGATGAATATACATTCATCAAAACCACCAAAATATGTCCGTCCTCATAAGCAAGGGGGAAACATCAATCCACATGGGTCATCTCAGAATACAAGCGTTCTATAAACTTCAAAATCACCTTACAACATAGCCAGGAAACCAAAAAAAAAAGTGCGACATAATGTTGCACCACAAAATTCACAATCACAAAACACTAGTAATATCCCAAAGTCTTACCCACCACCAAGACAATAATATGTTCCACACCATTAGAACCATGTTTCATAGTAGAATGTATATCAACGTCAACATGGATTCCATTATTACCCCAATCCACCTCATTAGAATCCTTATACACACAATCCTGCAAGTATAAGCAAAAAATTTGACTTGGCTAGATATCCAATATACCCATACCCTAGCATTGATACAAACTTGAGAAATACTATCCAAAAATTCTCAGGGAACAATGTAACTACAATAGAGGAACATGAAAAAAACTTCAATGCTTTCATTCCAGACTTAGGCATAGAACATGAAGATGTCCTTATGACACTATTCATGATTTCCTTGACTGAAGAAGCAAGGGAGTGGTTCAATAGCCTACCAAATGCCTCAATTACCTCTCTAGTAGACTTCAAAAATCAATTCCTATAGCAATATGGGAATCAATGTGCTCCTAAATTTTCTTTACATGAGTTAATAAGCATTTAGAAGAATCAGAATGAATCTATTTTTGACTTCAACCAAAGATTTTCCAAGATTACTAACAAAATACTACATGGATCTAAATTGGATGAATCAAAAAATTTAAGCATTTATTTGAAATATTTTGATCCTAAAATAGGGTATGAGCTCATAAATAAATTTTGTAGTAGCTTAGATGAAGAATAGAACGTTTCTATAACCATTGAAAAAGATAGGAAACTTTCCAGAGATAACCTTAGGATCCCACAAAGTCCTAACAATCACCAAATTAGGAAGGAAAACCAGTGCAAGAATGAAAGGCCAAGATTGTATGACATGCCCTATAACAAAACAAGGAAAGATGGAGGACCAATGGATAAGCCAAATTGGAAAGATACTCTAGATCCTTTGAAAAAACATGGAGCACATATAGTGGATACTACACCATGGTGTCCACCATGTCATAGGCCTCATGGCCCAGAACATTTTGTAGTGGCTCAAACTTTCTAGGAAGATGAATGGTCACAAGAACAAGATAAAGATGACCACACCATAAATATTTTAAGATGGGGGTCCTATTAAACCAATGATGAATATTCATCCTCTGAGGATATGTACGAATATTATGTCAACAATGAGAAATAAACAATGTTAATATGGAGCAAGAAGTGTTCTCTAATTTGGAAGAAAATATAGAATAAATAGCCTATGCATACAATACAACACCACAATTCCAGTTAAGAACACTAACAAAAGAAGAGAAGAGGGACATCACAGCAAAAATTATGGCAGAAGAAAATAGGAAGAAATATAAACCAAGAAGTAGGCCCGCAAATGTAGACCACAGAACACCTAGAGGCATGTTTATAAAGGAACAAAAGAACAAGGGGAGTGACTCATCTGAACAAAAGAAGTGTGAAACAAAGAAACCTCAAAATATTGCTCAAAAGGAGGCTACAAATGTTGAATTTGAGAAAACACCAAATAATGACAAAGTTCAAACTAAATTGAAAAGGGCTACTAAAATAGAGAAGATTGAACAATGGACAACTTCCTCTTCGTTTGACATTCCTCAAGCACTAACTCAATTAAAGATGATGGTTCCCTTAATGGAGATAATGAAAATTGATGAGTATAAAGAAACAACCCTTAAATTGATTTCCAACACATCTCACAAACAATAAGATCATAACAAAGAGGTCAATACCATTGAGCAAGAAATTGCAAAGACACCAGAGGTCTATTTGGGAGATACCCTTACAAAAAATCCCTCCCAGGTGGATCCATTTTAGACCAAACTAGTGATCAACAACAAATTGGTTAAAATTTGTATGATTGACTCAAGGGAAGCAATCAATATCATGCCTTTGGTTGTCATGAAGGAATTAGGATTGTGGGTGAACACCGCCTATGGGAAGTGCTATGCTATGGATAATAGATAAGTCCCAATAGTTGGACTGATATGGGACATAGAATTGAAATTAGCATCATACCTTGAGGAAAAATATAGAGCAAACATCACTATGGTGGAAACTCCCCCTTACTATGGAATGTTATTATCTAGACAATGGACTACAATAGTAGGTAGAAATGTCCAACTAGATTTATGTTATGCCATAATACCTATGAATGGAAGAAAATTCAAGTTGTACAGAGAATATACATCAAAACATGTCATTGAGCTCTTTGACCATAATCAAATGAATTTATTTTGTGACATGGACCATGGGAGTTTTAGAATTGATCATTCAAACCTTGAATTGCTAAACACATATCCAATTGCTAGAGAAGTTTCCCAAAATGAACAAGGCATATGGCAGATGTATTTTGATGGAGCCTATAGTAGAGATGGGAATGGAGCTAGAATTATTTTCATTTCACCCAATCACACAAAATTTAAGTACTCATTTTTGTTGACATTCGAATGCATAAATAACATAGCAGAGTATGAGGCGTTACTACTAGGTTTAAACATTTTTTGAAAACATGAGATCAAAGTGTTAACCATTTTTGGAGATTCAAAATTGTTGTTTCACAAACGACGTCAAATTATTCTACAAAAAATATTTAAGCATGTGCGGGATCATGGTATGCCATGGTATAGTGGTAAAAAATTGAGAAAAATCAGTGTTAGGCAACTTAGCGTAAATAGAATAAGTTATCTATATTATTTCAAAATATGTAAGAATAGAATTTGTAGAAAATTGAATGTATTTCTAAAATACTAGGCTTATTTAAAATAAATAAAATCTATTTGGTGAAAATTTGAAATTTCAATGTAGTAGTACTTAAATTTCAGGAAAAAATAAGAAGTAGGTGTCTGTCATCACCTAACCATAATAAAATGATAATATTTTTTGTAAGATTTTATATATAAGTAGAGGACTCATGTCGGATGTGATGCATATTTTTTTGTAATTTTTTCCAAGTAAATAATTAATTATGAATTTTTATTACAACTTTAAAAAATATAAAAACTATATGCAACCACCTTAACTTGGTCAAAAATTCATGAAATTTAATTTTTCTTTTTTTAATCCTATAGTATGTAAAGCATAGAATGTGACGCATGTTTTGGATTCAAAAAATATGATACCGTTTGAAAGTTATAGATGTTTTTCAATCAGCCTATCGATCAGGACTTTAGTCGTAATTCTAATAGAAAATGAATAATAATTATTTATTAAATTCAAATTAAATCATAGTTTATATTTTTGGAAAGCTGAGAATCTCCTCTAAAAACCCTTTTCGTTTCATTAATTTTGGGTGAAAAAAAAGTCGTCAGCCACATACCCTACAAATATTGCCACTTTTTGGCATACCATGATCCTCACATACCCTTAATAAATAAAAACATGTTGTGTGGGATACTATAGAACTCTTTGATGCCTTCTCCATTGACTAGGTGGATAGATCAAAACACTTGATGGCTAAATTCTTGGAAAATGTAGCCTTGAAAAGAGATGAAATTACCCTAGGAGGTATCTCACAAGTAGAACTCAATACTAGACCTACAATTTCTGAAAACATTTATAATTGGTGGGTCTTCAATGATGACACAGATCTGATCAAGTTCTTACACTGCATTGATCAGTATGAGGTGCAATATATTGATTTCAATGCATTTGTTGAAGAAGTGGATGGTAAACAAACCGTGTTTGGCGAAGAAGTAGTGCAACTCAAGACAAACAATATTCCTAAAGGATTAGTAGCATTATAAAGTGTGTTTGATGGGAGTGACTGAGCAATTATGAAGAAAATGCCAATTAGAAGGGAGGATATTGAAGAGATTAATCTTGGGACTAAATTCGCTCCAAAAAAGGTGTACATTGGAAAGAAGATAAGCTGTATGATTAGAAACATGTTGATCATAGTGTTGAGAAAATATGAGCATGTTTTTGCATGGTCAAATGATGACCTTAAATCATATAGAGAAGATCTATTTTAACATTAAATCCCCCTGAATCATGATGCAATACCCTTCAGACATAAACAAAGGCCAATAAATTCTATGCTAGAATCCAAGATGCATGAAGAACTCATGAAACTTAGAGAAGGAGGTATTATTAAATGCATCAGACATTCTATGTAGGTTTCCAACTTGGTTCCTATTAAGAAGAAGAATGGAGATATAAGGTTGTGTTTAGATTTTTTAAAATTTAATGTCTCCTCCCTTAAAGACAATTACCTCCTCCCAAATATGGAAGCTATGTTGCAGAGGGTAACATGGTGTGAAGTATTATCCATGATGGATGGTTTTTTGGGGTATAACTA
This sequence comes from Sequoia sempervirens, assembly GCA_007258455.2. Classification (NCBI taxonomy): domain Eukaryota; kingdom Viridiplantae; phylum Streptophyta; class Pinopsida; order Cupressales; family Cupressaceae; genus Sequoia; species Sequoia sempervirens. Next base: position 380,651,235 of record VDFB02281492.1, on the reverse strand, counting down.
GGTCAAATTAAAAGAATTAGAATAGTATAAGATTGTGTTTACCACATCTTGGGGCACATATGTAAATGTAAGGATGCCATTTGGGCTCACAAATATTGGTGTCACCTTTCAAAGAGCTATGGATGTTGCTTTCCTAACTTGATTAATACAATAATGGTGGTATATCAAGATGATATCATAACATATTCTAAGAAATCTTAAGACCATATTGAACATCTAGAGAAGATCTTCCTTAAAGCTCTAGAGTATGGTATTTCCCCAAACCAAAAGAAGTTCCATTTTTCTACAACTGAGGGAAAATTGTTGGGCCACATATTATCCAAATATGGAATAAGAATTGATCCTAAGAGAGTAGAGGCTATAGACAAGATTCCTATTCCAAACACAATAAGAAGGAATTGATGCATTCATATCTATTAAAAGGGAAATCAAGGAGGCCCTAGTATTAAAATTACTTGACTTCAGTAAACCATTTTAGATCTTCTCATTTGCATCATACCATACTATTGCAGTAGTAATATTGCAAAAAAATGATGAAGGGCATGAGAAACTGATATCATTCTTTAGCAAGTCCCTTCAAGAAGTAGAATTAAAGTATGACATTACCAAAAACTAGGCATATCCACTTGTGAAAGCTATAAAAGCCTTCAAACCTTATTTGGTAGGTGCTAAGGTAATTGCATATGTTCCTAATGATGTAGTCAAGGATGTATTTGTGCAAACTAAAGTTACAGGGAGAAGGTGTAGATGGATTAATAGAATTCAAGAGTTTGGTATTGAAATCCAAATCACCAAATTGATAAGGGGACCAGGGTTGGCTAGGTGCATGGCTGAATCAAGTCTTGAATCATCTCAAATCTGTAACACAGGGTGTTGGATCTAAAAAATGCAGACTAAAAATCCTAAGAGGATGCCTGACTCTATGATTAGACTTGTAATGTTTTTTAACCAATGAACAGAGTAACCTATGTGCCTAATAACTCCGTGCATTTTAGGGTCTGCTAGGCCTAGGTGGGTAGACCTTGACTTGCTAAAGCAGATTGAAAATAATGTGATTTACTAAACTAATTGATCTGTCACAGTGGCATACAATGCAATTGATAAAAATTTGCTAATTACTTCGACTGCTAGTGTAATAGTTGGATTTTCAAAGTATGAAAGTGAATAGATAATGTATGAATGAAATGTAAATGAAATGAAATATGAGATGGACCAGTGTCCTGTTAGGTGTACGGAGTCAATGTAGACCTATAACTAGTGGCAGGTTCTAGTTTTAATTTTGAATGTTTGGCAGTTTAATTTTCCTGTACTTTATACAAACATGCAAGGGTGAGACTATCAGGCTCTTCTTAATAATCTAATTGACCCTAAAAAGTTACTATGATCTCTTAGAAGAATTTTTAATCACTCCTTGAAGGAACCAATCAACAGAACAAACAATATCAGCAAATGTGTATTGACAAGTAACTTAACCTTAACTTGAATAACAAGATAGCATAAATTTTGGAGATAGCTTGACAATCATATCAACTACCTAACTCTTCTTATTTGATCCAATTGTTACCCCAAAGTTACTGCAGTCTAATAAAAGGATTTAATTCTTTACAAAAACTAGTTAATTTGGCCACACACCAACAACAAATGTATTTTGATGGAATTGGAACATTAACTTGGATATACAACTCCAAATAAAATAGAGGTAGCAATATGGAGATAGCTAAGTAATAGCTTCAGATAAAAAAACAATAGATATTAGTAGTGACAGATTTTGGGACCCTAAAGATGCTTGCTCTTACACTTCTAGGGTTTTTCACCTAAAAGGAGAGAAATCTAGATCACAAAATGCTTATGTAATACTCAAATTACAATGTATGCTATATGATATGATGTAAACAAACTTAACAAAATGCAATTGATTGATTACAATGAACTAGAATGAATCCAAAAGTTCAATTTAAGCTATGTTTGAAAACACATTGTGATATGAAAATATCTATGAAAATGAAGAAATAATGCAAAACAAAAAAAGAAGGATGAAATCAGAGTGTACTTGGATGAAATATGAGTTGTCTGAAATGTCTGGAATGCTGATGAAATTTATTGGTTTTTCACAGTGGGACTCATTCACCCAGGGTGGTGAATCGATCCTCCTATTGATGAAAAAGAGTTGGGAACTAATTTTTGACAGTCGGGATCCAAGATCTGAAAAAATATATATTTTTCAGACCTCAAGTGGGACTCATTCACCAAGGGTGGTGAATCAATCCACTCCTAGATTTCTGGAAAATCATATAGTAATTCTGCAACACCAAATTCAGGAATGTTTGAATATCGGGTTACTAAAGTCAGTTCTGCAAGAAATAATCAGAAAACACTCAACAAGATTGAAATAATGATATGTTGACTTGAAGAACCTAGTTGATTTTATTTCAACTTTTCAACACCTTTAAACCTAACAAATCTGCAAAACAAAGGTTGCAAAGATAGATGCAAAGGGGAAAAATGTTGGAGGGTTAGCAAATAGGGGTTTGCCTTGGTCAAACCCCACTGTGGTCATCAAACCCAATAGAAATAAATGAAATGAAAATGAAATGTAATCTAACAACATGCAAATTATAATAACTCACCAAATCCTTGATCTTGTAACTTTGAAGTAATGCCAATGGTTGCTTCAAAGTCCTTCAATAGCTTCTTTTATTAATGATGTAAAATGCTTGAATGCTTGAAGGTATATGTGGATAAGTGAATTTGATGAATTGGGGGTTAGAATGAGATGAAAAACACTTATTTATAAAATTTGTGTGCCCTACTATCCATTCATACCTCATCACATGCTAACATCAAGTGACTTTTAATAAATCCCAAAAGGAAATTTGAAATATTTTTAATTTGGGGCCAAGGGGGACTCATTCGCCACCCATGGAAAATGGGTCCTACCTAGGACCTAAAATAAAGTGCCATAAATAATGTTGTGTTTAATGTTACTTGTCTAGATAATATGCAAAAGTACACTTAATTAAGCATATGAGAGCATAAAGAGACAAAATAAAGCATGAGAAGGGTGTAAATAAGGAGATGTACCTAGAAAAAAGTGAAGACTTGTTACAAGACTATAACACTTCAATATAAGACTTGCTGATGTGTAAAAGGTGATTTTTAGGTGAATTGTATTAAATAGAGTCTAGAAGAATGTGGAAATGTCTCACAACACTTTACAACACCTTCACAAGACATCGTTCTTTGATTTTTAGTACCTAAATAAGTATGTTCAAGCCATGATACAACATAAAATCAAAGCAACATAGTTCAAACACCATGAAAAAAGAACTAAAAGGCCATAAAAATGAAAAAGGGCCATTTTTCTATCGCACACCAGTATTGAACCACTCAGAATTAGAGATCTTCCATTGATTTCAGCCAAAATTTAGACATGCATCAAGCTCCATTCAATATAACTTATATAACTAACATTATAAAAAATGCTTCTACTATATCTCCTACTTCCTCTCTATTTGCTTATTTTTTTCAACTACCAAATGTCTATCCTATATAGCAATATTGTGAAAAGGGTACACCTCTTCAATAGTGTCTTTTGAAATTTAACAACAATTAAACATGATTAATTAGGCTCTAGTTAGCCATAAATGGATTCCTACCAAATGATCTAGATAATATTGTCTTGAATGTGTATTAGCATCATCTATAGCGTTCCTAGCTGAAATTTCCATGATGATCATCTTTTCCAAATGTTCATATGATTCTCACAATGTTGATACTTCATCTCTGGCTGCGTTCATGGCTTCTTGCAGTATTAGCTTGCACTCCTTCATCCACTCATTATCATTATTTAATTCTCCATGATCATTGAATAATGAAGGTACTCCATCACTCAAAGCATCAATGAATCCTTTCACATCTGCTTGTAATTCTTCATGATAATATTTGTGTTTCTATAAAGTCCTCAATGGTTGTGAAGGCTTCAACAATTGGAGTACTTACCTATTGTATTTCTTGAAAATTTTCTTGCAACCTGTCACTTATTCTTTTATGCTCTTGAATAATACAATAATTAATTGAATAAGTTATCCAAAACTTATCCATCTAGACCTTTAGATTAGTATGTATTTTCTAGAGAACTGTAGAAAGTGTGTCATACTTTTCCTTGACCACTTGGACGTGCACTTGTTGGTTATCCATTTGCAATTGCTCATGTTTGTCTTTTGATTAAGAGCTTTCTCCATGAGTTAGAAACTTAGTGGATCCTTCCAATGTCTTCTTGACAGTGTCTCTCAAAAAATCATTTTCCTTGAGTATTTTTTCATTATGCAGCTTGTACATGTCCCTTTCTTTTATTAACATTTGGATTTGTGCTTTATTCAACTTGGCCACATTTATGTCAATTCTAGCTGTAACCACAAGATCAACCTCACCCACTTTTAGTGTCATTACATTCCCAAATTCCTTTTCTGTATCAATGACTACAAACTTCTTGTGTGGAGGGTATAAGGCCCAAATCATTAAAGAATTTTCATCAAGGTTATATCTTGACCCAGTATACACCTCTTTCACTTCTTCTGGCGCAAGCTTGTGTTTGGCCTCACTGTTATGCAAAAAACTGTCAAAAATTAAAGTTGGACTTAAATCCAAAAAGGAAAATATCATGACACTAGCCTCGTCTAGCAATCTTCTTCCCTTTTCTGGAGTCATGTGCCTCAGCTCACTATCCACATCAATCTTCAATGTATTAAAAAATTGTCTCTCATTATTAGGTGTGATATTTGTAACTGGTTCTCTTAATGCTTTTCCTTTATGCTTAAACAAAAAAGATCTAAACTTATGGGACTTAATGAACTGATCATCTAAAACAAAAGATCTATAAGCTAACTACCTAGCATCCATGTTTGGTGACTCTTCAACTTCCTTCTCTCTGCTTGGAGGTTGTTGTCATTCAAATCCTAACTTGGGGATTTTATCATATGAGCTTTGTGATTGATTTTCTTCATCAGATTCCTCACTACCAGAGGACAACATTTCCACTTCTTGGATTTCCCTCATCCTTTTCTCAATATTCCTATTGTATTCATCAATTTCCAATTCAACTTCTATTTCTTCCATATTCTTGATGATTTCATCATGTGGAAAAGGTATATGCTCATATCCTCCTAAGTTGTTCTTCTTCCTAATGGAATCAATGAAAACCTTAGGTTCATGTCCTTTTCTTGGACCTACCTTTATCAAATTGTAATATGACAATTTATATAGAATGAGATCATAACCCTCCTTTGATACCACAATGAAATCACCGAAACATAATGTACTTGGCATGAATGATTTTTTTTCATATGCACTTAGGTACATCAAATTGGAATAGTCCAATTTCCTGACAATCTCAAGGTATGCTATTTTGTTTGGCACAGTCTTTGAAAAAATGAAAGGTGTATCTTCAAATCCATATATCATGATCATGATAGAGTCAGCATAACAATACCAATCACCCCAAATGTGACCTACGGTTAGTGGTCCATTAAACTCCATTGGCCACAAAAATATTTTAATTTTATCAGAAAGTGAGTAATCACATGGGTGTTTGAAAAATATGTACACTGTTTTAACAAAATACTCCTCAAAATGAACATAATTTGAGTTAACAAATCTACTATCCTAGATAGAAGTCGACAACTATATTGGCAGTGGTTTCCCTTCTTTGTCCAACTATGTTATTCTTAACTCTTCAGGCCACAACCCTAACTCCTACCCAATGTACAATGCTATGTGCATGAAAAGGGAGTGATGTTTGAAATGCATTATAGGGGCATTGTTCTTCATGGTGATTAGTGCTAAAATGATTCCCTTGCAAATATATGAGGAATAATCAAAAGGCATTGGATTGTGACATTATGCATTTGTAGCAATTACCATCACTCATATAGACATGAACTCAGGGACCTTAGTTCCCAATACATCACCTACTAAGAAGTACGCATATTTCATGTATGGCTCAAATAAATCAATATGGAAAGGGGGTCCTTCCCCATCCTCAAGTGGTAACATATTTTGATCATTTCTAGGTCTATGTAGTGGAAATCTCCAGCCCTTATAAGTAGTGTTCGGGTATGTGGAGGATCATCATGGAAAAAACAGGCCCTTAAGTGGCAAAAAATTCAGAAAAATCAGAGTTAGGCAACTTTATGTAAAAAAATGAATAAGTTATCTATATTATTTCAAAAATATGTAAGAATAGAATTTGTAGTAAATTGAATGTAGTTTCTAAACTAATAGGTTTTTTTAAAAAAAAAATCTATTTGGTGAAAATTTGAAATTTCAATGTAGTAGTACTTAAATTTCAGGGAAAAAATAAGAAATAGGTGTTTATCTGACTACCCTAACCACAATATTTAATGATAATATTTTTTATAATATTTTACATATAAGTAGAGGACTCATGTGCCGATGTGATGCATATTGTTTTGTAATTTTCTTCCAAGTCAATAATTAATTATGAATTTTTTATTTCAAATTTTAAAAAATAAAAAAAACTCATATGTCTAACCAAAGTTGGTCAAAACTTCATGAAATTCATTTTTTTAATCATATAGTATGCAAAGCATAGAATGGGAGCATGTTTCAGGATTTAAAAATGTGACCACCATTTGAAAGCTATAGATTTTTCAATCAGCCTATCAATCATGACTTTAGTTGTTATTTAAATAGAAAATAAGTAATACTATTTATTAAATTCAAAGTAAAGAATAATTTATATTGGTGGAAAGTTGAGAATCTCCTTTAAAACCCCTTTTCATTTCATCAATTTTGGGTAAAAACAA
>VDFB02281492.1:380514636-380644311 GCA_007258455.2 Sequoia sempervirens | reverse complement strand
ATTTATATGGTTTGTATGAAAAGCTTTGATATTACATATCATTGAGAATGAACATAAATATTGTGAATTGTGTTAAGTTGTTAACACTTAATTCAAACCTAAATACTAGTCATGAAATATGGCAATCAATTTATTGTAATATAAATATGTGTATGAGTATATGTAAGTAAATGTCAATTGTCAATATCAAATATTCATAAAATAAAACAATAATATATATATAATACACACACATGCTTAAATCTATTTAACTGTTCGAGTAAAATTTGAATACATTTATATGTAAGTTATTTAAATATATTTGTAACTATAGGAGTAAACAAGTGATACTAAATGTTCTTATTTTGAGAAGGACAAAATAAACTTTATGTTGATATTTAAATATTTATATATATATTTAAGCAACAAAACTCTAACTATTAACATTTTACTATAGCATATTAACTATACTTCTATTTTCGGTGCTTCCATAAATAGAAGAGCTAGTATTCATCATTGGTAATTTTTATTTCTTAAAACTAGTTAATTAGTAATACTAAATTTACTTTCCTTTTGTACAGATTTAATTTGTTGAATCTTCTCACTTATACTATGTCTATTGATAATTTTTACCCATATTAGAATCTAACACAAGCTTTAATTATATTTACAAAAAAAATAAAATAAAACCATCCAATATAATATATAACCCATCTTCTCTAAAACTATATCTTCCACCTTCTTGCCTTCATAAGTAAATTTTAATGTGTCACCTCAATCCATCATGGTGTCTTCCCATTTATTAAAATATCTAAAATGCATTTTGAACTATACATTTAGCTTGTCAATTATTTCTGTGCGGGAACATCGTTGGCGATGTCTTTCAATTTTTACATTTTATCCTCCTTTTTCCAAGAGTTGGAAAGTCTTTCTACAGGTGGCTTCCTTGCGACCACGTGTCTGGGAAGCATTTTTTTTCAAACTGATCACGTGCCCTTCTGCATGCATCCACATTTTGTGTGCAAATCTATCATGGCAGTTGCAACTACAAGGGGATTCATTGGGTGAATCAGCGGGGGGGACACTATTTTCTTTATGACGAAGGAAGGTGAATGGGGTTACCCCGCGAATTGCATTTGCTTGAAAGCCTCAAAAGCCTTTTTAAGGAACAGAGATATTGGTCTGGGGAGGCTACCTTAGAAGGACGAATTTTGGGGGGGAGACGGAGGTTTCCATCACTGGAGAGGAAATGGTTGTTGGCACAGGCAGGTGGGACGCTGACAAGCTACTATTATGGTGACATTCTTGCAAAATTCTTCCTCGCTGGTAATGACCTTCCCTTCTCTCTGGGGCGTAGCTGCAGCTGGAAAATAAGGTTTTGACAGGATTTTAGAGTATGTTCGTTAAGATGAAAATCTCATGCCAGGATTCTATAATGCACAGATTTAGGTTTTAACATTTTCAGCACTCTAAATAATTAAAATATATTACCCACTTTCTCTGTTGATTGCTTTTGCTTGAGAAGTTCTTAAGTCTTTAAAACAATCCATCTTGTGCTCATCCTGCAAACTGTGCAATCCATTAGATCACATTCCTTAGAGGAATTCTGTGAACAGTTCACGTGACTTGTCATTGCATCCACATTTTACATTTTAACAAGCCATTTTTGTGCCTCTTGCCGCGGCTGTGTTTAGACTGGGGAGGGTGTATATATATGAATAATCTCCCTCATACCATTCACAATCTGTGACAGCAGCCACACTTGAACATAGAAGACTGTAGGGGCGTTAACAGCCTTCCTAAATCCATCCGCAACCTGTCATATCTGCAGTGCTTGAAATTTGACTGAGTCTAATATTATTAATAACCAATCATTGTTTTTTTTTTTTTTATCTTATTTTATTTTATTTTATTTTTTATTTTCTCAATTGCTGGGAGCGCAACACTTCATAGCCAATTTCGATTTACCAATTCCATGTTTTTCCAATGGAAAGATCAATAATTATTTACCCTCACATATTTCTTCAAAAGTGCTGATACATATTAAGGGTAAAACTAAAGCATAGTGCTTATTGACTGAACACACTAGGTAGTTATCCCGAAAAGTATAAATAGTAATTGTGAGTTACTTGTTAAGTAAATAATAGCATTATCATTTGGAAGTAGTAATCTGTAGTAATCTTCATGAGGAATATATGACGGTAGGTAAATGTAATAAAGAATTTTTAACTGCATGGCTGGAAATTAATAATCTACTGTAATTTTGTCATATTTGATAGCAGCCAAGATTTCCAAGTATGAATATTGCCTTTTCATGTGCCAGTTAAAAATATTTACCATGAGTAAATCAACAACTGACGAAGCAAGTGAATACAACTAATATTAGCAATGATTAAATCACAGTATAAAATTTTATATTGTAGAATAATGTTAATTTTGTTATTAATCTCTATAATTATTAATTATATTATGATATTGTGGAATTAAACAAATTTACGTTGGATATTCAATTTCTTTTTTTGAAATCACTTTAATAATTAAAGGACTTCCATAAAAGTCTAAGTCTCGTATTCAAGATAATATAAGCCTTAAATTGAGGAAATGGGAATATATCCCCATCCCCTTATAAAGGGATCATATTAATTTAAAATAGGAAAATGTACAAGATGAATTTAATTGTTACTAGAGTTTTAGGAAGGTAATTTTCTCTTTTGTCTTTTTTTTATATTTATTAGTTTCATTTAGAAAGTAAATCAATATGTGGAGTGACATTTTTAATTTTATATGATAATTATTATTTCCACAATTTTGAATTTATTTAGTTTAATTATATCTGGGATAATTATCATTCTTATATATAAGAGGTTAAATAATTAATTAATAAATATTAATTAAGTAAAATATATGTATATAAAGTAATATTGTATAGTGAAGCTTTAACCCTAGGGATTGGGAATAGTTACTTCTTGGATAATAGAGTCTGCTTGAAGTATCAATGTATAATCTTTTATGTTGATCAAGTAAATAGCTTATTTTAATGTCGAAGCAGTGCAATCTTAAGTTTGAGATCATGTTTTTAATTGCTATTGCTCATTTGATTGTCGTCATGTCTCTCTCTTGGATGAATTGGCAATAGGCTTAGCTATTGGTTATTTTTGAGCTTGTATTAAGATGATAATCTTTTAAAAGTGTTGGCTACTAATTTCATTGTGATATTGTCTCTTTTACTTTGCACTGGTTGATTTGTGATTATGAAACTTATATAGTCATTTTGTGATCCCATGATGTGAATCTTCCTTTTGTGATAATTTTGTTGAGGAAAATTTATGCAATGACCCTGTAGTCATATTTTGAGATGGTTGGGGAACCCAAGTATTTACATACCCTCCATTTGAGCATAAATGAATATTTGTGTCATAGAATCCCTTGCTTTTCATTTGTATTCCTTTGGAAGTAGTCACCTTGTAAGTGGTCGATGAGATTGTTGTATGTTATGTTTTGGTTAACCTTGTGGTTTGGCCTTGTGATTGTTTTGCTTTTCTATCTTCGTTTTGGGTCCTTTCTTGTCATCTCCTAGCACGGGGGGTGGGCCTTTGGGTCCACATGGTTGGGTGGAACGGGCTATGCACCCCATTGGGTCCCCAGTTTGAGCTCATGACGATGCAATTAATCCAGGACTCTACCTCAGTTCTTTTGTACCATGTTCCTTTATGTGACCTTGTATTGGATGTATCTTTTCCTTTGCACGATAGGATGCATATGGACTCTTGAAGTAATGTAAGTTACTCTTTATGTAACGTAATGTACTCATAAAGTGATGTAATGTACTCCTAAAAATAGTTGTAATGTATTATTCTATCTTTGTAAACCTTATGTGATAGCCATTATCGGATATGTAGTATATGTGGAAATATGCTCCACCATTGTATTATGGATATGTGAATTGAAATTCTTATAAAATGGTGTATTGTTTTATTCACATGTGATCATTAACGATTATATGTTATCATTATGTAATCTTGATTTTCAGTTGCTTTCATTTGATTAAAGTTTCTGAATTGTAATGACCGTCTCGTGTACCCCAGAGGACATGGATGAATTAGTAAATGTATAATTTCTTTTTCATGTAATGTGTGCACACATTCATCATATGCAATGTTCCGCAATGTTTCACTTTCAAAAAAAAAAAATTAGTGTAACATTATGTTGTCCTTTGGGGTCACAAGGCGGGGCATTACATCATTGGTATCAGAGCCCAAGTTCTAACACTGGGTACTATGGTTTCACATGAGCCCACTAGGCCGTCCTTGTTGTTTGTACTCTTATGTGTGTATTCCTTTCCTTCTTTTCCTTGACTATACTAATTGGTTTGTGTTTAGGGAAAACTAGGTTGACCCTAGAGGTAGATAAGATATGTTCTTCTTCTCTCCTTCTATTCTTCCTATTATAGATGACTAATTAGTTGTTAATTATGTTAGGAATGAATATGGGATGCTCTATCTCTAGTATGTTATTATGAATTTATGACATGGAGTGGTGTGGAAGTTTAACCACTCTCTTGTATAAAAGATAAATACTTTTCTATTCTGAATAGTGAAATATGGATTTGTGTTGGGTCTATTGCAATTTTATTTAGTATGGATCAAAGTGTCCAGGATTTAAAAGCTTGTTGATGTGATCATTGAATTGGAATGGAAAATGTTTTTTTTCCTTCTCTCTCTTCCTTGTCATGAGATGAAGGTAATCTAGAAGATTCTTAGCAAGAGTAATTATTCTTGATCATTAAGCATAAATTTCATAATTTTTCCTTGGTAAAAGGAATGTGAGTTAGAATAAGTCTTGGTTGAAAACCTTCATTTGCACTATGTATAGATGCATAAGTAGACATTGTAAAATCATCTTAGAAATGTCATAGTAAGTAATCTTGAATGTCCTATTTAATGCAATGATAGTGGTTTAATATATTTGATGCACGAAAGGTAATGATTTTGTATTAAGCTATCCTCTCATGATTTGGTGTAATTTCTATGTTCCTAAATTCGTGGGAAAATTGATAAAATTATTAGGGTGGGATAGAGATGTTAGAATGGTTCAATCCAATATGGTTAATGATTTAAATTCTTCCTTAATTAGAGTATGGAAAAGTAAATCCATTTGATGAATTGGTTATAATGTGGAAGTGGTACAGTTGTTGGGATAAGCTTCTATTATGTGCTACCCATGATGAATAATTCTGATTTTATATATATGAAAGAAAATGAGTATAATATGTTCATCCTTAAGTATATGTAGTGGTAGCTAGTTTATAATATTGAGGAAGTGAATGCGAATTTGTTAAGTGGAGTTGTTAAGTGATCATGAAGATCTTGAAATTTACATTTAGCATCATGTGATATATGGAAAAGAAGGAATTGAAGGAAAATCCAATGATGGGTTATAGATATATGTGATGATATGAATCACAGGGATTATGGAAGAAAATGCGCTTATGGAATTTTGTATATAGTTGTACCCCCTGTAAATGTGAGAAACCAGTAACTGTGCATTGGTTGAGTGTTGTGATTACCCCGTACTTGCTTTGTGGGCCCATAACCCACAAGTCAAAGGATGGTGATAAGGTGTACCCATCCATTCAAAATATGTTGTATTTAGTGTGGGATTAACCATACCATTATGTGTGTTTGTATGTTTGTTACCTAATTGAGGGCCAACCCATGTGTGGTTGAAAATCCATATATACATAAGAGTAGCCAAAAGATAGTTTCATAGATTCTTTTCTTTTGGTTCTCAGCCCCTCAATTTGTGAAGGGGTAGTAGAAGTCACAAGGTTTTCTTGGGCAGAGTGTGCAGCGTACGCACATTGCGACGCATAGCTGTCTTAGCTTGACCAATCACAAGGAAACATACTCACTACTTTCCCTTACAATAGATCAGGGTACTTGATCCATATGTGCTAGCCTAAACCCCATAGATTTGAGTACAACAGCATTGGATTGTTAGTTTATGCCTAGCTGTCCGTAGGGACGTTGAGCTGGCGTTAGTGAGTCAACCTCGACTGTATGAGAGGTGAAGCTCGAGTAGCCCCATATTGATATGTTCGTATATGTATTGTATACACCGTTTATGCACATGTTCCGACATGATGCAACAGGATACGATGCCACACCCCACTGATGTTCCAACACAGTGCTGGTGACGATGCTGTGTTGTTGATGGTAGTGAGCTGGGCTCGAGGACACGATGCCACGTGCATAGACACGTGAAGGTGCACTATGAGATTGTTTTATGATGGCCTACTTGTGTGATGAGTGTAATGGGGCCTCACACACTTGTAGAGGGATACTCATGTTTGCTTTCGACAATGTTTGGGTCGGTTAGCATATGGGTATGTCCTAGCCATGTATACCTCTAGCTATGGCAAGTACCTACGTGTGCCTTCTCCACGAGGTATCGCTATGCGGGATGTGTTCTATGCGTGCCTACTTTCAAGGAGCCACAGACACATTGCCATGCGGCATACGTCAGTGCGTGCCTTCTCTGGCTGGCATATGACCATGTCGCGTGACGACGCGAGGCAGGGTGTAGCCGAGGAGCACACTCTGGGTCATGTGGATGGCGTGCTCACTCCGCACCACATGAGGGCTATTAACATAGCCGAACGATGTTCCCTCCTTTCTTGTTTGGTGGCTAGTATCTAGTCACACAGTGTTGTATTGTGCAATTTTGAAGATTGAGGACTTTCTCTATATGATTATTGATGGTTTTAGATTGACTTTGAAGGCCGACATTTTGTTTATGTTTGATTGTAAAGGTTTAGCCACACTTTGTGACTTTATTCTCTCGTAGCCTCATGGTTACATTTGATTTAGTGTTGATATTGGGTGCATTTCTTGCTTTATTGTTGAAATTGAATCTTATTTGATGTTTATTCTATGACTATGGTGGCTAAACCAGTTTATCATTATTGTTTTGAGGTCGGCCGTGTGTTGTATTGTGACTCCTCTCCAAGGACGTATGAGGCGGACTTGGTGAGTGTATATGAGGAAGTAGACACAGGGAACCTTGAGGATGGGGGTATGTGAGGCTGTTTTACAGCTAGGACCCACTACCCACCTATCTGTGATGACTATCTCTTGAAGGTTAACCACCTTGTACAACAAGAGGTAGGTCATTGTGGTCTTGTTTGGATGGTCTCACCATGTGTGGTGGCCTAACACCATCAAGCCACTGAGTGTGAGATGGATATTGGCTCTTGGCTCATGGTTTTGATATCATGGATTAGTATGCTACTTTCCAGCGTCCAAATGGACCCTTGTGTAGCCTTGTAATGTGAATCCCGATGATGTGAGTTTGCGTGTATGTGTAGTGTGGATGTTAAATTATAAGAAATAGTAACTACGAAATGATAAACTTGGGATTTTGTGCTTGGGGAGTGATACATCATGTTTTGTTGAATTCTGGAAAGGTGTTATTTGATGATATTTTGGTGCATATGTGGTGAAATTTTGTGTTGAATATTGAATTTAGTGGAATGACTTGGGTGTAAATGATGATATTTAATGAAAATGTGTGCTCTTTGTGTGAGTATGTTGTGTTTTTATGGAAGTGTAGTGTTTAAGGGTAATGAATCAGTTTGAATGATTGGTACTAATGTGTTATGTTTCCACCCTAGTTTGTGGTTTTCAGATTGTCAGCTTCAAATCTCAATGATGAAGGTAAATTAATTGGTTATGCATTGATTAGTAATTTTTATGAGATGTTGGTTATGATGAAATTAGTGTTATAAATGATATAATTGATGGTATGTGATGTTTAGTTTACTGTTATGGTCTTGGTGAGAGGGATGGTGTAGTATCACTCACTCGTGAGTGCCCTACTACACTACGACTTCCTCTCACGATGTGTTTGTTTGGATATATATATATGTTGTTTCGACACTTGGTTTTATGCAGGATTGCAGGTACCCAAGCCTCGATTCCACCTGCACTGTCAGGACTGGGTGAGCCTCATCAAACCTAATGGGTATGAAGTTGAAAATGGAGTTGACAAGAAAGTTCCCTGTCCTGGTCCGTCACCATGTCCTTATGTTGATGATATTATTTTTAATCGATCCTGTCTTTGTTTTGGTAACATTTGGTTTTGAGTCGATTAATCTTAATCATTTAATTATTGTTGCTTTAATTGTTTGGCTCAATTTTTAATTCATTTTGTGGTTGTGCATTTGATTGTGTGTGTTTATGTCATTGTACGACTTCCAGGAGTAAGTCGATGCTAAGGGGGGGAGGATGTAGCACCCCTCCGCTTTTGGCCCCTTCATAACATGCAAGTGAGTTTTTTATTTGCGATTGTGAGGTCTTGTTGCCCTCGTTGCCGTAAAAGTAAGTTGGTTATTTGATGTGTTCCTTTTATATTATTGCTTTGACTGTATTAAGAATTTAAATGTTTGGTTGATATATTGATTGAATTTTCAAAGTTGTGATTTGCATTTTCTTGACGTTAATAATATATCTATATATATACTACTTTGTATAGTCTCCGGTTAAGATTTTATTTTGGGTATACGGTTAATAATGCAAGGAGTTTTATAATATATATATTTATAAATTCATATATTTGGAATTTGGCATAGAGTTAATAGGTGGGGAAAGTGATGTTGATATTATTATCATGTACATTTATAGCATTATAGACCTTATAACACTATGTGTCAGTTCCTAATATTAGATATATCTTATGTATTATTGGTATCAATATTTACAAATATTTATATGGTTTGTATGAAAAGCTTTGATATTACATATCATTGAGAATGAACATAAATATTGTGAATTGTGTTAAGTTGTTAACACTTAATTCAAACCTAAATACTAGTCATGAAATATGGCAATCAATTTATTGTAATATAAATATGTGTATGAGTATATGTAAGTAAATGTCAATTGTCAATATCAAATATTCATAAAATAAAACAATATATATATATAATACACACACATGCTTAAATCTATTTAACTGTTTGAGTAAAATTTGAATACATTTATATGAAAGTTATTTAAATATATTTGTAACTATAGGAGTAAACAAGTGATACTAAATGTTCTTATTTAGTGAAGGACAAAATAAACTTTATGTTGATATTTAAATATTTATATATATATTTAAGCAACAAAACTCTAACTATTAACATTTTACTATAGCATATTAACTATACTATTATTTTGATGTGCGTTCAATCGTAGCGGCAAAGATCTCTTTTCTATTTTCGGTGCTTCCATAAATAGAAGAGCTAGTATTCATCATTGGTAATTTTTATTTCTTAAAACTAGTTAATTAGTAATACTAAATTTACTTTCCTTGTGTACAGATTTAATTTGTTGAATCTTCTCACTTATACTATGTCTATTGATAATTTTTACCCATATTAGAATCTAACACACGCTTTAATTATATTTACAAAAAAATAAAATAAAACCATCCAATATAATATATAACCCATCTTCTCTAAAAATATATCTTCCACCTTCTTGCCTTCATAAGTAAATTTTAATGTGTCACGTCAATCCATCATGGTGTCTTCCCATTTATTAAAATATCTAAAATGCATTTTGAACTATACATTTAGCTTGTCAATTATTTCTGTGCGGGAACATCGTTGGCGATGTCTTTCAATTTTTACATTTTATCCTCCTTTTTCCAAGAGTTGGAAAGTCTTTCTACAGGTGGCTTCCTTGCGACCACGTGTCTGGGAAGCATTTTTTTTCAAACTGATCACGTGCCCTTCTGCATGCATCCACATTTTGCGTGCAAATCTATCATGGCAGTTGCAACTACGAGGGGATTCATTGGGGTGACTCAGCAGGGGGGGACACTATTTTCTTTATGACGAAGGAAGGTGAATGGGGTTACCCTGCTAATTGCATTTGCTTGAAAGCCTCAAAAGCCTTTTTAAGGAACAGAGATATTGGTCTGGGGAGGCTACCTTAGAAGGACGAATTTTGGGGGGGAGACGGAGGTTTCCATCACTGGAGAGGAAATGGTTGTTGGCACAGGCAGGTGGGACGCTGACAAGCTACTATTATGGTGACATTCTTGCAAAATTCTTCCTCGCTGGTAATGACCTTCCCTTCTCTCTTGGGCGTAGCTGCAGCTGGAAAATAAGGTTTTGACAGATTTTAGAGTATGTTTGTTAAGATGAAAATCTCATGCCAGGATTCTATAATGCACATATTTAGGTTTTAACATTTTCAGCACTCTAAATAATTAAAATATATTACCCACTTTCTCTGCTAATTGCTTTTGCTTGAGAAGTTCTTAAGTTTTTAAAACAATCCATCTTACGCTCATCTTGCAAACTGTGCAATCCATTAGATCACATTCCTTAGAGGAATTCTATGAACAGTTCACGTGACTTGTCATTGCATCCACATTTTACATTTTAACAAGCCATTTTTGTGCCTCTTGCCGCGGCTGTGGTTAGACTGGGGAGGGTGTATATATATGAATAATCTCCCTCATACCATTCACAATCTGTGACAGTAGCCACACTTGAACATAGAAGACTGTAGGGGCGTTAACAGCCTTCCTAAATCCATCTGCAACCTGTCATATCTGCAGTGCTTGAAATTTGACTAAGTCTAATATTATTAATAACCAATCATTGTTTTTATTTTATCTTATCTTATTTTATTTTATTTTTTATTTTCTCAATTGCTGGGAGCGCAACACTTCATAGCCAATTTTGATTTACCAATTCCAGGTTTTTCCAATGGAAAGATAAATAATTATTTACCCTCACATATTTCTTCAAAAGTGTTGATACATATTAAGGGTAAAACTGAAGCATAGTGCTCATTGACTGAACACACTAGGTAGTTATCCGGAAAAGTATAAATAGTAATTGTGAGTTACTTGTTAAGTAAATAATAGCATTATCATTTGGAAGCAGTAATCTGTAGTAATCTTCATGAGGAATATATGACGGTAGGTAAATGTAATAAAGAATTTTTAACTGCATGGCTGGAAATTAATAATTTACTGTAATTTTTGTCATATTTGATAGCAGCCAAGATTTCCAAGTATGAATATTGCCCTTTCATGTGCCGATTAAAAATATTTACCATGAGTAAATCAACTACTGACGAAGCAAGTGAATACAACTAATATTAGCAATGATTAAATCACAGTATAAAATTTTATATTGTAGAATAATGTTAATTTTGTTATTAATCTCTATAATTATTAATTATATTATGATATTGTGGAATTAAACAAATTTACGTTGGATATTTAATTTCTTTTTTTGAAATAACTTTAATAATTAAAGGACTTCCATAAAAGTCTAAGTCTTGTATTCAAGATAATATAAGCCTTAAATTGAGGAAATGGGAATATATCCCCATCCCCTTATAAAGGGATCATATTAATTTAAAATAGGAAAATGTACAAGATGAATTTAATTGTTACTAGAGTTTTGGGAAGGTAATTTTCTCTTTTGTCTTTCTTTTTAATATTTATTAGTTTCATTTAGAAAGTAAATCAATATGTGAAGGAGTGACATTTTTAATTTTATATGATAATTATTATTTCCACAATTTTGAATTTATTTAGTTTAATTATATCTGGGATAGTTATCATTCTTATATATAAGAGGTTAAATAATTAATTAATAAATATTAATTAAGTAAAGTATATGTATATAAAGTAATATTGTATAGTGAAGCTTTAACCCTAGGGATTGGGAATAGTTACTTCTTGGATAATAGAGTTTTCTTGAAGTATCAATGTATAATATTTTATGTTGATCAAGTAAATAGCTTATTTTAATGTCAAAGCAGTGCAATCTTAAGTTTGAGATCATGTTTTTAATTGCTATTGATCATTTGATTGTCGTCATGTCTCTCTCTTGGATGAATTGGCAATAGGCTTAGCTATTGGTTATTGTGTTTGAGCTTGTATTAAGATGATAATATTTTAAAAGTGTTGGCTACTAATTTCATTGTGATATTGTCTCTTTTACTTTGCTCTGGTCGATTTGTGATTATGAAAATTATATAGTCATTTTGTGATCCCATGATGTGAATCTTCCTTTTGTGATAATTTTGTTGAGGAAAATTTATGCAATGACCCTGTAGTCATATTTTGAGATGGTTGGGGAACCCAAGTATTTACGTACCCTCCATTTGAGCATAAATGAATATTTGTGTCATAGAATCCCTTGCTTTTCATTTGTATGCCTTTGGAAGTAGTCACCTTGTAAGTGGTCGATGAGATTGTTGTATGTTATGTTTTGGTTAACCTTGTGGTTTGGCCTTGTGATTGTTTTGCTTTTCTATCTTCGTTGTGGGTCCTTTCTTGTCATCTCCTAGCATGGGGGGTGGGCCTTCGGGTCCACATGGTCGGGTGGAACGTGCTATGCACCCCATTGGGTCCCCAGTTTGAGCTCATGACGATGCAATTAATCTAGGACTCTACCTTAGTTCTTTTGTACCATGTTCCTTTATGTGACCTTGTATTGGATGTATCTTTTCCTTTGCATGATAGGATGCATATGGACTCTTGAAGTAATGTAAGTTACTCCTGATGTAACGTAATGTACTCCTAAAGTGATGTAATGTACTCCTAAAATTAGTTGTAATGTATTATTCTATCTTTGTAAACCTTATGTGATAGCCATTATCGGATATGTAGTATATGTGGAAATATGCTCCACCATTGTATTATGGATATGTGAATTGAAATTCTTATAAAATGGTGTATTGTTTTATTCACATGTGATCATTAACGATTGTATGTTATCATTATGTAATCTCGATTTTCATTTGCTTTCATTTGATTAAAGTTTCTAAATTGTAATGACCGTCTCGTGTACCCCAGAGGACATGGATGAATTAGTAAATGTATAATTTATTTTATATATGCAATGTTCCACAATGTTTCACTTTCAAAAAAATAAAATTAGTGTAGCATTATGTTGTCCTTTGGGGTCAACATGGCGGGGCATTACACATGGCTTTGATAAAAATCTTCTCTAAATGTTCAACATGGTCTTCAAACTTTTTTGAATATGCAGTTAAGTCATCCTGGTACACCACCATTATCACATTGATCAAATCAACAAATGCAACATCCATATCTCCTTGGAAATTTTCCCCAACATTTGTGAGTCCAAATAGCATCCTAACATACACATATGTTCCCCATGGTAGGGAGAAAGTTGTTTTATACTGCTCTGACTCCTTGAATTTCACCTATTTGTAACTTGAGAATCTATCCATCATAGATAGGAGCTCACATCCAATGACCTTTTGTAACATTTCCTCCATGTTCGGGAGTGGGTAGTTATCCTTAAGAGAAGACACATTCAGATTCGTGAAGTCTACACACAACCTTATATCTCCATTTTTCTTCCTAATAGGTACCAAATTAGTAACCCAAGATGAATGTCTAATAGGTTTTATGATACCTCCCTCCCTAAGCTTCATAAGTTCTTCATACATTTTAGGATCCAAAGTAGGATTTATAGGCCTTTGATTTTGTCTAAAAGGTTTGGCATCTGGTTTTAATGGGATTTAATGTTGGAACATGTCTTCTCTATATGCTTTAAGATCATCATAAGACCAAGAAAAAACATGCTTGTACTTCCTTAATAATGTAATCAACATCCTCTTGATTGTTGGGCTTATCTTTTTCCCAAATTATACTCTTTTAGGGGCAAGTTCAGTCCAAAGGTTGATTTCTTCAACATCCTCCCTTTTGAATAGTGTTTTTTTCATAAGAGCTCAATCATTTCCATCAAACACCCTTTCCAATGGCACAAGTCCCTTAGGAAGCTTATTAGTTTTAAGCTAAACAATTTCTTTCCCAAACATAGTTTGTTTCCCATCTACCTTCTCTACAAATGCATTAAAATCAATCTCCTATGCTTCATACTAGTCAATGCAATCTAATAATTTGATCAAATAAGTATCATCATTAAAAACTTGCCAACTATAAATAGTATTAGGGATGGAAGGTCTTGTTTTGAATTTGACTTGTGAAATTCCTACTAGGGTGACATCATCTCTTTTAAAGGTTACATTTTTCCAAAAGTCTACCATTAGATTCTTGGACCTATTGATCTAGTTAATAGAAAAAGCATCAAATAAATTGATGGTATCCCATAAAACGTTTCTATACTGTTTCAACCTCTTGTCCTTCATGGTGTATTTTGATCTTGTGAAATGATCAATTTAGAATCCCCAAAAATAGTTAATAATTTGATTTTGTGCTTGACATCCATGTTTAATCCAATCAGCAAGGCCTCATACTCAGATATGTTATTTGTACATTCAAATGTCAGCAAGAATGAATATTTGAATGTAGTCCCTTCAGGTGAAATGAATACTAGTCCTACTCCATTTCCTTCTTTACTACATGCTCCATAAAAATACATTCGCCACACACCATGCTCATTCTTGGAGACATTCTCATCAATTGGATCAGTATTCACTCATTCACCTATTCTAAAACTTCCTAAATCCACACCACAAAATAAATTCACCTAATTTTTAGCAACATTCACAAACTTCCTAAATCCACATCACAAAAGCAATTCACTTGATTTTTAGCAACATATTCCACAATCTGATTTACTCTTGGTTCTCTAAATAACTTCACCTCTTCACCATTTATCGGTATTGTGGCATAGGAAAAATCCTAAAACTTCCTAAATCCACATCACAAAAGCAATTCACCTGATTTTTAACAACATATTCCACAATTTAATTTACTCTTGGTTATCTAAGTAACTTCACCTCTTCACCATTTATCGGTATTGTGGCATACGAAAAATAAAATTGCACATTTCCCCTACTGTGGCGGTCAATTTTATGGCACTCTCAAATTTTGCAAATTTGAAGTGCCGCCCATTTTGAAAATTTTGCCTCTACACTCTAAGAAATGCACTTGAAAAATATGCATAAGTGACCTACTTTGAAGGGTCATAATTTGGTGCTTGTTGATTTTCGTAACCCCTTTTTGGATCCATTCATGTGACATGTGAATATGAATGTCAATTTTCAGCTTCCCATTATAAGTTTATACAAGGTTTTGAAAAGTGAAGCTGGAGGGTTTTGGCACATTTCTTTTGTTTGCAAATTCTCTGTTTTGCAAAGTAGCCTCCCATTTGAGTTTGTATTTTTCACCTCGATGATCGTCAAGTCAAAAAAAATGTTTCTCTCCATTATCCATACATTCATGAGCTCCCATTTCTGGTTTTGGACCCTCATGATATGATTTGCTATTTTTCTGAGGTCAAAACCAAATGCAATTTGTTCAATTTTGCACCTATATTTTCAGAAACCTTTCAGAGAGGTCAACTTCGACCTTCAATATTTTTTAATGAATGAAGATTCAAGAAAATTCCTCTTGTACACTTTCTCACTATATGAAAATGATCTAATATGTCCAGTGGTAGCCTCCCAAGAGTTGATTTGACATTTTTTCAAATTAGTGATTTGGTGATTTTTAATTGGTCCAAGAACATGTTGCAGAAAGTTCAATTGAGCAACATTGACAGTGAATATCTTTCACCTCATGATTTTTTTTGTCGATCGGTCTATTGCACTCCATTCTTAGGTCAAATTTCTGCACTCCTATAATTTTTCAAGGCTTGAGAGGTCGTTTGAATAGTTTCCCAGTCGATTCTAGAGCCCACTTGGCCCATTTTACTCATTTTTCAAATATGCCAGAAAAAATATTTTGATGATAACCCAATTCATGTTTTCATTTCTGGAGTGCTCAAAAGGAAGTGTTGAGTCAATTGAGCATAAAATTTGTGTGCAAACAAATTTTTTTTTAGCTAGGCACACATGGGGACATGGCATACATTACACATATGAAGGTGAGAATGTTGTTGCATTTCATACATGGTTGTTTATCTTTTCAGTCCCTCAAATTATATGAATGGGGATTGGTAAGCCATCAGATAAATTCTTTCAATGATTGTGATCCATGGCTTACAAAGGTGTTTGATAATGGCAAAGGGTTTGAAGTAGGACCTAATCATAATCCAAAAGGGGCATACTTTAGAGAAAAGACTAGGAAATCCTTTTCATAGGGAATTTGTTAAGAAGATGAATTTCTCAAATAATAGGTAGCTTGCACATAAATTTGTGTTAAATTAAACAAGGAATATTTGGTAGTCGAATACAAATGATGGTCTTTCCCATTTATCCTTGTTATCACTATCAAAGATTAATCATATTTTCTTAGAATAACAGATAATTGATCTGATGGTTTCCATGATTGTGCATCAACTATTCATATCGTTAGCTTTGGAGATACAATAGAATTTTATCTATCTACAGGGTGATCCCACGATAGTGGTTTACAATTTTTGGTCAAACTGGACACTGAAATTATTTTTTTAAACTAAATCTTCACATTCGGGCACCTATAGCGGCTAAACCATGAAGAATTTGGAGATGATGCAAACTAGAGTCTTGTCACATTTTATCTGTAGATTCTAAAAATATTTTTTTTCAAAATTTTGGAATCGATTCCACTTCTTTTTCCATCTCCCACAAAAATTGGTTTTTTCAAAAAACAACATTTTTAAAAAGTGCCACACCATATAACACAACTTTTTTTTCCATGAAAGAATAAAATTATAATTCTTTCGAATTTAGATTTGTAACTCGATATCTAGTGCTTCCACTTGGTTACATAGTTTTTTATTGAATATTTTTTCTTTAATCAAGTTTCAAAGTCAAACCAATTACAATTCCGACATAGCACGACCGTATAATGCATAACTTTGTTTGTATATATCAAAATTCAATTTTTTTTTTCTATTGGATCCAAGACTTCAATATCTAGTGCATTCATATTTTTTATTTTTTATTTTATAATCTGCTATTTTTCCACATGTGCAGAATAGAGACCTTCATTTTCAATGAAAAACCTATGTTTAATAAAACTAAAATATCAAGTACATAATAAAAACAAAACATATTAAAATTATATTCATTTGATAACTCATTCTAAGGACTACTTTATTAGAGTTGGGTTTGTGAATATTCCTCCATTTTCATCCTCAAACTGAGCTTCGAAGTGCCAAAATTCAAGTTTTTTTTTTTTTTTTCTGTCTCAGGGGGGATGAGGAATAAAAGGGGTTTGAACGAATCCCTATGGGTTCGCTCGAACCAGGGTTCATTCGAAGCCCCCTTCTATAAGGGGTTTTGATGGATTTTTTGGTGGGAAATTATTAAGAGGATTCGGCCGAACCCCTAAAATCAATTTTTTTGCCATGCATTCATTTTTTGTGATTTTTCCTTCCTCACTTCAATTGTAAACCACTATTGTGGCTTCACCCTACAATGAATGCAAGGGATGGATTATCAACCAATTCTCTAGAGGTTTGACTTGATTAAATTAACTCTCCTCAAATATGATAGCACGAAAAGTAAAACAGATAGAAGACTATGAGCAAAAGAAACCATTTTGAACTGCACAAAAATGGATCGATGCAAATGACTCCTTTGTATATATACCATTAGGAAAATGAAGTTTTGTTGAGTTGTGAAATGAATTGGAAGGAGCTAAATATGCCTCAACACCCCTGGAAAGGCTCAACCTATTGGTAGAATGTTGGAACTATGGTCATAAATAGGGGTAGCCACTTAAGTATTGACAACAGACTTTCGACTTTGCAATACATTATTCTTGAATAGTAAATATTTTGTATTGGCTGATATGGTTAATCATAGGTTGTCTTGCATTGGAAACTAGTGTCTAAGATGATTATTTGAGCTTCTTCTTTGGATATCCCACCTAAACATCATTGTATTCAAATTGAACACATCATGAACTAAGTATGGCAACATCATTTTAGAATTGTATTGTGCAAACATTACACAAGGAAAAGTCACACTTCTTGTAGTGAAGTGTATTAAAATTGTTTGAGGAGAGACTCAAAGAGTGATTCAAAACCATTGCAGAGAGGCTTGAACCAATGAAGGAGGGTGCGGTGAAGCAAGGTATAGAGATCCATCAAAGCACAAAAAATGCAATGAAGGGAAGAATGTGGTGCTCTTAAATAGGCTCAATGGATATGTGTAAGGTGATTGGCATGCTACAAAGCATTGAAATGGCCTGTAGAAGAGAAAAAAAGAGTCTCCAAATAGATGTGATCTCATGAATTTCCAATGCAGCGATAGGAATCAAGATGCATGTGGATGAGATGGACTTATTGAAAAGTCTTCAGTAACTTGCAATCAAATGCCTTTGGTAGTGAATGCCACACATATGTAGAAGATGATTCATTGAAAATACTTTAGAAAATTTTGAGGAAATTTAGATAGAGGGATTCAAAGGGGATGCATCTTTGAGGCGAGCAAATAGTCTGTAAATGGGTCACAAACAACAAACTAAAAATGGAAGTTCTCTGTGCAACCATACCAAGGGAAAAATTTAAGAGATTATAATGCTAGCAATGCACCCAAGAGTACTGTTAAAGGGAAAAAAAATGTCCTCTAAGGGTTTTCAAAAAAACAAAAATCAACCCCTGTGGAGAATCTTCATCTTCCAGCGACCAAGGAGGAAGAAAATCTTGGAACAAATGATAGAGAAATTGAAATTTATCAGATGCATGGATATCCATCAAAGAATGCACTAGGGGAGAGTGCCAATCTTAAAGGGGGTTGATCTAGTTGTGTGAAGGAGAATCCCATGGCTAAAATGAAGATGCATTGATTTTTTCTACAAAATAGTGAAAATGTCTTGGCATCATGGCCTTCTATTTTAAGTTGCTTAAATGCACCATCAATAGAGCATTGGTGAGTTCCTATGTCCATTGTATTCGAGGAGGACGTTTCATAGCATCTCGTGAAATAAACGTGAAATGCAACCGCATGCAAGCCATTCCCTAGCATCTCGCCGGTATAAAGTGAAAGATTATTATTTCATGTGGGATCAACAAGAATGTGCCCCATGGGTGTGGGCCGAGGAAAACTTTACAAAGGAAAAACGTTTAAAACTTATTTTTTTTCCAAATGCAACATTAAAGGGTTCTCACTCGTAATAGAAAATATTTAAATGTGTGATGGAATTTGAAGAGGTGGGTGGGAAAACATTTTTCCAAAGAGGTCCAATAAAATATTAAAATCTCATCATATGTTAAGGGAAAAGGCATATAAAGTGGAAAATATTTAATTGGGCCCGATTTCTTTTATTTTAAATGGTGGGTGAAAGTAAAATGCCTGAAATATTTTAAATGAATAATTTCTATCTGCTAGATATAGAACACACATAAAATGCACAAGGGAATAATTTTACATAGTGAATAAAATTTTCATTATGTAGAATACTTTATTTACTGGAAGTGAAGAAAGTAAAATGAAGCTACAACAAAATAAATGAAGAGAAAAATATTTCATGAGAAAGAGATGTTTTAAACTGTAGAATGAAGATATTTTTCATAGTGAGGTGACTGAAGGTAGAATTTGGAGGCAAAAAAAATTGTTGTTGCAAAGGGAAGAGAGATGAGAGATTCTTTTCAGTTTGTTGCTAATCAACAGTGGATGATGATTTGAGATGGCCTCTTCAGATCAATTCTAGAGCTCCTTCTATTTCCTTTTATTCTCTTCTCTCATTTTGTGGGGGTTCCAATTTTTGAAAGCTTTGCAAGAAAGGAAGAAGCTCTGGGTAGAGTTGTAAAGCTAGGGTGAATTATGACTGTTAGTCATCAATTTGAGGTGTTCGTGTTTTGAATTGAGCTTCACGTTATATTTTATCTGATAATTGTATCCATGGTTGAAATTTAATGCTCTTTTGAATTCAAAAAATAGAGATTAGTTGGGTTTTTTCATGCACAATTGCTGCATTGGAGTTAGAATTGTTATTACCTTTTGTTCATTGAATGATGTAATTTCTTTAATGAATGAAAACTACATTTATTATTGCCTATTGTTGAGAGGATAATGTAACAGTCTAGTGTTGCATTTTAGGTGGATCTAAAATAATGGTTATCTAATAAAGCTTCAGTGGTCTTGTTGTCATAATATGAGAACAATTGCAAAGATCTTCAGAACACATTCAACATTGTAGGATGAAGTGCCTGTTATATGACTCGATAGGCCTCTTCTTGGCACTGGTCAATTATCATGCATCTGCTATTTTCAGTTTGGTCCCAAATTCTTAAAATTTAAAAACCATTTCAATTCTTTGTTTTGAGTTATGTGTTTTCCATGTTCTCCATGTTGATTAGTGAAATTCACTAAATTTCTTAGCCAATCTTGAGTGATATTTTATGTTTCTCAACATAATTTTGTGAGAGAATTATCTGTTAATAAATATCCTATTAATTGTGTGTCTAGATCTTTAGATGTTGCTAAAGGGTCACCCCCTAGGTACTTTAGAGCCTAAATTGTAGGAGAAATGTGTTCTAATCCCATTTCCTATTAGTTGGCCAAATCTATCATTGAATTTGAACATAATAAATTGGCCAGTCTTTAGGATTCATTTGATTTGTTGATTTGGAACACCAATAGAATGGTGACTCTACTGGGGATAATTATGAATCTTTAATTGCAGAAGGTTATTTCATAGAGTCATATTATTTTCCATTCTGAATTGAGTTCAAATATTGAAGGAATTCAAATGTAGAGAAAGAGTTTGTTGCAGTGAACCTGAAGATTTCATCATCATTGGTGCTTTGCTAGTGAAAGGAATTTAGAAAGATATTTATCTATGAAAGAGATTCATACTATTTGAAGTTTTTTCCTCTATGAAGAGATGTGGTGACTCTATTAGAAGAACCTATTGAATATTTGAAGAAAATTTCCAGATCTACAATATTTGTAGAACAATTTGTAGTAGCTGCAACATTTCTAGGTACTGTTCCCTTTAGGTTTTCAAGAAACTTTTGTATGAAAATCATATTTGAACATCTTAGGAAAAACTTTGGTCCCCTATTGAGTGGTTAGCACTGACAAAGGAAAAGGGACATGAGAATTAAGTCTGCATACTTCTGAATTGGAATTTGTAGCCTATGTATTGTCTTGGAGAAGTATGTTTGTTTTAAATTTTCCCACTAAATAGATCTTAGGCATAGATGAATTTGAAATATGCATTGTGGTATTCTTAGATCATGAAGAAAGACATAAATATGACAATGAATGATCAACTATAGAGTTGATGTTTGAATTTTGAAAGAGGCATGTCAAAATGCTTCAATATATGCATCCTAGTATGGTTCCAGGTGCAACCATGGTTTGTGATCAGTCCCATCCGGATTGTCAAAGAAGTTTCAGCATTGGAAGGTATAGAGCCATCAATTTTAGTGGCATTAGTGGTTACCAAGATGGCATTCAAGCTAAAGTCAGAAATAAATTACCAAAATTCAGTGGTGATAAGTCTAAATTAGCAAATAAACATCCGCAATAATTCAGTAATGTGATGGATGATTATGAGGCTGATTACAAGGATGTGATCATGAGACTATTTGTTCAATCATTAAGATTAGATGCAAGGGATTGGTTCTCCTATCTACCAGCCTCCACCATTCATTCATGGGAAGATTTTAAGGCAATGTTCATGGAGAAATTTGGAGAAAGGATTGACCCTATTTTGATAAGAAAAAAGTTCATGAACATGGAGAAAGGAAAAGATGAGTTAGTCCCATATTTTAATCTCAAATTTTCAAAAATAATAAGAGAGATCCCAGAGAGTATAAGGCCAAACGATGATAAATGTGTGGTTACGTACTTGAGAGAATTTGACAAAAATATGAGTTATCTATTGAGGGATAAAGAGCCTACAACCCTATACCAAACATATCAAATGGTTGTACATATTGAGAACAATTTGAGATATTCAATGATGAAAGGACATAGAGTTGTGAGTGTTGGTCATGCTAATACATCTCATGCAAATAGAACTCATGGAACAAATAATAGAAGTTCTTGTCAAGATGGTAATGT
This sequence comes from Sequoia sempervirens, assembly GCA_007258455.2. Classification (NCBI taxonomy): domain Eukaryota; kingdom Viridiplantae; phylum Streptophyta; class Pinopsida; order Cupressales; family Cupressaceae; genus Sequoia; species Sequoia sempervirens. The sequence goes on along the minus strand of VDFB02281492.1, from coordinate 380,622,373 downwards.
TGGTGTTCTGATTTCTCTATCATCACAATTTGTAGATCATAATGAGCTCCATGTAAAATGTCATCAAAATTTGAGCAATTTTTTATCAAACATTTGTTATTCAAGGATTGTATAAAATGAAGAGAGAAAAAGGAAAATCACTACATGACTTGTTCTCAAGGTTTTTGGATGCCTTATTGAAAGTCCCTATAAATTTGAGACCTAAGGAGTCAGTGTGCATTTATCTGTTTTGTGAAATCTATGATTCTGGGCTGAGTGCCTTGCCAAGGAAATTGAAGCCTCATAGCCTTGACTAGGTGATTGAGTGGATAAAAATTATTGAAGGATCCCAAAGTAATTATGCACAAAATGTGGTGTCTTGAAATAAAGATAGCGACTATCTTATTGAAGAACATCATGACATGATACACAAGAATGAAAAGAGTGTATCAGAAAATGAAGATATGTGTTGTATGAATGAGGATGCTGACTATAATTAGCTCACAATCAACACATGTGTAGATCCTTGTAGTAGTGATGAAGATTAAGATACATGGTATGGTGAGAAAATAGATATGCATTAAATTTTTTCTTGCAATATCTTGTGTGATGAAGAAGTAAAGGAGTTGTAGGATGTCATTCCATGCCATGTTTTGGTTGGTGAAGATAATGCAATTGTTTCTGACATCTCATCACAAATCAGTAATCAAGACATTGAAGATAGAAGTTCAAACACTTACTCTGAAGAATCTGAGCATGATCTATGTGGTGATGATTTCTCTTGTGATGAGGATTATGATCACAGTCAACCTGATTATTCTTTTGATGATTATGAATTCTCCTATAAGGATGATCCAGAGGTACTCTCTTCACATAAAGGATGTAATGATATGAATATTGATGAAGTCACTTGCATCCAAGTGAATGAATGAATCCCATTTTATGAAAACTTAGAATGTAATTCAAGTTTGACATCAATAGAGCATGCCAATTCTATATATGATAAATTTTAAGATAAGAATATGTCTGTTCAAGTTGCTGATCATGAACATGGTTCTAGAAATGATGAAGATGTTGATGAACCTGCTTATGTCTTTGCTGCTTATGATTGTTTGTATGAAGCAGAGATGGAAATTTCAGCTACACATGAGAAGGATGATGCAATGCACATTGATGAAGGAATAAACACATTTTTGAATGATCAAGATATGTCTTATGAAAATCACATGGATCTAGGATCAACCTTATTACCTATTGACAATGTTGAACAATTTGATGGACTTTCAAATTATGTTGACATTGCAAAACCTTTTGACCAATGTGTGGAACAACCATATGGTGCAAACGATAATGGATATGAGGTTAGTCAATATGAGATTGAGTATGGGTCTTTCTTTGATGATCTCTCTCGTCTTCATGTTATGCAAGGTGACATGTTTGTTTTGAATGAGGAATGGTTTAATGTGAAATAGAATGAAGGTTCTAGCTCTCTTGCTAATGAAAAATTATTAGATAATAGTTAATCTTTGCCACATAAATCAATATGCCTATCTGCTAAAAGTGCACATGAAGTTACTGTTGCACATGAAATTCTTTTTGCTGACCTTGTTAATCTTGAAGAGGATAACATTCAAAATGATTCAAGTATTGAACATGTTATGAAAAGTCAATATGAAATTTCTGGCTCAGGGTTGTATTTTGAATTGTCTAAATCTTTAGTTGAAACGTTTCATATAGACTTGCATATTGGTTTGAAGAATGAACTTGATATCATGTATGAACTTGAGATATAAAACACTACCTATGCATTGGATGTTGACATTTATGTTGAATGCTATAAATTGAATGAAGATGAAAGTAATTTTTGTGTTGATAAATCTGATTTTCAAAATCTTGAAACACATGACAATGTGTTTGGGCTATGGTGTTTGGATGATGATAAACCGAATTGTGATATAACTTAGTTTAAGGAGTTACAAATTTTTGAGAAATCTTTGTTCAACACATAAGAGGATTGCATATTATCTGTCAGCCATGATATCTCCTCTGAGCATGATCATTATGAGGGGTTTAGTGAATGTGATAAAACCGTGTTTTCATGTGGTCTTGATTCCTATCCTCAAATGTTGTCACTTGATACAAACTCAGAAAATGAAGAGATGGATAGTGATGTGGCATATGTAATTTGGTTACCGCTTGATGAAAAATCCAAACAAGGAGCAGGTTTCCACTTGCACAAAGGTAGTTATTGATACTTGTGTTTGAAGAATTGCAGTTACCTATGTTGTGGTTTGACAAAAAAAAAGAATGAGTTAAGGGATGTTAGATCTTTTATCATATTGGTTTTTGAAATAGGTAAATACTGATCTCTAGGCCTTTTCATTTGGTGGCCCGGGGTCACCGAGTGAAGTTGAAAAAAAAGATAAATAAAGGAGCAGTTTCATAACACCCAATGAACTCAATATTTTCTCTACTCCCTAGAGATCTAGAATCTTCCTATGCCCTCAAGGGCATACATCCCCAGTCAGAGGCACTGATGGCACTTTACAATTTTTCAAATTTGAAGTACCCATTTTGAAAATTTTTCCTCTGCACTCTAAGAAATGCACCTAAAAAATATGCCTAAGAGACCTACTTTGGAGGGTTAGAATTTCATGCCTATTGATTTTCATGCAAAACCCCTTTGTGGATCCATTCATGTTACATATTTGAATTTGCATGCTATTTTTCAACTTCCCATGATATCTTTTGATAGGGTTTTGAAAAGTGAAGCTGGAGGGTTTTGACACTTTTTTATTGTTTGCAAATTCTTTGTTTTGCAAAGTAGCCTCCCATTTGATCTTGTATTTTACACCTCAATGATCGTCAAGTAAAAATGATTGTTTCTCTCTATTATCCATACATTCATGAGCTCCCATGTCTGGTTTCAGATTCTCATGATCTAATTTACTATTTTTTCGAGGTCAAAACCAAATCCAATTTGTTCAGTTTTGCACCTGCATTTTTAGAAACGTTTTAGAGAGGTCAACTTTGACCTTCAATATTTTTTCATGAATGATGATTCAAGAAAATTACTCTTGCACACTCTCTCACTATACCAAAATGATTTACTGTGTCCAGTGGTAGCCTACCAGGAAGTGATCTGATATTTTTTCAAATTGGTGACTTGGTGAGTTTTAATTGGTCCTGAACAGGCTATTGTTGCAGAAAGTGCAACTGAGGAACCTTGACAGTAAATATCTTTCAACCCATGATTTTTTTTTTGAGTTGTCTATTGCACTCCATTCTTAGGTCAAATGTCTAGATTCTTGTAAGTTTTCACGTCTCGAGGAGGTCATTTGAAGAGTTTCCCAAGCCGATTCCAGAGCCCACTTGGCCATTTTAGCTCATTTTTCAAATGTGCCAGAAAATAGATTTTGATGATAATCCAGTTCATTTTTTCATTGTTGGAGCATTCAAAAGGCAGTCTTGACTAAATTGAGCATAAAAGTTGTGTGCAAACAATTTTTTTTTTAGCCGAGGCGACATGACTACCCGACATACTTTACACATATGAAGGTGAGAATGTTGTTGCATTCCACACAAGGTTTTTTATCTTTTTAGTCCCTCAAATTATATGAATGCGGATTGGTGGGTATGTGCAGGATCATCATGGGAAAAACAAGCACTCAGTGGCAAAAAATTCAAAAAAATTAGAGTTAGGAAACTTAATGTAAAAAATTGAATAAGTTATCTATATTATTTCAAAAATATGTAAGAATAGAATCTGTACCAAGTTGAATGTAGTTTCTAAACTAGTAGGTTTATTTAAAAAAAGAAAAAAATATATTTGGTGAAAATTTGAAATTTCAATGCAGTAGTACTTAAATTTTAGGAAAAATAAGAAGTGGGTGTTTGTCTTACCACCCTAAACATAATAAAATGATAATATTTTTTTATAATATTTTTTATATAATTAGAGGACTCATGTCCAGATGTGATACATAATTTTTTATAATTTTTTCCAAGTAAATAATTAATTATGAATTTTTATTACAACTTTTAAAAAATATAAAAACTCATATGTCTAACCATCTTTACTTGCTCAAAACTTCATGAAATTTATTTTTTTTTTTAAATCCTATATTATGCAAAACATAGAATGTGACACATGTTTTGTATTCAAAAAAATTGATACCATTTGAAAGCTATATATGTTTTTCAATTAGCCTATCAATTAGGACTTTAGTCATAATTCAAATAGAAAATGAATAATAATTTTTTATTAAATTCAAAGTATAAAATAATTTATATTGGTGGAAATCTAGGAATCTCCTTTAAAAACCATTTTCATTTCATCAATTTTGGGTAAAAAAAAATTCATTAGCCACATATCCTACAAATACCCATTATATCGACACTTTTTGGCCCATCGTGATCTTGCACATACCTTGGTAAGACATCAAATAAATTCTTTCAATTATTGTGATCTGTGGGTTACAAAGGTTTTTTATAATGGTGAAGGGTTTGAAGTAGGACCTAATCATAATCCAAAAAGGGAATACTTCAGAGAAAATACAACAAGGAAATCCTTTTCATATGGACTTTGTTAAGAAGTTGAATTTTTCAAATACTAGGTATCTTGCACATAAAGTTGTGTTAAATTCAACAAGGAATATTTGGTAGCCGGGCATTAACGATGGTCTTTCCCATTTATCTTTGTTATCACTATCAAATATTAATCATATTTTCTCAGAATAAAAGATAATTGATTTGATGGTTTCCATGATTGTGCATCAACTATTCATATTGTTAGCTTTGGAGATACAATAGAATTTTATCTATCTCCAATGAATGCAAGGGATGGCTTCTCAACCAATGCTCTAAATGTTCCACTTGATTAAATTAACTCTCCTCAAATATGACAACATGAAAAGTAAAACAGACAAATGACTATGAGCAAAAGAAACCATTTTGAACTGCACAAAAATGGATCGATGCAAATGGCTACTTTTTAGATATACCACTGGGAAAATGAAGTTGCTTTGTTGAGTTTTACAATGAATTGGAAGAAGTTGAAGATGCCTCAACACCCATGTAAAGGCTACAACCTTATTTTGTAGAATTTTGGCACTATGGTGATAAACAGGGGCAACCAATTAAGTATTGACAACAAACTTTCAGCTTTGCAATACATGATTCTTGAACAATAAATATTTTGTACGGTCTGATATGGTTAAGCACAAGTTGTCTTGCATTGGAAAGTGGTGTCTAAGATGAAAATTATTTGAGATTCTTCTTTGGCCATCCCACCCGAACTTCATTGTATTCATATTGAACATATCATGAACTGAGTATGGAACCATCATTCTAGAATTGTATTGTGCAGACATTACACAAGGAAAAGCCACACTACCTACAGTGAAGTGTATTGAAATTGTTTGAGGAGAGACTCAAGGAGTGATTCAAAACCCTTGCAAAGAGGCTCAAACTGATGGAGGAGGGTGTGATGAAGCAAGGTATAAAGATCCATCAAAGCATGAAAAATGTAATGAAGGGAAGAATGTGGTGCTCTTAAATAAGCTCGATGGCTATGTGTAAGGAGATTGGCATGCTACAAAGCATTGATATGGCATGTAGAAGAGAAAAGAGTCTCCAAAGAGATGTGATCTCATGACTTGTCAATCCATCGATAGGCATCAAGATTCATGTGGATGAGATGGACTTATTGAAAATTCTTCATTAACTTGAAAGAAAATGCCTTTGGTAGTGAATGTCATGCATATGTAGAAAATGATTCATTGAAAATACTTTAGAAAATTTTGAGGAAATTTAGATAGAGGGATTCAATGGGGACACATATTTGAGGTGCGAAAATAGTCTATAAATGGGGCGCAAACAACAAAATAAAGTTGGAAGTTCTCTGTGCATCTAGACCCAGGGAAATATCAAGATTCTAATGCTAGAAATGTGCCCAAGAGTACTGTTAAAGGCCAAAAGCGTGCTTTGAGGGTTTTCAAAAATATAAAAATCAACCCTTATGGAGAATCTTCATCTGCCAATAACCAAGGAGGAAGAAAATCTTGGAACAAATGACAGAGCAATTGAATATTTATCAGATTTATGGATATCCATCAAAGCATGCACTAGGGGAGAGTGTCAATTTTAAAGGGGGTCGATTTAGTTGTGTGAAGGAGAATCCTGTGCCTAAAATGAAGATGCATTGATTTTTTCTACAAATAGTGAAAATGTCTTGGCATCACGATCTACCTTCTATTTTAAGTGGCTTAAATGCACCGTGAATAGAGCATTGGCGAGTTCCTATGTACATGGTATTGGAGAAGGACATTGTTGTAGGATACCTATTGAAAATTTGTGCTCGAGCCACCATTTCCTAGGTTAATGCCATCATAGCGTGAGAACCAGACACAGGAAAATGTTTAGGGAAAAAATCAATAGGAGGGAAATGAGATCAATGGACAAAAACAAATGTGGAATATAGCCACATCCAGACCATTCCCCACAATCTCACAGATCTAAAGTGAAATATTATTATTTCATGTAGGATCAGCAAGAATGTGCCCCATGGGTGTGGGCCAAAGGAAAACCTTAGAAAGCGAAAACATTTAAAACTTAAAAAAAAAAATTCAAATGCAACATTAAATGGTTTTCACTCATAACAAAAAATATTTAAATGTGTGATGGAATTTGAAGAGGTGGGTGGGAAAATATATTTTCCAAAGAGGTCCAATAAAATATTAAAAGATCATAATATGTTAAGGGCAAAGGCATATAAAGTGGAAAATATTTAATTGGGCCCAATTGCTTTTTTTTTAAATGGTGGGTGAAAGTAAAATGCTTGAAATATTTTAAATGAAGAATTTCTATCTGTTGAAGATAGAACACACGTGAAAATGCATAGGGGAATAATTTTATATTGTAAAAAAAATGTTCATTATGTAGAATACTTTATTTATTGGAAGTGAATAAAGTAAAATGAAAATACAACAAAATAAATGAAGAGAAAAATATTTCATGGGAAAGAGATGTTTTCAACTACAAAATGAAGAGATTTTTCACGGTGAGGTGACTAAAGGCATGATTTGGAGGCAAAAAAGTTTGTTGTTGTAAAGGGAAGAGAGAGGAGAGATATTTTTCAGTTTGTTTCTAATCCAACAATGGATGATGATTCCAGATGGCCTCTTCCAATCAATTATGCAGCTACTTTTGTTTCCTTTTAGTCTCTTCTTCTCTCATTTTGTGGGGGTTCCAATTTCTGAAAGCTCTGCAAGACAGGTAGAAGCTCTAGGTAGAATTGTAAAGCTAGGGTGAATTATGACTGTTATTCATTAATCTGAGGTGTTTGTCTTTTGAACTGAGCTTCATGTTATATTTTATCTGATAATTGTCTCCATGGTTGAAATGTAATGCTCTTTTGAATTCAATAATTAGAGATTAGCTAGGTTTTTTCATTCACAATTGCTACATTGGAGTTAGAATTGTTATTGCCTTATGTTCATTGAATGATGTAATTACTTTATTGAATGATAGCTGCATTTATTATTTCCTATTGTTCAAGGGATAGTGTAATTGCTTCAACAAATGTGACAGGAGTGTTGTGTTTCAAGTGGATCTAAAAGAATGGTTATCTGATAAAGCTTCAATGGTCTTGTTTTCATAATATGAAAACAATTGCAAAGATTTTTAGAACATGTTCAATATTGTAGGATAAAGTGTTGGTTATATGACTCCATCGCCCTCTTCTTCAAACTGGTCAATTGTCTTGCATCTATTTTTTTCAATTAGGTCCCAAATTCTTAAAATTAAAAAACCATTTCAATTATGTGTCATGAGTTATGTGTTTGCATGTTCTCCATGCTGATTAGTGAAATTCACTCAATGTCTTAGCTAATCTTGAGTGATATTTTTTGTTTCTCAGCATAATTTTGTGAGAGCATTATTTGTTAAGTAATATAGTGCGAATTGTGTGTCTAGATCTTTATATTTTGCTAAAGGGTCATCCCCCTAGGTCCTACAGATCTCGAAGTGTAGGGGAAATGTGTTCTAATCCGATTTCTTGTCAGTTAGCCAAATCCATCTTTGAATCTGAATATAAGAAATTGGCTATTATGTAGGATTCATTTGATCTGTTGATTTGGAACACCAACACCATTTTCTTGATAGGAGCATCCCAAACTAAGGTGGCATATCTATTATAGTTATATCAATATTATATGTTGCTTGTGGAAAATAAACCAACTTCACTACTACATCCTTCATGATTCCAACTACTAGGACATGCCTACTATCCATAGTGTAACATTTTCCAGCACTAGTATCTACCCACATGCCAAGCTACTTCATGACACCTACTGGCATGATATTAATGGCCTCCCCTGAATCAATCATACAATTTATCACCATTTTGTTATTTATGAGCAATGTGATAAATAACAGGTCAACCTATGGAGGATTTATTAGTGTTTCACCAAGACAAACTTCAAGGACCTTTACCTCTTCTTGCTATTATTTTTCCTAAAAATTTCCTTGTTTTCCACATTTGTGTTTTTGTTTGCTCCATTGGATATCATTTGCATAGCACTATCTCTATATTCTTTTATTTTCATTATTTCTAGGAGTGGCACAAACATCTTTACCTGAGATAATGCTTGTGTAAAGTCAAATGAAGAATAATTTTTTTCCTTGGAAATTTTATTTTGTTCCAATGGTTTTTCTTTACATTCTTCCTTCTCTCCTTTGTTTGTCTCATCTTGCTTCTACTTATTTTTCTAAAATTCTTGATCTCCCTTTTTAGGAACATGGTTTTTCTCCTTTCTATTAGATTCATTTATCTCCACCTTCTTGGGATTTTCTTGTGTTGTCTCCTTATCTTTCACAAACAATCCCCTTAGAGTTCCATCATTTGAATTTTTTGTTCTGCTTCTTAGCCTATAGTTGTTTTTTTCTTGTTCTACTATAGTTATGGTTAACCTTTTGATTTCTTCTTCAGTTGGCCTCCTCAATTTATATTATTTAGTATAGATGGTGTATTAGGTGATTGTGACTCATCATTTCTTTCATCCTCTTGATCAAAGAAAACTTGTTGTTTAGCCATGTGAATAATGTATCTTTGATTATTTACATCATACTCATAACCCTCGTCCCCTGAGGATGAATACTCTTGTTCAATTAGATGCAGGGTATGTGAAGTTAAATATATTGTAGCATCTTCTCCATCATTATCATATGGCAAGTCTTCCTCTTATATTGACTGTGCAACAACACAATGGTCCTAAGAATGGGGAAAATTACAAACTTGACACTAGGGGCTATTCTTGACACTGTAGGCTCCCTTCTTCTTCAGAGGGTCAAGAGTTTCTTTATACTTAGGTATGTCAATTATGGGTTTTCGATCTTTCTAGTTTGTGTTGTATGGAATATCATGTAATCTCGGTCTTTCATTTCTATATGAATTTTCCTACCTATTCTGAGGATTGTTAGAGTTTTGAGAAATTTTAAGATTGTCCCTTTTTCCAATCATTCTTGTTTGCTTTCTATTGTTCTCAATGGTTAAGGTTGTCTTTTGTGCTTCAACCAAACTTCTAGGACATCTATTGCTAAGTTCATACCCTGTTTTTGGGTCAAATGCTTTTAGATAAATGCTCAGGGATGTCAGATTAGCCAGTTTAGATCCTTGTGGTATTTTGTTATATAATTTGGAAAACATCTGGTTGAAGTCATAAACTGACTCATTTTGATACTTCTAAATAATGAGTAGTTCATGAAGGGAAAAATTGAGGGAACACCGATTCCTATATTACTCTATAAATTGATTGTAAAAATTTTCTCTAGAATCAATTGAAATATAAGGTAAACTATTGAACCAATCTCTTGTCTCTTCAATTAGTGACATCATAAACAATCTCATTTTTACATCCTCATGCTCCATAGTAATATCTTGTATAAAATCATTAAAATTCCTAATATGTTCCTCATCTAATATTACATTTTTCCCTGTGAATTTGGGGACCATGTTTCTACAATTGTTGTCCATTGGATATGGATATAACTAGTGTCATGTCAGATCAAATTGCCTACATGTGCTCATGGGGTTTTGTGGATGTAAATTCATTCGTGGTGGATTCAAATGGTATTGATATCCATAGTGAGGTTGTTGGTATACATTTTGTGGGATATGATTTTGGGGATGTATATTCTGATATGGCACATGTTGCTAATGCTGTGGGGCATATTGTTGACCAGGGGGTTGGTAGTGGTGATGAATATTTATAGGATTTGGGGGATGAGGTCTTTGTGGTGGCATATTATGTTGGACATGCTATCTTGGATTCCCACATGCATTATAGGGTTCTTTCGAAGTACCTTGAGCACTACTGTTTTGAGATGTTCCATGTGAATTGACATTGCCACCTTTATGTGGAGGGACATAGTTTGGCAGTTTTTGTGCCTGAATGTTTAATTGTGCCATTTATTGATCTATATCTTATATTTATTGCACTATATGTTGTGTCCTTCTGAGTCGCTATCTCTTCCATTCCAAATGTATTTCAAATTCTTGGTCAGTCATACCATCCAAATCAACAATATTGTTACCGATAGACTCCCCATGGTTTTCTGGCACTTATTGTGATGACACTTTGTAATCATATTCATTTTGTATTCAAAATCATTCAATCTCAATTCAAGTATCAAACTCCTCCTTTCTCTTAGGGTCCCCTTTCCATAGAAAAAAGGGATGATTAGTATTTTCTTTTTTAAAAGGAGTACAAGGATCCATGGTTAACTCATCACCATGGAACTCTAATCCACACAATGGATTGAAATTGTTATTCATCATAAGAAAATGTTCTACCGAGCTTTCCCTACCTTCATTAATTACATCTGTCATTTTATATTTGTCTTTATTTGTACCAGTCTTTGAATCGAAAGACCCATGTTTATTAGTCCACGTACCATTGTTCTTCTTTCGGCTATCCTGGTGCAAAGATCTCCTACCATTCATCTTGTAGGATGCTTTAATAGTCTAAATCCTAGGGTTTGTTTTTATTTATGTGTATTTGAACTTTCCAGTCATGCACCTATTATTTCAGAGTCGCCATTCACTTTTAAGAAAAGTGAGAATGTTTATATTTCATTGATCCGAGTGGAGTCTTATGTAAGTTATTGACTCTATGATGAAGGCTTGGATTTAGATTTGACTTTTCCCCTGTAGATTCATCAAACTATTGGATCCCAAAAATGTAGACTACAAATCCTAAGAGGATTCTAGGCTCTATGATTAGACTTGTAATGTTTTTGAACCAATGAACAAAGTAACCTATGTGGCTTGTAACTCCCTACACTTCAGGCTCTGCTAGACCTAGGTAGGTAGACCTTGACTTGCTACAATCGATTAACAATTATGTGATTTATTGAACTAATTGATATATCACAATGGCATAAAATGAAATAGATGAGATCTTTCTAATTACTTCTACTCCTAATGTAATAGTTGGATTTTCAAAGTATGGAAGTGAATAAATAATGTATGAATGGAATGCAAATGTAAATGAAATATGAGATGGACCAGTGCCATGTTGGGTGTGCAAAGTCAATGTAGACCTATAACTGGTGGCAGATTCTAGTTTTAACTTTGAATGTTTGGCACATTAAATTTTTTGTAGGGTATGTGCAGGATCATGATGGGCCAAAAAGTGGGAATATGATAGGTATTTGTAGGGTATGTGGCTGGTGACTTTTTTTTTAGCCAAAATTTATGAAATGAAAAGGCCTTTTAAAGGAGATTCTCAGCTTTCCACCAATATAAATTATGCTTTACTTTGAATTTAATAAATAATTATTATTCATTTTCTATTTGAATTATGACTAAAGTGTTGATTGATAGGTTGAATGAAAAACATCTATAGCTTTCAAATTGTATCACATTTTTTGAATCCAAAACATGCATCACATTCTATGCTTTGCATACTATAGGATTAAAAAAAGAAAAAATTGAATTTCATGAAGTGTTGACCAAGTTAAGGTGGTTAGACGTATGATTTTTTATATTTTTCAAAATTTGTAATAAAAAAATCAAAATTAATTATTTACTTGGAAAAAAATTACAAAATAATATTATCATTTTATTGTGGTTAGGGTGGTGAGATAGACACCTACTTCTTATTTTTTCCCTGAAATTTAAGTACTACTGCATTGAAATTTCAAAATTTCACCAAATAAATTCTTTAAAAAAAAATAAACCTAGTAGTTTAGAAACTACATTCAATTTTCTATAGATTCTATTCTTACATATTTTTGAAATAAGATAACTTATTCAAATTTTTACGTCAAGTTTCCTAACTCTTATTTTTCTGAATTTCTTGCCACTTAAGGGTCTGGTTTTTCCATGATGATCCTACACATACCTTGTACTTTATACAAACGTGCAAGGATGTGAATATCAAGCTCTTCTTAATAATCCAATTGACCCTACCAAGTTACTATGATCTCTTAAAAGGATTTTTAATCCCTCCTTGAAGGAACCAATCAATAGAACAACACAATATCAACAAATATGTATTGACAAGTAAGTTAACCTTAACTTGAATAACATGATAGAATAAATTTTGGAGATAGCTTGACAATCATATCAACTAGACCTAACTCTTCTTATTTGATCCAATTTTTACCCCAAAGTTACTGCAGTCAAATAAAAGGATTTAATTCTTTATATAAACCAATTAATTTGGCCACACAACAACAAAATAATGTGTTTTGATGGAATTGGAACTTCAACTTGCATATACAACTCCAAATAACATAGAAGTAGCAATATGGAGATAGTTAAGTAATTACTTCAGATCAAAAAACAATAGATACCAATATTGCACCACTTAGAATTAGAGATATTCCATTGATTTCAGCCAAAATTACACATTCATCAAGGTCCATTCAGTATAACTTATATAACTAAAATTCTAAAGATGAAGTGATGCCACAATAGTGGTTTACATTTTATGAGAGATCCTGATTTTTGTTGAAATCACATATTTTTAGAAAATATAATGATTTAATCCTTGAAAATTTCCATTTCAAGGATTCCAATTGAAGAAGGTTTTATCAAACCACCTTAGACCAAGCCCCCTTGGATAGAACCTCGCTAGTTTTAAACCATACCTATAATGGAGTCTCCTTTATAGCTATCAAAATGCTGATAAAAAATCACTTTTGATTTACCTTTTGGGGGATGAAATGAATTCATTTAAAATGTATTTTTTGTAAGTATGTAGTCCTTATTATAAGCTTCCAAAAAAGCATAACTTTAATTAAATTAAATTTGATTATTATTATTTTTTTGTTTCTTGTGAATGTAGGTTTTTCACCGAGAATCAAGCTCTCTATTCTGTACATGTGGAAAAATAGTAGATTATCAAAAAAAAAATTTGAAAAATATGAGTGCTTCAGATATTGAAGTCCTTGATCCCAAAAAAATAAAAAATTTGAATTTCGATACATACAAAAAAAGTTACGCGTTATACGGTCACATTGTGTCTAAATTTTAATTGGTTTGACTTCAAAACTTGATTAAAGAAAAAATATTCAATAAAAAACAATCTAACCAAGTGAAAGCACTAGATATCAGAGATAAAAATTTAAATTCTAAAGAATTAGAATTTTATCCTTCATGGAAAATAATTTATGCGTTATACAGTGAGTGCCACTTTTAAAAAATGTTGTTTTCTAAAAAAAATAGTTTTTGAGGGAGATGGAAAAAAAAGTGCTATCTAATTCCAAAAAAAATGAAAAAAATATATTTATAATCTATAGACAAAATTTCATGAAACTCTAGTTTGCATCATATTCAAATTCTTCACGGTTTAGCCATTATAGGTGCTTGAAAGTGAAGATTTAGTTAAAAATAATAATTTTAGTGTCAAGTTTGGCCAAAAATTGTAAACCACTATTGTGGGATCACCCGATGCTTCTACTATATCTCCTACTTCCTCTCTATTTTCTTATGTTTTTCAACTACCAAATTTCTATCCTATATAGCAATATTCTAAAGAGGGTACACCTCTTCAATAATGTCTTTTGAAATTTAGCAACAATTAAACATGATTAATAAGGCTATGGTTAGCCATAAATGGATTCATATCAAATGATCCAGATAATCTTGTCTTGAATGTGTATTAGCATCATCTATAGCATTCCTAGTTGGAATTTCCATGATGATAATCTTTTCCAAATGTTCACATGATTATCCCAATGTTGATACTTCATCTTTAGCTACGTTCATGGATTCTTGTAGTATTAACTTGCACTCCTTCATCCACTCATTCTGATTCTTAAATTCTCCATGATCATTGAATAATGTAGGTACTCCATCCCTGGAAGCATCAATGAATCCTTTGGCATCCACTTGTAATTCTTCATGATAATATTTATGTGTTCCTATCAATTTCTTAGTGGTTGTAAAGGCTTCAAAATTTGAAGTACTTCCTATTGTATTTTTTGAAATTTTTCTTGCAACTTATCGCTTATTATTTTATGCTCTTGAATTACAAAGTAATTCTTTCAGTAAGTTGTCCAAAACTTATCCATCCACACCATTAGATTAGTATGTCTTTTCTGGAGAACTACAGAAAGTGTGTTATACTTTTCCTTGACCACTTGGATGTGTACTTGTTGGTTATCCATCTGCAACTACTCACATTTTGCTTTTGATTCAGAGATTTCTCCCAGAGTTTGCAACTTAGTGGATCCTTCCAATGTGTTCTTGACAGTGTCTCTTAAAAAATCATTTTCCTTGAGAATTTTTTCATTATGCATCTTGTACATGTCCCTTTCTTTTATTAACATCTAGATTTGTTCCTTATTCAACTTGGCCACATTGATGTCAATGTTAGCTGTAACCATAAGATCAACCTCACCCAATTTTAGTGTCATTACATGCCCAAACATTTTCTGTATCAATGACTATGAACTTCTTGTGTGGAGGGTATAATCCCAAATCATTAAAGAATTATTATTAGGGTTATATCTTTACCCATAATGCACCTCTGTCACTCGTTCTAGGGTAAGCTTGTGTTTGGCCTCACTATTATGCAAAAAATGTGTCAAAATTAAAGTTGAATTTAAATCCATACTAGGAAAGATCATCACACTAGCCTCCTCTAGCAATCTTCTTCCCTTTCCTAGAGTCATGTGCCTCAACTCATTGTCCACAGTAATCTTTAATTTATTCAACAATTTCTCTCATTATTAGGTGTGATATCTTGAACTGATTCTCTTAGTGATTTTCCTTTATGCTTAAATAAAAAATATCTGAACTCAGGGAAATTAATGAACTAATCATTTGAAACAAAAGATCTATAAGCTAACAGCCTAGTATCCATGTCTAGTGATTCTTCAACTTCGTGCATTCTCCTTGGAGGCTGATATCATTCAACTCTCAACTTGGGGATTTTATCGGATGAGCCTTGTGATTCATTTTCTTCATCAGATTCCTCACTACCAGAGGACAACATTTCCACTTCTTGGATTTCCCTCATCCTTTGCTCAATCTTCCTATTGTATTCATCAATTGCCAATTAAACTTTTGTTTCTTCCATATTCCTTATGACATCATCATGTAGAAAAGGTATTTGCTCATATCCTCCTAGGTTCTTCTTCCTGGTGGAATCAATGAAACCCTTAGGGTCAAATCCTTTTCTTGGAGTTTCCTTTATCAAATTGTAATGTGACAATTTTTTTAGAATGAGATCTTAACCCTCCTTTGATACCATAGTGAAATCACCAAAACATAATGTACTTGGAATGAATGATTATTTTTCATATGCACTAAGGTTCATTAAATTAGAATATTCCAATTGCCTAACAATCTCAAAGTATGAAATTCTGTTTGGCACAGTCTTTAACAAAATGAAAGGTGTATCTTCAAAGCCATATATCCTGATCATGGTAGAGTCAGCATAACAATACCAGTAACCCCAATTTTGACCTATAGTTGGTGGTCCATTAAAATTCTTCGGCCTCAAAAATGTTTTAATTTCATTAGATAGTGAGTAATCACATGGGTATTTGAAAAATCTATACAATGTTTTAACCAAATACTCCTCAAAATGAACATAATTTGAGTTAATAAATATACTATCCCAGATAGAATTCCACAACTGTATTGGTAGTGGTTTCCCTTCTTTGTCCAACTATGTTATTCTTAGCTCTTCAAGCCACAACCCTAACTCCTACCCAAAGTAAAATTCTATGTGCATGAAAAGGGAGTAATGTTTGAAATGCATTATAGGGGCACCATTCTTGATGGCCATCAATGCTGAATCAATTTCCTTGCAAATATATGAGGCATAATCAAACAGCCTTGGATTGTGACATTGTACATCTGCAGCAAATACCATTGACCCTATAGATTGGAACTCAGGGACCTCAGTTCCCACTACTTGTGCTACTGAGAAGTACATATATTTCATGTGTGGCTCAAATAAATCAATATGGAAATGGGGTCCATCCCCATCCTCAAGTGGTACCATATTCCCATCATGGGTATGTGCAAGATCATGATGGGCCAAAAAGTGGCAATATGATGGCTATGTGGCTGATAATTTTTTTTTTACCCAAAATTGATGAAACAAAAGGGTTTTCAAAGGAGATTCTCAACTTTTCACCAATATAAATTATGCTTTACTTTGAATTTAATAAGTAATTATTATTCATTTTCTATTCAAATTATGACTAAAGTCCTTATTGATGGTTGAAAAACATCTATAGCTTTCAAAGCGGTATCACATTTTTGAATCCAAAACATGCATCACATTCTATTTCACATACTATAGGATTAAAAAAGAAAAATTGAATTTCATGAATTTTTGACCAAGTTAAGGTTGTCGGACATATTTTTTATATGTTTTAAAATTTGTGAAAAAAATTCATAATTAATTATTTACTTGGAAAAAATTACAAAAAATATGCATCACATCAAACATGAGTGCTCTACTTATATCTAAAATTTTATAAAAAAATATTATCATTTTATTGTGGTTAGGGTGGTTAGACAGACACCTACTTCTTATTTTTTCCCTGAAATTTAAGTACTACTGCATTGAAATTTCAAATTTTCAACAAATAGATTTTTTCTTTTTAAAAAAACCCTAGTAGTTTAGAAACTACATTCAATTTTCTACAACTTCTATTCTTACATATTTTTGAAATAATATAGCTAACTTATTGATTTTTTTACATCAAGTTCCCTAATTCTGATTTTTCTAATTTTTTTGCCACTTAAGGGCGTATTTTTTCCACGATGATCCTGCACATACCCTCATTTCTGGGTCTATGCGGTGGCAACCTCCAACCCTTATAAGTAGTATCCATTCTCCCATATTATTTCTCTAGTTCCTCATGTACTATGGGCTAATCATAGGTACAATCTAGGTTGAACACTTCACAAAGAGGATCTTTTGACAACTGTATAAAGGGATTTCCTTGTGGGTCGCATACGACTTTCAAATAAGGATTGTATTTCTTTCCCAAGAGTTATAAAAGGTCTATATTCACAAATACATTAGGAATGACAAGCTTTCCTAAATTGAAATTCCATGGATTGCATACAGGTTCAAACATCTTTCTCTAACCATAATTTAAAATAAAAATCTCATATCCCCCAATAGGGATCCATACATCACTCACATGTGCACAATTATCCTCTAGCCTCTTGACATCAGCCCTTAACTATTCAGACCTTCTAGCCTTGGGTCCTGAACTAGGAAATTGGTCAATGAGGTCCTAGTTTAGGTTCCTCACCAGTCTCAATTCTATATTTTTTTCCTCTCGGCTAACTACTATCACCTTGTTGTTTTCAACCCTTTGTCTTCCTAGAGCTTGAATTTTCCATCTTTCATTATAGAAAAATTGAATTGGAATTGCAAAGAAACTTCGTGAACTTACTTTTGAATTCTTGTCTGCACAAAAATTTGGCTTTTGTCCAATCATCCGTACTTTTCATTGTGAACTTTAAAAAATTCCATATGTTTATTCTTCTTTCAATCAAAATATATGTAAAAAATTCACATTCGTGTTGCCATTAATGTCTATCCCTATAAATTAATTTAGTAGATTTTTTGAATTTTGAAATGTCAAAATGACAAGATCATATCAATGAGACTCCTTTGGTTTTTTTGCTGATCCATGTTTCCATCTTAGCACCACCTTTGTTTTATATTTTCTCATTTGATCACCAAGACATAATTAAATTTTTGTTCAATTTGAAAATACCCCTTTGATCTTTTCATTTAGTCGGGAAGACAACTCCATTGTATCACTGATATCGTGCAATATTTCTTTTCCTTAGTTTTTGATTCTCATTGTTTCAGAGAGAAAATTTTGATGTCTTCCCGATAGTTGGAATCATAGAAATCCACTTTTAACCTACATCTAGTGTCTTTCTGATGACTAGCATCCTTTCTATATTACCATTAGGTTGACATGAACCATCGTTAAAATAGTAGGATGCCATCCCAATGAACTCTAGTTTCCCCAATGCATGTTCTTTTATCTCCATTCTCCTTTGGATGAGTTGGGAAGACTCTCACCAAAACTCCTTCATCAATATAACACATGAGATTGGATAGAATAGAAAAACTCACACCGATTGTGTATCTCTCTGATAAGCTCCATCTACTAAAATTTGATTAGCAAGACTCCTCTTGAAATTTTACCATCAACGTAGCCAATATGGTTGGCGAGATCTATGTGATTGTTCCTAAGTGCACAAGTCTTCCCAATAGTTGTTCTCTTGTCCCATCGGTGAGAGAAAATTTGTGTCTTGCTGATATAATTTCCATTGATGTAAGTTAAGTGATCATCTTGACATGGAAACTTCGCTCTGACTACTTTCTTCTTACTGGTAACTTACATCAATAAGATGACAAGCATTGTCTCACCGATATTTTTCATTCTCCACGACCTTTCATCAGTGTAACTTGGTTCATTTTCTTTCTGATATGTAGAAGTTCAAGTTGAAAGGCTATGATCTGTTGATCAGAAAGACTTACCCTAGTCTTGCCAATATAGACCAGTAGTTTGAAACTCTTCCTCAATGATATCTATAGGAATGCTCATGTATCAAAGGCTGAATTGGTGGGATTATTGGTGAATTTGGATGTATCTTATCATACAAATATTAAAAATTTGTACTAGTGAAATTATGATGTGGGAACTTCCCGGGAAACATGAGTAAAGGCCAAAAAAGTATAATTTTTTTACAATCCCAACACAGGGGATGAAGAAGGTGTGATCACCAGCATCAAGCACACCCCATGGTACACTAATATAATGTATTACCTCAAAAATCAGAAAATTCCTAAAGACTTGAATGAAAATAAAAAAAGAACCTTAAAATTTCATGCCTAAAAGTATGTCTTTATGGATGAAGACTTATACTAGAAGAATAGAGATGGAGTGTTGCTATTGTTCTTAGATGAATCACAAGCCAACCATGTGTTGAAAGATATGCATGAAGGAGTCTATGGAGGAAATTTTCATCCAAGACCACTACCCACAAGATCCTAAGAGCTAGATACTACTTGACTCTTTTGCTTATCTATGAAAGTGTGAAGCTTGTCAAAGGTTTTCTGAACAAATGAAATATTAAGGAGCATTGCCACTTAGACCAATGAAAGTTGAAGCTCCATTTCATCAATAGGGGATTTATATCATTCGATAAATACTAGAGAAGTCTAGTGTAGGTCATAAATGGATTCTAGTGGAAACTGACTATTTTACAAAATGGATAGAAGCCATCCCTACAGAGCAAGCCACTAGCAAGGTTGTGATATAATTTTTTCAATGGATAATATCATCACAATATTTGGAACACCTATAAGGATAGTCACAAACAATGGTATGTGCTTTATATCAAAAGAGTTCAAAGGATTATGTGATACATATAGCATAATAATTTCATATGCATCTCCATATCACCCACAAGAAAATGGGCAGGCTGAGTCAAGCAAAAAGAGTATCCTAAAAATAATTAAAAGAATGTTGAATAAGAATAAAAAGGCTTGGGATTCCAAATTGAGGGTAGTCTGAGAAGATAGAATCACATTTTGAATTGGTTTATGGGACACAAGCAAGGATTCCCATGCAAAATCTTTACTAGTATATAAGTTTATGCTCTAGGAAGACTTGGATATCCCTAAACCTATGGAAGATAGAATCGAGTAGTTGGAAAAATCAGATGAGATTAGTAGCTTGGCCTAGGAGTGTTACACAAAAATGCAGGCACAAAAAAAATACTTGTTTGAAAAAAGGGAAAAAGATAGAAAATTTGAAGTAAATGAAATGATCCTTTTATGGAATGCCAGATGCGAAGATAAAGGGAAACATGGGAAGTTAGAGGCTTGAATGATAGGATCATTTGTTGTTATAGACAAAGGTGGTGAAGATTCTTATTATCTTCAAAATAAGTTAGGAGAAGATTAGGAATTTCTAGTGCATGGAAAATTCCTAAAAAACTTATTTTCTTAAAAATCTACTATTCTATGCACATTAGTTTTAGGTTACCATCCCCCTCCCCACCCCATTTAATTACATTCACCCATGGTCTTCCTCCCATAGGTCATTTATGGATTCTTCCAATGAACTCATGTTCATTCATCCCTAGTTGGAGCCACTGTTGGAGGTAAAAACTCCACCTTGGTTTTAACATACCTCCATTTTTATTGATCATTCTATTTCCATCATAAACCACCATTTCCCTTGATGTTTTACTGTATTTTACATTAGAACATAAATTTTCCTAATATAGCTCTTAAAATAAAGCCTTTAATTATCACTTTGAAATAGTTACTCTTCTTAAGGTACATCCTCAACAACACAAGGCATATCACCAAGAAGATACCATATCGAAGAAAGCTTCACCATAGTCTCCTCAACAAGATCAATAAAAGGCTCATGAAAATGCCAATAAGAACCTCACACAATTAGGGGATTTAGAAGAATAAAGTGATATTCATGAAATTAAATGATTTAATGAATGGGGAAATGTGAAATAACATTTAATTAAATAACTTAGGGTTATTTAATTAAATAAGAAGACTTAGGGAATTAAATTAAATAGTTTGATTTATTTAATTTAATGAGATGAAGTGTTAGTGTGAAAGGGGGAATTAACCTGATTTGATGAGTTAGGTTAATAGATGAAAATTATGTAATTAATTAAAATAGATAGGATAATTTAATTAATTAAGTGAAAATAGGATGGGTTTGAAGAGGAAATGATGTTAGTATACCTAATTCTAGTGTATGATATCATTCAAGACATTTTTTAGTATCTACAACAACTACCTACAAAATTATGATAATCTTGAAGGGAAGTGCATAAGTGCATGGAGGAAGGGAATTTCATCGTGGTAAGCTTGTCTCATAGATTTCTTTGTAAATTTTCTATGAACATATTTTGAAGGTGTGAATCAGGAATCTTCACACTAATTTGGGAATAAAGAGATAGGTAATGTGTAACAAAGTTAGTGACTTTTTCACCCTCATTTTATTTACATCCCATCCAATTAGATAATGTCATTTTAGGAACCATATGGACTTGGAAATGGTTAATAAAGGCTTCAACAAGTTCATTAAATGAACAAATTGAGTTATTTGATAATGCAGAAAACTAGTCCAAGGCAACATCTTTCAAGGATTGGGGAAAGAGTTTAGCCAAAAGTTTATCCTCAAGGATAAAGTCACTACATAAGGGAGTAAAGGAATTAACATGGTCAGCAAGATCTCCCTTTTCTTCATATTTCTCAAATCTAGGGATCTCTATTCCTTGTGACACCAGATTTCTTAATATTTCCAAAGATAGTGGGTTTCTTTTGACATAGCATGAAGGTGGACCATTTTTATTTTGATTTATGGTGGAAACTTCATGTTGAATGGATGAAATGTTTTGTAAGAGGTGGTTAATGATAGGATCACTGCTTGTGGTTTGAGATGTGTTGGATCTGAAAAATCCACCTTGGTTTTCACATACCTCCATTTTTATTTATCATTCTATTCCCATCATAACTACCCATTTCCCTTGATTTTTTATTGTATTTGACATTAAAACATAAATTTTCCTAATATAGCTTTTAAAATAAAGCCTCTAATTATCACTTTGAAATAATTCCCCTTTTTAAGGTACTTCCTTGACAATACAAGGTATATCACCAAGATGATACCACATCGAAGAAAGCTTTGCCATAGTATCGTCAACAAGATCAATAAAAGGCTCATGAAAATGTCAATAAGACCCTCATGTTTTGAAGTGACTTACTTGAATGTCTCTCAGACAACCCAAAGTGAAACATATTGAAGAGACCTAGATACTTTAGAGTGAAAATTTAGCTTGTCTCTTCGACAAGACACAGTAATGTAAATACTCTAAGGATACATGAACATTTTGCATTCAAGAAATAGAAAAAAATCTCTCAAACATCAAGAGATTATTATAAAATAAATGATAAATTATGACAATCTCGAAGAGACATCAATGTATTAGACTAAGGAGTGAAAAAGTCTCTTCAAAACTACAAGAACAAGTAAGAAAAAGATGTTAAAGAGGAACTAAGGGATCAAATAGAAATTGATAAAAGTCTCTTTGAGTCTCCAACAAGAGGAACATAGATACAAGCATATACTGTCAATGATACTATGGGATATTGAAGGGAGGTAACCAAAGGTCCCTTCAACATTTTTAAAGACAAAAAAGAGGTTATTTGAAGAAAGAATGTTAAAAGGAGGAACACAGGTATGTCCAAGAGACATAAGCTTATTGAAAAGAAATGATCATCAATCTCATCAACATTCTAATATCAAAAGTATAAGGAAGGAAAAACTTGAAGTGCAGCCATTGAAGAAACATTGTGGAATCAGAGAGAAAAACTCAAATGTCTCTTCAACATTTTGAAAAGCTATCAAAGACATATCAAAGGAAGAAGAGGACATCTTTGAAAATGTAATCAATGTCTATTTGACATAATGAAATTATTTCTCACCTGGTTGACATGAATAATGAGGTCATAAAAGAGATAACTTCCATTAGTATTGCAATTGATTAGAAAGGTGGTGCAAGTGTCATTTATGAACTAGAGCTGGTTCAAGTGAGTGAAATCTTAATATACCTAACTCTTAAGAAATCAAAATCATTGCAATTTGTGGTTGAAAATCGAGGAGTCGGAGTTGGAAAACATCAAGCACCTAAAAAACTACAACATTAGTTCAAGTAAGTTTTCTTGTCTCAGCTAAATGTATTCTATAAAAAAATTGCTTGAAGTACTATGCAAATAGCCTAGTTTTGTGATGGATAAAACCCAAAAAAAACAAAAAGTAAAGAGGTAGAAAACAGAGGCTAGACCATTAAACCAATACTTAATAGATCAATGTCCTAGGTCTAGAACAAAGTCTAGAAGAATAGCTCAATTGAATCCTTCATGTGAAAAATTGGAAGATAAACATAAAAATCTCAAAGATGTGTGGACTTCGTAGAGAGGCTATGATCTATTGACATATCATTACAAAAAAAAGTACAGAAACAGACCAGTCTCAAATCCGTGGCATATGAATTTGAAAAAGCTTGTCAAGCCTAATGTGTTTGTCAACATGGAACTGATTAAAGCATTAGCTAAAAACTACAACCTTAAAATGAGGGAAATCTATTCCCACGATGGCTCACAATTTATCATCATAACACAAAATTATGTCCACATGGTTTTTCAATTTGACACATCCATGAAAATAAAATTGAGGATAATAGATTTGTTGGAAGAGTATCAGACTATGGATACAAGCTATAAGAGGTGGAAATTACCTTTGCACAGAACCAAGGGCCTAGGAAACCAAATTAGAAGATTCTCTAGTGATGATAAACCCCCATTTTCTATGGATTTGTTTGAAGAATACTATCAATATACTTACTATTCAGCTATTCAAGTCCTAGGAATTAATGCTCCTATTGTGATGGCTATAACTCCCATGGTTTTAGCTATAGATATCCAAAGCCAAGATGCTCAGCTTTATGACTATGTTGAATACTTGTCCAAGGTCATTGATACCTTGCTTACTACCATTAAGATTACTAGTGATTCCATAAACTTCAAGCATTATTCTCTAATCATGCATATGATATTATATGAAGGATAGGAAATGGGAATGTGGGAAGAGGAGTTAAGAATCAAATATTTGGATAGTGATGAAAATTATAGACTAGTTTAGATGTGGACATCCATATGGGATGGTAGGTGTGGGAGATCCCACTACTTATATTTTGAAGAATATTTCGTGAAACCCTAGTATGAGATGCTTGGCCATAAATGTGATTAAAATTTTTCCCCATAGATACAAAGATTCCTCAGGCCAAAGGAGAAAAACCCTAAGGGAAAGATAAACCATAATTAGGGGGATTGGTATGCATTTGAAGACTGTACTATGATAAGATTATATGGATTCGAGGAAGCTTTATTTTTGTTGCCTAAGATTGTACCAGATAGGGTTGCATACCTAGAGATTGTGAGGAAACTAGCCTTTTTTATATTTCATACACCTCAAAATCTATGGAAGGAAATCTCTCATGCCTTCTACTTTACGTTTTGGTGACTTTAGCATTATTGCTGATAAAGGGTATGAATCAATTAGAAAAAAAAGATTATTATGGCATGCCACTGGGAAACAAGAGGGAGAAGTTTTACCCTAAGCACTTTATTCAAGATGCCAAGATGTCATAGAAACTAAAAAAAATGAACATGAATTCTCCATGGGTGATGTCATTAGAAATTTTGATGAAACTCAAGTGATGATAAGTAAGGCTGCAAAGAACATAATATTTATGGGAGAGGCTTGGGCAAGAAGCAATAATCCATTATATGTAGAAGATTTTCATGAAATACAAGATCCTATGGAAAGAGTTGAGAAATTGATCCTACATGAAGAAGAATTGACTAAGGATGTACCTCTCATAGCTTTTGAAAGAAGAAGAGATACTAGTTCAAGGAAACAAGTTGAGAGTATAGTACCTTTAAGTTATTTATCACCACAACCTACCCTAGAGGTAAGCTTCTTGGCTGCTACTCTTATTATTATCAAGGATAACATTAAGCAAAAGAACTAGGTCACACATATCACCATTCTCACTACTCCCCAGTACAAAGTGCCACTATAGAGGAATGTGATCACATTTGAAGCTTCTAATGAATTGTGTGATGATTTGAGACATCGTGCTAGCCTAGAATTCATTATAGATGATACATTTTTTTGAACCCCTAAGTTTAGGGATTCTATTTATGAGTACAAAGGAAGGATGGTTAGAGAAGAAAAAAGGAAATAAACCCTAAGCAGGAAGAAGATTCCTTGAAAGAACTCTAGTATGAGGTTGATAAAGAAATGGATAACATCACTCCTAAAAGAGAAAGAGAACTAATACAAGAATTTTGAGTCATGCTTCTTCTAGAGTGGGACATCTGCTCAGCCATAGTGTTAGATAGTTTCCTAGACAGAGAAAATAAGGCCTTGTAATTGACAGATGAGACCAGTGATAAGATATACACTAGATAAAGGTATAATCTTGATAAAACTACATTGTAGATTTGGGCCCTTTACCCGCCGGGAAAGAGGCCTCCCGTTATCAATAATCATGATAAGATCTTTGGTCACCTTCTAGTACAAAGATTAGGGTATATAGACCCTATTGATACTATTGATCTAAACGTAAATGTGGCCACGTTTACCAAAGCTTTGATTTAGAAATTGGTCAAAAATAATAAGGGGTTGACTAATGAAAATGAGATGCTGAAGCAAGAAGTGATCAACTATAGAGATAGATTACCTTCCTCCTTAGGGCCTTACTCACCATTGATTGAATGTGAAAGGAAAGTGTGTGAAGCTATTTCTGAGATCATCTATTTGGAGCGTAAGTATGAAATGATCCAAAAAGGGTAAGATGAACTAAAGAAAAAACTTAAAACAAATATATTTGAAATAAAATTAGAACTAATGTGTGAGAGGTTTGATGATATGATTAAACTTGTTTAAAATTTTTGGGTTATCCATGATAAGACATATGAAGCTTTACATGAACAAAATAGGTTGTGTGACAAAATGAAATAGGTAGAAATACAAATAAGGGAGAAGAAAGGTGATCACATAAGTGTACTTCAAGAATACCAAGAGCTTATGAACACACATGATAGCTTCCATTACATACTAACACAAGAATTGAGTTACTTCAGTTAGTCACTAAGTATGGCTATGCCAAATTTCTTTGAGGAAACAAACTTAAAATACCAAGATGTATGAAAGGATGAGATAGCTCAATATCTACCAATTACTCTTGATGAAATTAACAATGAAGATGAGGTCATAAAAAAAAAACATGTCCAGATAAGATGGATATTTAAACTAGAAAATACAATGAGAGACACCATAAGAGATACAAATACATATGCAAAGATAAGGTATATTGAACATGTGGTGAATATTAACTTATTCATCATCCTACTAAGAGATTGGCACCCTCTTAACATTCAAAACTTGAATTTTTGAGACCTAACAAGATGGAGGTGTATATGGTGGTGGTATGTATGTATTGGAAGGACCGGTGAATGGATATCTTACAGGAGAAGGTATAAGGTTAGATGCTACATAGGTATAAGGAGAACTAGTGGAAATGTTCAAGGTAGGAAAGATGTTGCTAGTCAGTTGCATCATTGTGGTTACTTGAGGATTGGAATAGGTGGGAATGGAGGTTATAGTTGATGTGGGAGGAGTTTGATTTCCTCCTTGGCTTGGCACATTGTTTGAAGCTTGAAAACCATTGGTGGTGTGAGTAATATGTTTTTCAAATATTTGAGATATGTTACACACAACTTCCAGCCCTTCATCAATTTCCATCATGCAGTGAATACTTCTTGTGGCAAGTCTAACAGTGTTGGAAATGTTTTTAGTACTCACTATCTTGTAAATGAGTTAGGTCTTCATGCATTTTTATTATGTTTTCTCAAGGGATATGATTAACCATTGTTTGAACACTTAGCATAGCACTTGTAGGTAAGGTAGGCATAGCAAAAGAGGTATCAAAGGTATGGTCCATACCTAGTGAACTAGTACCAATACTAGAAGTAAGAGAGCTAGATAACCCAAGATTCACAATGAGTGTTTTATTGTGGGATGCCATGAGTCTCGTAGTTCATCTAACCAAATTATTAGTAGTAGAAAACAAAGTAGTACAACTAATGCAAGGGATAAACCAAAGTTTAAACAATGATTTTGGATTACCCAAATGCTTTAAGCTCCTTCTAGGGTTTTTCACCTAAAAGGAGAAAGAATGGATGTCCAAAATGCATGTTTCTAAACTCAAGATTAATTTAAATGAGATGTAATGTGTTTAAATATTATGCAATAATGCACTAATCTGAAAATAAAATGATTTAATGATGCAAAACCTAAGAAATGCAAAGTGCTGGAAAACACACTATGATATGCAAAAACACCTAAAACTGTAAGTAAATGATGATTTAACTAGACAGAACTAGAGAAGTGCACCTAGAATCTAAAATATTTTGTTGAGAGGTTCTAGAATCCTATAGAGTTGACTGAAAATCTTGACTAGGACACTTACACCAAGTTGGGCGACTTGGGTGCTAGTTTCGGGAAAAAGTTACCAGAACAAAAATCTATCAAATGGGTAGAAAAAATGTAGAAACCACTTTTTAGGCCTAGAAATTGGACTTATTCTCCACTAGTGGCAACTTATTCCACCTATATATTTTCAAAATTTTAGGACATGATCTTATAGCTTCAGGTCACCACTTGCTTTTCTAGCAGGAGCTTGATCTTGATTCTACAAAAAATGGAATAAAAAGAGTCTCCAAGATTTAATTAGGTATTTTTTTACTTGAATAGTTTTGATAACTTGTTGACCACTTTTCAACAACTATTTCTTTGAAAAATCTACCTACAAATTTTGTAAACACACATGCAAAGAAGGAAAAATTGGTTAAGGGTTAGAGTATAGGGGTTTGCCTTGGTCAAACCCCATTTTGGTAATCAAACCCTATATAATGAAATGAAATAAGAAGATAATGATAAATAAACAACATGCAATGTCATAAACTTACCAAACCCTTGATGTAGAAATCTAAAGATATGCAATGAAGTGCTCCAATGGAGGACTTGATTATGCTCAAAGTGCTTGAGTGAATGCTAGAATGAATGGGGGGTAAAATGAGAGGAAAAAACCTTATTTATACTTGATTTTCCTAAATTTCCCAAAAATAACACATCACAGGCCAACCTCAAGGGTTAGAGAATAAAATTCCGCCAGAAAATTGAAATTATTTTGATTTTTGTGCCAAAAAGGACCAAGTCACCCCTATTGGTGACTTAGTCCAACTTAAGAAAATTAAGTGGGTGTTGGGAATTAAAGAGCATTAAATGTTGTCTAATGGGAATATCCTAAAAAAAAAACTTAAGGAGGGACACTTAAGAAGGGCCAGAAAGTGCATTAAGGGGTCATTTAAACATGAAAAATGGTTTAATTAGTGATGCCAAGTCTAGAAAAGCTTGAAAGTGAGTTACAAAACTATACAACACTTTTAATTAAGACTTGGAAAGTGATAAAAAAGATATTATTTAGGTGAATTATGATGAAAGGGGCCTAGAAAAGTGTAAAAGTGGGTTACAACACTTCACAACACCTTTACAAGACATCCTAGTAGTCTTAATGATTCACAAGGGTCCAAGACTAAATGCGAATGTGTTGACCACATTACAACATTAAATCTAGTCAAAACCAAGCCAAAATCCACTATGAGGGCCTAAACATGAGAAAAAGTAGAATAGTTACTTTTTTCTGTGTCCATGGTTAGCCACCACTTTAGTGAGAGGATAAACTTGCTTCAAACTCGCACTAAAGTTTCTGATCATGTAACCAAGAGGGGTTTGAATGCACTAATGCTTGATGAGATGAGATAACAATAATCAAGAGGGATGATCAAGCCCCTAGGATAATGATCCAATGGCAAATGAAACATGAACACAAAGGAGCACACATGATGATGAGAAGAGATGAAAGAATGCTTCGATCTTTTTCCAGCCCATTGTGGATTAGATGTAGGCTATTTGTTTGAAATAAGAAATGTGTACTCACTTTGGGAGGATGGAACTTATGGTTGGCCACCAGGTGAGAAAGCCCGAGTATACTCACTCTACGGCCACAATTTTTTTTTTTGTCCATGGGGTGATAAATCCACAACATACTCACTCTAGGGCCACAAAACTTCTAGTTTTCCATGGAGTGAGAAATCCCAAAAGGTGGCTATGGGGAAAGTTGTGCCTCAAAATGGGCTTGCCACTCAACCATTTCAAAGTTATACCTCTTGATAACTTTAATAAGGTGCCACAAAGACAATGTCGTTTCTTGCTTCCTGAGACAAGCAAAGCTTTGTATGCTTAGAACTCATGAAAAAATGCAATGGAACCACAAGCATGCAAGTTGTGTTATGCAAGGTGGCCATGTAAATGCAAAATACAACATGAAAAAATATGTTCAAAGGAGTCTTATTGTCATGAACCCCATCTTTATGGTTCATATTTTACAATGTTTAATTAAATTAATCAACAATGAAATAAAAGTGCAACAAAGAGAAATTAATTATAATTTAATAATAGATTTTATTCCAAATAAATGATAATGTTTGGTTATTTAGAAAAAAATATTTTATTCCCAATTGAAAAAAAGAAATTCTTTATTATTTATTTAGAGTAAATATTTAATTTCCAAGTAAAAAATATTTGTTTATTGCTTATTAATGGTAAATATTACTTTTGTAAAAATAAGGGAGCAATGGCATCACTGTGAGCTGGTGCCTGTGCATGGGCTAGGGTTTCTCTACCCTACCTATGCCTCGTGCTTCCTATTGTCTGTGTTGGTGGTGGATCAGAGGGGGTTTTCTGGTGCGTGCGGGGTTGTGGCCTGGGTGGCCACGTTTCTTCTTCCTTTTGGTGCTTTTTGTAGGCATTTTCCTACTATTTCCTGTGTGTTTTGTGTTCTGGCATCTGTGGGTGGGCTACGGTTCATTTTGGTGATTGAAACTTGGCAGAGGGAGGCCGGGTGCTATTTTTTGTGCTCTTTTCAGGCTTTCTTTAGGTTATTGGGGGTTTTTTGGTTTCGGGCCTTGCATGGCTCCAAACGGGATTTCTCCTGGTTGCAAGGGGTTGTATTTCAAGGATACGGTGGGAGGAAGCAATCCATCAGTGTTATTGCAGATGAATCCATTTTTTGGTGAGTCTAGATCAGGAATGGGAGAGTCCTCATATCTATCTGGAGGTTTTAGGCCCTCAAAAGTGAATGGGTGTCTTGCTAAGAGTGACAATAGGCCAATCGTTGAGATCCAACCTAAAGCTATGGTGGACCATATCAATTATCTATCAAAACATGCTTTGATATGTAAGTTCCTTGGGATTCAGGTATCTTTGTATTTTTTGGAATCGTGGGCTCGACGTACTTGGTCTCCAAAGGGCGATATGAATGTAATGTTGGTAGCCAATGACTATTTTCAAGTGCTCTTCTCCTGCATGTCAGACAAGAATAAAGTTTTCGAAGGAGGGCCCTATTTCTACAATCAAGTGAGTCTCTTCATTAATCCTTGGCACATGGGATTCAATCCTACAAAATAGATTCCTTCACAGGTTCTGGTTTGTGTGCGATTACTGTGGATTCCTTTAGAATTCTGGAGGGAAGACATTTTTAGTTTAGTTGCAAGCTAGCTTGGAAAACTAGTTGGTCCTTCGAGACAGACTATGGAGAAGAAGGTAATTACCTATGCCTTGGTATGTGTCGAAATTGATTTGAATAAGCCCTTGCCTGATTCTATAGAAATTTGGTTGGGAACAAGTTCATGGATTCAACAACTTGACTATGAGATGTTACCGTTTCATTGTTGATTCTATCATGAACATGGGCATTTGCAGAGGATGTGCCCCAAATCAAAACCTATAGAGGATTTAAAAATGGGGTCGGCTAGTGCACCTCATACCCAAGATAAAGGGAAGGACCCTATGAGGGAGGAAAAGGAGGGCTTCATTCTTGTAAGAGGTCATAATAAGGGTCGGGGCCAAAAGAGGACCTTTAAGGACAGACAAATAGATGAGGTTTTCAATAGGTTTGATGGAACCATTGCTAATATGCCTGCTAGGCAAGAGCTCTTGGAGGAAACGGAAATAGGTGGGGAGGAGAACAATGTCATTTAGGCCGATCCACGGGAGGGAGTCCTTGGGGTACAGATGGACACATATACTTTAGTGAGGCATTTCAAGGAGTTGGGAACTAGTGGAGACAAGGAATTGTAGGAGATTTCTTCTCATGCCTGAACCAAGGCCTGCACTAAAAAATTTTGGTAGGAGGAGAGCAAAGGCAAGGGTTCTCCTTCTATTCTAGGTATTCATCAAAAAACCATTAGAAAAGATTCCCTGGAGAAGCCTCTTAAGGTGGGGAGGAAGAAAGACTAGGAAAAGGTGAAGTTAGTGGGAGATACTTTAGTGGAGTCTAGTTCTGTGAAGACCATTGATTCCCATTTCCCTCTTCCTTAGAAATGATTGTTCTTTCATGGAATGTTAGAGGGTTGAATATCATCCCTTGAAAAAAGGCTATTCAGGATTTGATTAAGTTTCATTTGCCTAAGGTGGTTTTTATTCAGGAAACTAAGTTATCTATTGATAGGATGCTTTACATGGCTACTAAGATTTTTCCTAGATGTCTCTGTCAGTGCATTGGCGCTCAAGGATGCTCTGGGGGTTTGGCTCTTTTATGGGATTCTTGCAAGTTGGTCCCACTTTGGTGGGTTTCTAGCAGGTCTTCTATTTCCTTGGTGGCCACATGTTGCATAACTAGTGAGATTCTTCTTTTCACGAATGTTTATGCTCTGATTGATTTTATTGGAAAAAAATTGCTTTGGTCACATATAGGATATGTTCGCTCTCTTTCCCCTCTATTCCCTTGGATTCTAGAAGTTGATTTCAATGCAATTTTAAGTTTGGAAGAGAAGTAGGGGTGTAATCCCAAGCTCGACCCCTCTGCGGGCCTTTTAAGGAGTAACATTGAAAGCTTGAGGGTGGTGGACATCACACATTCCAATGGGTTGTTCACTTGGAATAATAGGAGATGTGGGATGCAAGCGATAGCGGAAAGATTAGATAGGTTTATGGTTTCTTATTTCTAGATGGCAGATAGTTGGATTACCAGTTCACAGATTTTGGACTAGACGGGTTCAGATCATTGGCCAATTATTTTGACTATTTCTAAGTTCCAAAGGACAAAGAATCCTTCCTTTAAGTTTCAACTTATGTGGTTGAGGGATGCTTCTCTTAAGAATCATATGTTTGCTTAGTGGAGGGAAGGGAAGCCTGCTTATGGCACCACTATGTTTTCATTTGTCAAGCAATTGCAGTATGTTAAGTTTAAGTTGAAAAGGTGGAACAAAAAGTGCTTTGGAAATCTCTTTGTAGCCAAGAGAGAAGCACAACTGAGGGTGGAAAATATTACTCATCAAATTAGAGAATAGGGTTTGTCTAATGGGCTATATAGAGAAGAAGCTATGGCTTTGAAAGATTTGGAGGAATGGGAGCTATGGGAAGATATTTATTGGAAACAAAAATCTTGGATTGATTGGCTCCAAGAAGGGGAAAAAAAAACTAAGTTCTTCCACAACACTATTAAGGAAAGAAGACATGGGAGCATTCTCAATTCTCTCACGATGGCTGAAGGGACTTTGGTTTCCTCTCATAGGGATATTGCTCTGGAGGCTACTAGATTTTTTGGGAGGTTGTTTTCAGAAGACTTTGATCTAGCTAGGGTTGAGGAGGATTTGGTTCTAGATTGCATTCCCTCCATTGTTACTCTTGAAATGAATGAGGCTCTCATTAATCCTGTTAATCTATCTAAGATAGAGGTAGTTGTGTTTGGAATGAAAAAGGGTAAAGCCCCGGGACTAGATGGTTTTCCTATAGAGTTCTTTCAATATTTTTGGGATATTGTCAAGATGGACCTCTTTGAAGTGGTGCAGGAATCCTTTAGCAATAAACAAATGCTTAAGGATTTGAATGCAACTTTCCTGCTCTCATCCCAAAGAAGGAAGGAGCTAACTCCCTTAATTATTTTAGACCTATTGCTTTGTGCAATGTGATGTATAAAATAATTACAAAAGTGATAGTTGAACGGTTAAAGTCATGGCTCAGTAACCTAATCTTTGAGGAGTAAGGGGGCTTTGTTATAGGACAATTTTTTTTGGATGGGGTTATCATAGCGGTAGAAGCCATGCACTCTATGGCTACCTCTAAGGAAAAAGCTATGTTCATAAAGTTGGACATGGCCAAAGCTTATGATAGGGTCAGATGGAGTTTTTTGCAGAAAGTTTTACAGGCCTTTGGTTTTGGAAAGGAGTGGATCAGTTGGGTTATGAGTTGGATAACTTCACCTTCTTTTGTAGTCCTGATTAATGGTGAACCTCCTAACTTATTTGGTGCAGCTAGAGGCCTTAAGAAAGGGGACCCTCTCTCTCCTTACCTTTTCATGCTGATGGTAGAAGGGTTGGGAAGATTTATCAAGTCTCAAGTTAGGCAGGGATGGATTCAAGGTTGGAAGTGGGGGCATGGCATTCCTCCTTCTTTCCACCTCCAATTTGTGGATGGTATGTCTTTGATGGGTGCAACAAGAATTCAAGAGGCAGCTAGTTTCTGAAGATCTTTGGATATTTATGTGAAAGCCTCAGGATAGAAGATTAATGAAGAAAATTCATAGATCCTCTTCTTCAATACCCCTGCTTCTATTCAAGCTTGGAATGCTTAGATCTTGAGGTTTCAAATTGGAACGCTTCCTTTAGTGTATCTTGGAATCCCTCCTTCAGACCAAAGGCTATTGAGGGGTGTGTGGAAAGAGATTTTGGATAAGCTTCGAAGTAAGGTGAGTCATTGGACCCACCGATGGCTCTCAACTACTTGTAGAATGACTCTTTTGAAGTCTGTGGTCCAATCTCTTCCTATATATAGGTGTCTTGTGCAGTCAGCCCCAGATGGTTTCATTAAGGACTTTGATGCCCTTTCTAGGAAATTTTTATGGATAGGTAATTTTCTTTTCTCAAAGTGGAGCCTAGTAAAATGGGATTGTGTTTGTAGATAAAAGTAGGATGGTGGCCTTGGTTTGTGGAAAACAAGCTTGAATGGTAGGGCTCTCGCTGCTAAGTTATTTTGGAGATGGTGCATAAGCCAAGATCAAGGATGGGCTAAAATCCTTAATGTTAAGTATCTTGGTGGGGTGAATGGGAAAGATGTACCAAGGTACAACTTTACTGGAAGAGGGTTCATGATCTAGGAGACTTTGAAGAAAGGGGTGTAGTTAGTTAAAAAGGGTTTTTTCTGGATTTGCAATAGCAGTTCAGATGCCCTATTTTGGGAGGATTCTTGGGATGGGTTCCCTCCTATTTTATCTTAGGGTTCCCTCCTATTTTATCTTAATACCCCCACCTTCAACCTTTATGTGATAGTTTCCTTGTAGCAGGATGGAGTAAGGTTGAGGATTTAAAGATGTTTTTAAGGGTGGGGCGGGGCAAGGTTGCTAGATGGAAAGAACCTCAGGAATGGCCTCCTAGGGGTTCTGAGGGAGATAGAGAGACTCTTTATGGGATTCTTGTAGGTAGAACGTGTGACTATTTAAGAGGAGCTAATACCCTCACTTGGGGACCCAATCCAAAAGGAAAGTTGTTAGTTGCCTTGGGTTATCAAGAGTTGGAAAGACAAAATTTTGACAAGATGGACATATCTTGGTGGAAGCAAGTTTGGCATAAGTCAGCTTGGCCTAAGTGTAATTTTTTCTTGTGGCTTGTGGTTTAGAATAAATGTCTTACCTGGGAGAATCTCTAGAAGAGGGGCTTTCATGGGCCTTCTATCTTTACTTTATGTAATCAAAGTGAAGAAAATAGTTCGCACCTCTTTTTCCAATGTTCTTTCACCAGGGTTATTTGGCACTGGTGGTGGAAATCTTGGGAGTATGCTTGTATTCATGCTAACTCTCTGGTTGAGTTCTGGAATAGTCTTAGTAGACCCCCTTTTAAGACTCCCTTTCTATAGGTGGCTTGCAATATTGGTCTAGGATTTATTATCTGGTAGATGTGGCTGGAAAGGAATTGTAGGATTTTCCAGGATATGTCAAAGAGGGTGCAATAGGTGTGGTTGCAAGTAATAAATATGCTACAAGAGACTCTTGCTGCGAAGTGTGATCTCTCAGAGGATATTGCTCCTCGAGACGTGCGAGTGGTTCAAAAGTTGAATATTTCATGTGCTGATTCTAGTGGTGCTCTTTGGAAGATACAATAAACCAGAAGCAAGCAAGCAAGCTAAAAGGAAAGTTTGTAGGGAGAGAAAGTGGTCCCCCCCCTTTGGGACTCTCAAGATCAATACTGATGGGTCTTCTAGTGGAAATCCCGGGCATGCTGGGGTTGGAGGAATTGGTAGGGACAACTCTGGTAAGGTTATTTTCTTATTCTCTGAATATAAGGGGATTCAAACCAATAATTACATGGAGGAACTTGTTGTCCTCATGACTCTTGAAAGAGGGTGTGCTCTAGGATGGGGCAAGATTATCTATGAGTCTGACTCCCAAGTGGTGGTGGATATGTTGAATTTTCAAGGGGTGGAAGATGTGGATTGGCATCTAGTAGTGGTGGGTAGACAAATTCTTAGGTTGAGTACTTCTTTGGATGCAGCCTCTTTTTGCTATGTTCCTCGCGAGTGGAATAGGACTGTTGATTGCCTGGGTAAGTGGGCTTCTAATCGTCGAGAGGGATGCAGGATGGGAAATTGGACTCACCTGCCTCCAGAATGTGCTTTAGATCTTGAGAGTCTAGTTAAGGAAGATATGGATGGTTAGTTGTGCCCCTTCCGGGGGCTTCTTTCTATTGGTGTTGTGTTCTCTTTTGGGCTCTAGGCCCCTACTCTTTGTACTTTGTTGGTTGTTTCAATAAATTTTTACCCCTTTTTAAAAAAATAAATAAAGATTACTTTTGCAATTTAAAATGGCATTTATTCCCTATTCATTGTGGATAATTACATAGTTGCAATTAAAATAGAATTCTTTATTATTATTTATCAAAGATAAATATCATGCATGAAAATAAATTTTATTTTTGATTTTAAAGATTAGGGTAAGGGAAAATAAAAAAATAAATCTTTAAAAGAGGAGAGGAGAGTAACAAAAACAACATAAGCTTTCTTGATCTTTATTTTTATCTTTGCAAGAATATAACTGAAAAATGGGTGTCGGGTAGAGGTTTCTAACGCATAGAAAATATTAATCAGTGGCAAGGAGGAGAGGGGTGAATACGGGAAAACAAGAAGATAAAGAGGAGAAAAATTTAGAGGGTGATTTCCCAAAGATCAAGAATAGAAGAAATAGGAAACAAGCAGAGGATATTCAACCAGAGGGTGATTTCCAAGTTTTTAAATATTTTCCTTTGTATTTTGAGTTTGAATGTGTGAAAAATTTACTATATTGTGGAAAAGATAAATTATTTTGTTTTGTCCCCAATTCCTTGTGATCTTGCACTTAGAAAGTTTATTTCTAGAATTCTGAACCAAGACTATATAAATCTGTGTCTTTTTACCTGCCTATGACATATACATGTATATATATGAATATAGATATATCCATATATATGGGTATGTGCAGGAGCAGCATGGAAAAAATAGACCCTTAAGTGGCAAAAAAATTTAGAAAAATCAGAGTTAGGCAACTTGACATAAACTTTTTAATAAGTTATCTATATTATTTCAAAAATATGTAAGAATAGAATCAGTAGAATATTGAATTTAGTTTCTAAACTACTAGGTTTTTTTAAATCTATTTGGTGAAAATTTGAAATTTCAATGCAGTATCACTTAAATTTCAGGGAAAAAATAAGAAGTAGGTCTCTATCTGACTACCCTAACCATAATAAAATGATAATATTTTTTTATAAGATTTTAGATATAAGTAGAGGGCTCATGTCCAGATGTGATGCATATTTTTTTGTAATTTTTTTCAAGGAAAATAATTAATTATGAATTTTTTATTAAAAGTTTTAAAAATATAAAAACTCATATGTCTAACCACCTTCACTTGGTCAAAACTTCATGAAATTCATTTTTTTTCTTAATCCTATAGTATGTGAAGAATAGAATGTGACACATGTTTTGCATTAAAAAAATGTGATACCATTTGAAAGCTATTGATGTTTTTCAATAAACATATCAATCAGGACTTTAGTCGTAATTCAAATAGAAAATGAATAATAATTATGTATTAAATTCAAAGTAAAGCATAAATTATAGTGGTGAAAAGTTGAAAATCTTCTTTTGTGCCATAGAAAAATGGTCCTTTGTCATTTTCATGGCCTTTTAGGTCTTGTTTCATGGTGTTAGAACTATTTTTCTTTGATTTTATGTTGTATCATGGCTTGAACATGCTTATTTAGGTACTAAAATTCAAAGAACAATGTCTTGTGAAAGTGTTGTGCAGTGTTGTAAGACATTTCTACATTCTTCTGGACTCTATTTAATACAATTTACCTAAAAATCACCTCTTTTCACATCAACAAGTCCTATATTAAAGTGTTGTAAAGTCTTGTAACAAGCCTTCATGCTTTTCTAGGCACATCTTTACTATTTACATCTTTCTCATGCTTTACTTTTTCTTTTTATACCCTCATATGACTTAAGTAAGTCTATTTTTAGATGTTATCCCGACATATGTTTTTAGGTCCTAGGTGGGACCCATTCGCCATGGGTGGTGAATGAGTCCCCCTTGGTCAAAAATTCAAAATATTTGAAATATCCTTTCAGGATTTTATCAAAAATCACTTGATGTTGGCCCCTAATGAGGTATGAATGGATAGTATGGCGCAAGAATTGTATAAATAGGAATTTTTCATCTCATTTTACATCCTCCCATAATCTCCTACCATGAATTCATTCAAGCATTCAATCACATATCACATTGAATCCTTTTACATCATTAATTCAAGAAACTATTGAAGCACTTTGAAGTGGCCAATGACACTACTTTAGACTTGCATATTCAAGGATATTGGTAATTTTGTAACACTTATATGTTGTTAATTTATCATTTCCTTTGCATTTCATTTATTTCTATTGGATTTGATTACCAAAGTGGGGTTTGACAAAGAAAAACCCCTATTTGCTAAGCCTCCAACATTTTTCCAATTTTCATGTGTGTTTACAGCCTTTGTTTTATAGATTTGACAAGATTAAAGTTGTTGAATAATGGAAATCAATTAAACTAGGCTCTTCATGTCACCTTATCATTATTTCAACCTTGTTGAGTGATTTATGTTTGTTTCTAGTAGAATTGACTATGAAAACTCGACATTTAGACTTTTCTAGATTTGGTGTTGCAGAGTTGTCTGGTTTTCTAGAAATCTGGGAGTGGACTGATTCACCACTCTTAGTGAATGAGTCCCACCTAAGATAAAAAAATCTATATTTTGTCATATTTTGGATCCCAAGTATCAGAAATCAGTTCCTGGCCAATTTTCATCAGCAAGAGGACTGATTTGCCACCTTGGGAAAATGAGTCCCACTATGAAAAATCAATAAATTTCATCAGCATTTTAGACACTCCGGAAAGTCACACATCATCCAGGTGCACTCAAATTTAACCCTCTTCTTTCTATTCTACATATTTTCTTCATTTTCATATTCATTTGCATATCACAATGTGTTTTCAAACGTATCTTAAATTGCACTTTTGCATTCATTTTACTTCATTTTAATCAGTCAATTTCATTTAGATTAGTTAATTTACATCATATCACATCGTACACATCCTAATTGTAATGTTACATAAGCATTTTTAGACCTAAATCTCTCTCCTTTTAGGTGAAAGACCCTAGAAGTGCAAGAGTAGCTTCTAGTTTTCCAAAAATCTATGTTCCATTTTGGTGAGCCCGACTTTTGAAAAATTTAAACTTTTGAATGCATTCATATCTTGCATCCTATTTTTCATTAGCATTTATTTGTTATTGCATTCTAGGACCTTTCATTTTGCATTAGTGAAACATTCATTTAGTTTTCAATTTTGCATTCAATTTCACTGAAAAAAGTAAAAAATCTGCATTCTACATCTATAATTGCATTCTGTAGAACATTTAAATCATCCTTAAAATTTTGAAAAACAAAAAAAAATTGCATCTTGGGACTCATTCGCCACCTAGGGCGAATCAGTCCCTCTGCACTTTGTAGACAATATTTTTGTATTTCTTTTGACATTTTTCTTCATTCATGTTCCTTGTTCCTGCATTCTATTTTTACTTATAGATTCTCTATTTTTCCTCCTGTATTACATCTTAGTTTATCGCATCATGGTATTTTATTTCAATAAGTCTTGGAATTCCTTAAAATCATTGATAGACATGTCAAATTCTACCTTTTGTTGTGACCTTAATGATCTTGAACAACCTCATGCTCCTTTAACTCCTCATGATTGTCCTCCTCATGATGCAGAAATCATTGGAGAAGATGATGTTAGCATGAACAAGTTCTACAATGATTTCCTTAACAACCTCAAAGCACATGCCACCTTTTACCCCTCTATGAGATCACAAGACCTTTCCTACTGTTGTACCTCCTGAAGACTTTTCATATTTACATCCTGAAGTCAACACAGGACCTAAGGTC
This sequence comes from Sequoia sempervirens, assembly GCA_007258455.2. Taxonomy (NCBI): domain Eukaryota; kingdom Viridiplantae; phylum Streptophyta; class Pinopsida; order Cupressales; family Cupressaceae; genus Sequoia; species Sequoia sempervirens. The sequence continues at coordinate 380,582,647 of VDFB02281492.1, read as the reverse complement.
CCTCCCTCAAGTGGACCTAGTTCCTCTCAACCATCACAATCCCAACCATTCTATGAGAAAACATTCACAAAAATTCCTATCAACCTTGAAGAAACATATGGTAAAGGATTAACTATCTTGAGTAAACAAGATTTAGACACAACACATGAACATGACATTCATCAACTTTTCAAACAACCACCAACTGAAGCACATACAATAGGACTAGTATATCAAGATCCTTCTCATCTTGATAGACATCCTCTTAAACCTAGGAGAATTTGGGATGCCTATACAATGGTCTTGAATCCTCATCCTAACTTGAACATTCTCCTTCAACGTGAACAACCATTCTCTCTTTCTAATGATAAGGATGTTAGGATCCCTATGGGTCCCCTTCCTCCTATTCATGAAAAAGGAGAACCTAGCAAACACAAACGACCATACAAATTGAAGAAGCTAAAGTTTCCTACACATCCTCCACTTGAATGTGAAAGGATACTTCAACTACTTTTAAACAAAGGCCTTATACTTTTACCACTTTCCAATAGGTTGGTCATTCATCTTGATGATTCCCATATAACATATTGAAAATATCATCATATTCTTGGACATCAAATAGAAGAATGTCAGACACTGAAGGACATAGTAGATAAGTATCACTTCATTGAGACTGACTATTTCCCCATCATACCTTAAATCAATCTAAACCCATTTTTCAAGCCATAGTTGTAGAATTTCCTATTCTCACTATTGCATGCTTCTGTCACCCATCTCGACTCATTCTTTCCTTTCCACTTTGTGGGGGGAAAGAAATTGTTAGCTTTTTCCTTGTCATGCATTTGATTTGTCTCTTAGCCATGTTATTCCTTTTCTGCTTGTTTATTTGAGATTGAGAAAACAATAACTTAGTTAATGGTTGACTTACATTTGCATTACTTTTCTCTTTTCTTTTCTTTTACATGTGTGTATCGTGTTCCCCCATATCTTGCATTTGATGTTTCCTCTCTCTGTACACTTCTTCTAATCATACCTCTATTCTTCTCCTTTCCTTGTCTTTTCTTTTGTTTTGTGTTTTCATTTTTGGGATGATGCAAAGTGTAGAGATGCCTTATGTCTCTTCCATGTTGACTCAAATGGTCCTTTCATTTTTTTTCATTTTTTTTTTATTGCTTTCCTTTTGGGGATGATGGAGAGCATTGAGACTAGAATGCCTCCTTCATGTTGACCCAAAAAAAATTTCATTTTCTTTCATATTTTTGTTTCATTTTCACTTGTGTTTTCCTTTTGGGTACGATGCAAAGTGTTGAGACCGCAATGTCTCTTCCATGTTTCCTCAAAATGGACTTTCTTTTTCTTTCTTTTTTCTCTCTTTGTGTCATTCTTCGAGTTCTATGTGTATTTGGGGAATGATGAAACCTCTGATCTCTTTCATAAAAACATTGCAGCAACGAAAATATTGACCCCTTATGTGTTTTGTGTGTTTTATTTTGTGGGGGCCAACTCCCTTTCTTTGTTTTTCATTTTTCCTTGACATAACACAACCTAACTTCGAAACATATGATTTGGCATAGAGCTTTCCAAGTTGTCTCTCATGTCTTGTTTTCTTTCTGCATTCTCCTTTCTTCTGTACTTTCAAGTAATTTCTTGCAGAACAATGTGTAGAAATTCCTTAAAAGTGGGGGGCATACATTACCATTATTTCATTTTGTATTCATGATTCTTAGTGTAGCTTTGGTGTTTACATGATGTGTTTGTCACTTTGTGGATGACATTGGGTGTGATTTCCTTCATAAGTGTAATCTATCTAAGCATACTACATTCCTATTGGTGGATTGATGCAACATACTGCATCCCCTAAGTTGAAAATATACTATTCTTTGATTGGTTCTCTCTTGGAGACATTAGGCACAATGTTCCCTAAGTGTCTGACCTTGCATAAACTGAACACGATTCCTTTGAACAATCTGTCACATTATTTTTTTTCATTTTATATTGTTACATTTCTTCGCCACCTTGCATAACACAACTTGCATTCTTGTAGTGCCCTATCAATTTGTAAGAGAGGGGGACCACCGCATGCAAGGCCCCAGGTCATAGAGGGTCAAGACATGACATGCTTCCCTAACTTGCCTCAGCTAAGTGTATTTTCTAGAGAATAAGGATGATAATGATGAGGATTATGATGTCCTTCGATCACTCTACATTCTTGAGTTTCAAGGTGGGGCTAGGTGAGTCAGTTTTTAGGTCCAACTCTGCACCTCAAGGAGCTCTCTGCCTGAGGACATTAGCACAGACTTCAAACGACAAGGCGACATGCTAGTGTCTTAGAAATGAGTTATGGTCCATACTGTCATATCACAATAGAGACAATATTAGACATGTCAAAATGACTAGCAACCTAGCTTAACAACTTCTAATAGGACAAAATAATACTATGAAATATGAGAAGTACAAATGAAGGTGATAGAGTAGATATACCAAAGCTAAGGTGACAATGACAATCTCGTAGAAGACCCTATTCGCCAGCTAGCTCCCCAAAATGTACCCACCTACACACAACAAGAGAGAGAATGTTTAAGGGGTGGTTGTATAGGGGTCTACCTCAGTCAGATCCTCATTTAGGAATTCCCACCTCCATAGACAACCAAAGGAAGAAAGATAAAAGGATGACAAAACACAATCACTACAAAAATAGTACTATGCTACTCAGCCAAATGATAAAGGAGAGGAGAGGGAAGATTACAACCTCCACCAAGAGCATTCAAGGCTTCTTGGAGGAGAAATGAGAGGAAATCAAGCCTCTACTACAATGGTGTGGTCCCAAAATTTCTCTACCGACGTGATGGAGTGTGATATTCTTGCTATCGAATGCTTGGAATGCTTGGAAGTGAGCTTGTGAGAGTGAGAGTATGAGAGCCGAGTCTATTCAAGATTTCTTCCAACCTCCAATTACAAGTTCAAAGAGTGATTATGAAGCAATGAGAAATAAAATGGCCATATTCGAGTTGGGTGGTCGAAGGAGGCATTACAATTTCGTTGCCAATGGGAAGAGTAACACCTCTATTGGTTCAGCTATAGGAATCTGTGAATGACGTAAGTGTACCACGCAGACATCTATGCACCATGTAGGTGTCCTTAATAGAAATGCCTCCACTGACACACAAAACAAGTGCCATTTGGACTACCATCAACGAGCTTAAAGTTAATTAAGCATCCAACTTAGATTTCCTAAATTGTATAGAGGAAAAAAGGGGAATTGAACCTAGGGTGCAAATTTGATCTTATAAATTTTTCCCCCACTTTAGCAAGCACAAGTACTGATGAGCACTCAGTAAAGTAGATCAAGAAGAGAGTAGGGTTAGAAAATTATACATGAACCGTCGAGGAAGCAAACCATGATCTGGAACCCAAAGATGCATGGAAACCAAAGGACTCCATAGTTGCTAAGAACTATGAAGTTGGAAGAACAAAGCACCTTATAGGCATGCAGACCTACAAGGAGGCAACTCCCAAGATCTCTCGCATGGAGGAATCCCCAAGGAAGTTGACTTCACAAAGCTAGGAAGAGGCGACATGTCTACCTACAAATAGAACATGTTAGAAGCGGTGACACATCTACCCATAGATAGAGCGTGTCTAAAAGTGTCGATACATCTACCCGCAAATAGAAAGCATCTAAAATTAGTGACATGTATACTCACAGATAGAACATGTATAAAGTTTTGATAAATCTACCCATAGATAGAATGCATATAAAAGCGGAAACATGTCTACCCAGAGACAGAACATGTCTAAAGCATCAATATGTCTACCTGCAGATATAATGTATCTAAAGGTGGCAGCATGTCTACCCACAGACAAAAAATGTCTAAAGAGCGGTCATTCATGCAGACCAAAAGACTTTCAAAGGGCTCCCTCAGGAACCCTTCAAAAGGAGAGGGGTCCACTCAAGGGATGCACAATTCAAAAGTCACCATCTTAGAGCGATTTGTCATCAAGGGATCCTTTCGAAATATGTTCACTTCATCATGAAATTCAAAAGGAATGTCATGCCCCCATGTGAGGGGAAGTCAAAGTAGTCCCCACTTTAGAGGAAGGTCTTCAACTCCTTTCTTTACGAACCCGTGATGAAGGAAACACATTTTGTTAGGGTTCCAAGTTGAGAATGTGGTCCCAAGGAAAAGGTACTGTGAGGACTTTCAAGAGAAGATTCATTGGTGGTGAATTCATTTTCTAAAAGTTGAAGTGTTAAAGAACATTGTCACAAATAGGAGGGACAACTCAAGAAAAGAAGAGAGAAAGATAAAGAGAACAAAAAGTGTAAACATAGGGCACAAGGGGATCTGGTTTGGCAGGGTCAGATTTTCTAAGCTCATATAATAGTAGGTAACTACAATGCAAGGTGAAAGATCATCAATCCCCAACCAGATCAGGAAGAATGCATGAAAATAAAGTAAAAATAAAAAATTTGGTCAACATGGAAGGGAAGCCTAAATTCCCCCAATGCTTTGCATCATCCCCAATTTACCAAAAATCAAGTACAAACATGGAAGAATGATGGTACAAATAGAAGTAGGTTTATGACACAAAAACCACACCTATATCCAAGCACGAACAAGGGTGATGAGAGTCATCTAGGAATACATAACATGGGTACAAGGGAACACATCACAAGACACACACACATGCACACAAGATTAAGAAAGGGGGACCTCCTCCTAACACTGATCATCCAAAAGGTCATCCGCTTCCCAATCTAAATCTTCATAAGGGGAAGGAGGATGAGCCTGGAAGGGTGGAATGTTAAGGGGAGGGGTGTCTAGCCCTCCTGTAATAAGGACCAAGGAAGAGGGCCCCTCGAGGTCCTCTCCGCCGAGCTCTTGTGGAGTCAAGGTCAAAAATTTTGCGAAGATCGCTGACAGGGTTGGGACTTCATCCACAAAGTTAAACATGCACCCCATGGGAGCACCATGTCTTACTTTAGTGGACAAGACACACTATGTCTGAGATCCACTGCTAGGCTCACTGAACGATTCAGGAGTGGTGATGAACTCAAGAGAGGTCGGGACTAGTTCTATCACAAGGAAAAAATAGGTCATCAGAGGGCCACCTTGCAAAGGTGGGCTCCTCTTATTCCTTTATCGCGAGAAGGACTAGGCTTTGCCTCTTTCTTCACAGGAGGAGATGAACTCCTTATGGATGAAGCGAGGTGTAGAGGAGGAGGTGGACAAAACAAAAATGGATATGACTAAAGTGTTAACCATATCCACAAGTTTTGGGAAGGGCGGCATATCTAGAACATACATCAACAAAGGTGGCTCCCCCGAAGGAGCAATAAACACTTGTACCCATTTATGGTTAGGTACATTCATGCTCAAAGGAGCAATAAACACTTGTACCCATTTATGGTTAGGTACATTCATGCTCACAATGGAAGCTGAGAGTGGATCATGCAGAAGGGACACAATAGGAGGGGAGAAAGAAGATGTTGTCGAGGGCCCTAAAGTGGGGGAGGTCATTTCTTCCTCCTATTGCGAAGTGGCCTACTTAGCCAGGAGAGTCTTTTGTCAGTACTTGCACTCTCATGCAAGGTGGTTCCTAGGACTCTTGGAATTAGAAGCCAGAGCTTGTGAAGGGACAAAATTTTCTTGCTCGATCATAGGAATTTCCACTAGGACCGTGTCAGGTGGAGGAATGGGTTCTTGTATAGGAGCAGGGGGTGCAGGCTGAGGAGCGACGGGAGGAGTTGACTTAAGAGCCTCGATAGTTAGCCTCTTTCCACTCATTACCTTAGGAGCAGGAGCAGTAGGAGGCCGTGGATCAAATTCTCTGCAAGAACCTTTCTTTCTTTCATATAAGTAGTACCAAGGTCCTAGAAATTCATTAGGAAGGTCCGCGATTCTAATATTGGGCCTTTGCCAAGGAGGGATCATTGGATTCAGAGGATAGCCACTAAGCTTGCTCATCCATTACTCTTTACAAGAAAGGGGAGAGGATGGGGTAGTCCAGGAAGAGGTCACTTTCCCTTTACTCTTACGAGAAGAAGAGGGAGCTGTTATGGGCTTCTCCTCCTTCATGGGCGAAGAGGGAGTGGATGGTGTAACTTTCTCTTTACCTTCGCGAGAAGGAGAAGGGACCTGCGTGGACTTCTCTTTATCTCTTAGAGAAGGAGTGGTCATAAGCATAGGCTTCTTCTTATCTTCCTGGGAAGAGGAGGTAACCAGTTGCTCTGTCATAGGAAGGGTCAACTTTGGCTCTCCTTTGCCTCCAATTTTATACTTCACATATTTCTTTTAAAGTAGTTCCATTCTCAAAGGAAGCAGACTGACCATAGAGGGCCAAATGTGATCTAGTGAATATCCACCATGAGATACCAAAGGTTGATATCTGATATCATGCACTACATGCACGACACCCTTGTGGGAAAATTTTAAGCATTTGTGAATAACGAAGGTGATCCCATTCATGGAAGCCAACCAAGGAATGCCTAGCCTCACACTAAATAGGTCTGACTCTGGAATAATGTCGAAGACTATGTTGATAGTCCTAGGTCCAACTAGGATGGACAAATTGATCGAGCCATAAGGTTTGAGACTTATACCATCATGGTTATGGATGGTAGATCTTGTTTCTTCATATTTTTATTTTTGTAGTGTGTTCAATACCAATGTTTCCTCAGTAATGACATTCACATGACTCGCAGGGTCTATCAAGACTCCTGTCACGAAGTTACCATTGATACAAGAGGGAATGTAAAGAGATGAGGGCTTGTTATTCAAAGGTAGATCATGTGTTGTAAATGTAATATCCAGAAAATTAGGTGTCGGTGAAACAATGGAAGTCACTGTGACCATATTCACATAGGCCTCAGGTTGAGAAACAAAATCAGTGGGATCAATAATCATGTTAGCAGAATGCAATGAAAATGGGTCCGTGTATATCTGCAATTCACTATTTTCTTTTGCCACTAAATTTTTAGTGTTCTGTTTATTCCCATCGAGATGAATGCTACCGTATTTCATGATGCAACCACATACAGTGTTCGGTATTATGTCCATTAACCTGATGGTACTAACAATAAGTGCTCCCATCATACTAGTTAGGGTAAAACTCCTTAACGGGATTAGGGGCCGAAAAAGTTATGATCTTATCCCTTAGGAACTTTTGTAACATAGATGTATAAGACTTTGATAACTTTGTGAACTTCCGGCTGCATTTGAGGTCATTGTCATTAGAAACAGCTAATACATTCACAATGCCTTTTCCTTTTCTGGATATTGATACAATGGATTTTCCTTCAGAATAGGATCATGAGGAATATCCCCCGAATTGAGCAACCATTTGTTGGTATTCTCATAGAGTTGCACATAGATGTGTGAAAGAGGGATATTTCATCAAGGTGAACTTCTCTTGTCATGGCCTTTGTAAGTTTCCTATGAATACCTTCTACACATCAGATTTGGGTAGCTAATATAATATTTATGAAAGAAGTGCTTGATAATGCGCTATGAAATCAATGATCTTTTCATTGTCTCCTTGCTTACATGGGACGGGATCCAAGAAGGTCATTGGGTTCCATCTTGCTAACATAAGTGCATTTGAACCTCCCTTTGATGTTCATGGCTACTTTAGTGTGAGTTTGAAGAAGGTTCATCCTCTCACTAAAGTGGGGGAAAAATGTGCCATAGAAAAATGGTCCTTTGTCATTTTCATGGCCTTTTAGATCTTGTTTCATGTTGTTGGAACTATGTTGCTTTGATTTTATGTTGTATCATGGGTTGAACATTCTTATTTAGGTACTAAAATTCAAAGAACAATGTCTTGTGAAAGTTTTGTGAAGTGTTGTAAGACATTTCTACATTCTTCTAGACTCTATTTAATACAATTTACCTAAAAATCACCTCTTTTCACATCAACAAGTCCTATATTGAAGTTTTTTAAAGTCTTGTAACAAGCCTTCATGGCTTTCTAGGAACATCTTCACTATTTACACCTTTATCATGCTTTATTTTGTATTTTTATACCCTCATATGACTTCATTAAGTGTATTTTTGTATGTTATCCCGACAAATAACATTAAACACAAAATTATTTTTGACACATGTTTCTAGGTCCTAGGTGTGACCCATTCACCATGGGTGGCGAATGAGTCCCCCTTGGTCCCAAATTCAAAATATTTCAAATTTCCTTTTTGGATTTTATCAAAAATCACTTGATGTCAGCCTATGATGAGGTATGAATGGATAGTAAGGAACGAGAATTGTATAAACATGAATTTTTCATCTCATTTTACATCCTCCCATAATCTCCAACAATCAATTCATTCAAGCATTCAATCACACATCACATTCAAGCAACTATTGAACCACTTTGAAGTAGCCATTGACACTACTTCAGACTTTCATATTCAAGGATATTGATAAGTTTGTAACACTTATATGTTGTTCATTTATCATTTCCTTTTCATTTCATTTATTTATATTGGGTTTGATTACCAATGTGGGGTTTGACCAAGGAAAACCCCTATTTTCTAACCCTCAATTTTTTTCCCCTTTCCATGTGCATTTGTAGCCTTTGTTTTGCAGATTTGATAGGATTACGAGTGTTGAAAAGTGGAAATCAAGTCAACTTATCATTATTTCAATCTTGTTGAGTGATTATGTCTGTTTCTTATAGAACTGACTCCAACAACCCACATTTAGACTTTTCCAGATCTAGCATTGCAAAGTTGTTGTTTGATTTTCTAGAAATCTAGGAGTGGAATGATTCACTGCCCTTGGTGAATGAGTCCCACCTAAGATCATAAAATATGTATTTTGTCAAATTTTGGATCTCGACTATCATAAATCAGTTCCCAACCAATTTTCATCAGTAGGATGATTGATTCGCCACCTTGGGCAAATGAGTCCCACTGTGAAAAATCAATAAATTTCATCAACATTCCAAACATTCCAGAAAGCTCACACATCATCCAAGTGCACTCAAATTTAACCCTCTTCTTTCTATTTTGCATATTTTCTTCATTTTCATAGTCATTTGCATATCACAATGTGTTTTCAAGCATAGCTTAAATTGCACTTTTGCATTCATTTTAGTTCATTTTAATCATTCAATTTCATTTAGATTAGTTCATTTACATCATATCACATTGCACACATCCTAATTTGAATGTTACATAAGCATTTTTTGACCTAAATCTCTCTCATTTTAGGTGAAAGACCCTAGAAGTGCAAGATTAGCATCTAGGTTCCAAAAAATCTATGTTCCAACTTTAAAACCCCTTTTTTTTTTATTAATTTTGGGTAAAAAAAAAAATTTCAGCCACATACCCTACATATACCCATCATATCACCACTTTTTGGCCCATCATAAACCCGCAAATACCCATATATCTATATATATACACAGGTGTGTGAGTAAATTATATTACTTTCTTCTTGAAAATTGAATCTTTTACAATAATACTAATTTATTTTTTATAAGAAATTTGGGAAATAAATTGCTTACCAGTATTTTAAGGGAAATTAGTTTGTATTTATATATATATATATATATATATATATATATATAATATTGTATCATTTAATATATATATAATATATATAATATTGTAGAATTTAATATATATATATATACACATACATAATAACCTAAGAATATATATCTACATAAAATTTTGAATATATAAATGATAATATGCTGAATCAAAAACTAAACTGTTGAAATGTCATGGTACTCTGTTGAAAATTGTTTTGTATTAAAAAATTTATGGAGGGATTATCAGTCATAGTCAAGCCTCCCTATGGGAAGGCTCCACTATGGAGGTAGTGACTTTGATAGGCTGTGGCCTATCAAGGGGGTACTACCCCCAAAGGCAGTGCCATACTCCTGAACGCAATAAATTTTTTATTATCATGAATTTTGGTGCAGGAGCACTTGGCAAACGACTATTGTTGGAATTTTGTTTGAAGTTCTTAATTTTGTTGTGCTATCATAAGGTCATGTTGATCATTATTTTAGGTTCTTAGGGTGTTTTTTAACTTTGGGAAAGAAGGTGACAAGCATTAAATAATTTTACAGCATCATATTGCTAGGTTGGCAAAAATTGTTAAATGTCTGAAAACACAGGGGGTTTTACAAATTTTGGTTTTAGGTCATTTTGAAGCTCGACCCAAGTACCTAAATTGTTGTGGAGGCATATTTAAAGCATACCACGACCTTTTTGGTGGGTTAGAAGTTTTTTTTGTATGGACTGTTTTTCCATAAATTGAAGAAAACAACGTTCTTGTCTTATTTTTCTATTTTTTTGTTTTTCTTTGCATGACAGCAGCTTAATGAATTAAAAGAGGTATTTTGTAGGTTTTTTTAGCATGTAGAGATGCCTCTAGAAGTTTTTTTTGGCACATTTCACAGCTGTTTTATTGTTTTCATACATTTTTGTAAATTCTGTGTTTTTTTTCCTTATTTCTGTTTTGACTGGAACTGTGTAAAAATGGAGTTCTAGGCTACATTCCCTCTGTATCAGGAAGTATGGAATTGTTTGGAACGTGGTCAGGATCCATCTTTGTACATATTTTAGTGGTAGGTGTTAGGTTTTCTTTGGTTGCAGGAGTTATGAGAAAAGCCTTGCCCTAGGCGAGCCAGTGAGGACCCGGCTAGGAAAGGATGCAGAACAGTGCGGATATCTTGCAAGGGAGAAAATATTTTTGAAAAATTATTTTTGGAGAATTTAGAGGAAGGTCTTGGACATGTATGGTGCCAAGGAGAAGAGCCCATCAATCCATTTAGGAGGAGAAATTTTCACCAGTCCTAAAACTGGTTCTGAACAGTTAGAAACCCTAGTTTTCTGGGTAGTGTTTGCATGAGGGCAGAGTACGGCCTGGACAGAGCCATTACCCTATAAATCTTGAAATTTTAGGCAGGGGAAACACATTTTCTAAGCCAAGAACCACATTTCTTTGGTGGGTTTAGGAGGGAAAAGCAATTTACCCCTGTTCAGAGACCAAACAGTGGCTCAAGGGCCAAACCTATGGAATAGGCTTCATGCAAGTGTTGGTAAGATGGAGTCTAAGTAAAATTTCAAGAACCCTAGGAGGTTGTTTTGGAGTTTTCAAAAAAAATTCCTCACCCCTGCAAGATCCATTCATGTATTGAGGGAGGATTAGTCTTTTGGATGCATAAAAGGCTAAGGAAGAAAGGAGTCATGGCACCAAGATTTGTCTTGGTAGTTGCAAACTTGACAAGATAGTGAGGTTGGTAGGAGAACCAGGGGAAATTAGACAAGGTAGAGTTCCTATAGGTTAGGGTGGAACAGAAATTTCACCAAGGAGGTCTATGACAAGACCTAGTGTAGGAATCTATGATTGCTTCCTGCAGCCTCTCTATCAGATTGGTATCAGAGCAAGCAAAAGATTTGGGAAGCAACTTATATGTTAGAAGTTGAGTCAAGTGAAACTCCTGCCATGGTGACAAATGCACAGTTAGCCAAGAAGGTTGAAGAGAAAGAAGAGGACAACAAGTCCTTAAAAGAAAGAATAGAGTAACTTGAGAAGGCATTGAACAATGCAAGGTTGGAAGGAATGGTGCCAAAGGAAGAAGAGGTTGCATAGGAAGACAAGGTCCCTGCACCTGACCCCGTTTTGGAGGAGGAGCCTTTCTTTAAGGCATTGAAAGCCCTGAATGGAAAGGAATTGAGGGCATACCATTGTTTAGTGGAAAGATGGATCCTAATTTTGTCATGGATTGGATAGATGGCATGGAGAACCACTTTGAATGTGATGGAGTCACTGAAGCATAGAGAGTGAATGTTGCTAAATCAAGGTTGAGAGGATCAGCCTTGCCATGGTGGAAGTTTATTCAGACTGAAAGGGAGAAAGAAGGCAAGCAGCCCATATCAACCTAGAAAGGAATGGTTGCTAAGGTAAAGGAAGCATATATGCCAGATGATTATGAGATTCAGTTGCACAAGAAGAGGCAGAGTCTAAGGTAAAAAGATCAAGATTTCCACACCTATACTGAAGATTTTCAAAAGCTTTGCTTGAGATCTAATGTAATAGAGGATGAGAGTCTAAAAGTGGCTAGGTATCTTAATGGCTTAAAATGGAACATCCAAGAAGAGATGGCTCTTTTGAGTCCTAAAATAGTACACCAATGTTATCAGTTGGCTATTAAGATTGAGGAAAGGAAAAAGAGGAAGCAAGATCAGTCCTCTAAGGGTAGAAGCAAAGGCAGAGATCAAAGAGGACAGCGCGGTGGTTACCAAGGAAGAGGTAGTGATCAAAGAAACCAAGGAGAATCTAAGCTCACTGAACATGGAGGTGAAACATCTTCAAGAGGAGGATTTAACAGAGGAAGAGGACCTCAAGGAAGTTCAAATAGAGGAAGAGGAGTAGGTAGGAGTAATTCTTACTTTGCAAACATGAAGTGTTATCATTGTAACCAACTAGGTCACCCTGCTTATAGGTGCCTCGAGAAAGAATCTTCTTCTAGTAATGAGAAAAGAGTGGCTTATGCACAAGAGGACACTATGAGTCCTAAAGCATCTGAGATCAATCATATAGAGTCTAAAATTGGAGAGAATCTGATGTTTAATAGAGTTTTGATAAGGCAGCCAGTCAAAGAGGAACCTAAGCAAAGAAGAGCTCTTTTTAGAGTAAGGTGTAAGATACGTGGAAAAGTGTGCAAAGTCATTGTAGATTCTAGTTCAACATACAATATAATCTCAGAGGAGGTAGTAACCAAGCTAAAATTGGAGAAGATACCACACAATAACCCCTACAAGGTCACATGGCTGAATAAAGGGCAAAGTGTTTTGGTGAATGAACAAGTAACAGTGGAATTTTCAATTGGAGGCTATAAAGACAAGCTAGTTTGTGATGTATTACCCATGGATGCATGCCATCTACTACTGGGCAGACCATGGAAATATGAAATAAGTGTTGTTTATGATGGGAAAGAGAACACCATCTCATTCAAGAAGGATGGAAGAACATTCAAACTGCAGTCCCTGTCAGAAGAAGATGAAGGGCAGTCCAAGGTACCAAACATCATGTTGAGTAGTGGCAAAGAGTTTATCAGCAATCTACATCAACGGAATGAAGGATATGTGATCATGATGTAGTCCAAAGAGGAAGAAAAGGCTAAAAGGACAATCTTACCAAAAACAATCCAAAAGTTGTTGAATAAGTACAAGAGTATAGTCAGTGATGGAACACCTGCAACTCTACCACCAAAGAGAGCAATAAGTCATAAAATTGACTTCATAACTGGAGCCTCATTGTATAACAAATCAGAATACAAGCTTACAACTGAGCAGATCCAAGAGGTGGCTAGGCAAGTGGAAGAATTGTTGAATCAAGGTCTAATTCAAAAGAGCATCAACCCTTGTGCAGTCCCAGTTGTTTTAGCAACAAAGAAAGGAGGTAAGTGGAGACTTTCTACTAATTCTAGAGAAATTAATAGGATCACCATTAGGTATAGATTCCCAATACCTAGAATTGAAGATTTAATGGATTTCCTTGGAGGAGCATAGTATTACACCAAGTTAGATCTTAAGAGCAGGTATCATCAAATCAGAATCAAGGAGGGTGATGAGTGGAAGACAACTTTTAAGACAAATGATGGCTTATATGAGTGGAAAGTGATGCCATTTGGCCTCTCAAATGCCCCTAGCACATTCATGAGACTAATGAATGAGGTGCTTAAGGATTTCACAAGAATCTTTGTAGTAGTCTATCTTGATGACATACTGATTTTCAGTAAGATAGCAAAAGAACATTTGAAGCATGTGGAAATGGTTCTTAAAAGGTTGCAAGAAGAGAAATTAGCCATTAACCTTGAGAAGTGTGAGTTCTTCAAACAAGAACTTGTGTATCTAGGTTTTGTAGTATCCCAAGGAACCTTGAAGATAGATCCAAGCAAGGTGGAAGCCATCCTAAACTAGCCTACACCAACCACAGCAACAAAGGTAAGGAGCTTTCATGGTTTAGCTCAGTTTTATAGAAAATTCATAAGGAATTTTAGTGGTATATGTGCACCAGTCCTAGATACTATAAAATGTGGCCTGAAAACAAAATTTAAATGGACTCAAGAGGTTGATAAAGGGTTTGAAAAACTGAAACAAGAAGTGGCAACTCAAGCAATTCTGTTATTGCCTAGTTTTGATAAGTTGTTCATAGTTGAGTGTGATGCAAGTGGAGTAGTAGTAGGAGGAGTACTTAGTCAAGAAGGTAGGCCTGTAGCCTTCTTTAGTGAAAATATCAATGAAGCCAAGAAAAAATACTCCACCTATGATCTAGAATTATATGCTTTAGTGCAGTCCCTTAGGAAGTGGAGGCATTATTTATTGCCCAAAGAGTTTGTGGTTTTCACAGATAACCAGGCACTAAGTTACATCAATACCCAAGAGAAGATGAGCAATAGACACTTGAAACAGATGGATTACATCCAAGCTTTCACTTTTACCATCAAGCATAAGAATGGACAAATGAACAAGGTGGCAGATGCATTAAGCAGAAGGTTGCTGACAGTCCAAGAGATACAGCTGAAAAGCATTGGATTAGAGAGTTTCAAAGACCTCTATAGTGAGGATGAAGATTTCTCAGAAGCCTACAAGGTATGCTCTGATTTTGAGAATCATTTTCATAGTCAATATGCTGAGTATACACTGCAAAATGGACTGTTATTTAAGGGTAACTAGTTATGTGTTCGAAGAGGATCAATGAGGGAAAATCTGATTCAAGAAAAGCATAATGGCAGACTTAGTGGGCATTTTGGTATTAATAAAACTTTAGAGATAGTACAAAGGTTTTATTACTGGCCTAAGTTAGCAAGAGATGTCAGAAAATATGTGGAACAATGTGTTGTATGCATGAAAGCTAAGGGAGGAGCTAGCAATGCTAGTTTATATCAACCCCTGCCAATTCCTAATAGACCATGGGAGTGTGCGAGCATGGATTTTGTAGTAGGTCTTCCTAAGACCAAGATTGGTTTTGACAGTGTTTATGTGGTAGTGGACAGATTTAGTAAGATGAGTCACTTTATTCCCTACAAAACTACTCATGATGTAAGCTACATAGCTCATCTTTTCTTCAAGGAAGTTGTGAGGATCCATGGATTACCTCTAAGCATTGTTTTTGACAGAGATGTAAAGTTCATGAGTCACTTTTGGAAGACTCTATGGAGCAGATTGGGTACAAATCTGTCATTTGGATCATCTTACCATCCTCAGACCAATGGTCAAACAGAGGTGGTTAACAGAGTGTTAGGTAATATTTTAAGATGCTTAACTAAAGAATATGGACAGACATGGGATATGGTGATTTCCCAAGCTGAATATGCTTATAATGACAGTGTTAATAGAACTACAGGGAAAAGTCCTTTTGAGGTT
Organism: Sequoia sempervirens; assembly: GCA_007258455.2. Classification (NCBI taxonomy): domain Eukaryota; kingdom Viridiplantae; phylum Streptophyta; class Pinopsida; order Cupressales; family Cupressaceae; genus Sequoia; species Sequoia sempervirens. The sequence goes on along the minus strand of VDFB02281492.1, from coordinate 380,567,277 downwards.
GTGTATGGGATGCACCCAAGAGGAATATGTGAGCTCAAAGATTTGGGATCACTGGAAAATAGGAGTGGACATGCAGAAGACTTCACTCAGACCATGAAAGAGATACATGAGCAGGTTAAGAAAACAGTTACAGCAACATTTCAAAAGTTGAAGGAGAATGTTGATTTGTCAAGGAAGGATGTACAATTTGCAGTTGGGGACTATGTTATGGTCCACCTTAACAATTCCATATTGCAGAAGGGCATGGAAACCAAGCTATATATGAAAAGAGTGGGTCCATGCAAGGTGTTAGCCAAATATGGAAAGAATGCATATAAGGTGGAATTACCATCAGACTTGGGCATCTCTCTAGTTTTCAATGTTGTAGATTGATCAAGTACAAGGGATTAGTCAAGGATGTGGATCAGAACAATCAATAAGTTCTCAAGGACATCAGCAATGTACCCTTCCCTCATCCAGACAAGCTACAAACAGAGAAGATCTTGGAGTCAAGAGTGAAAAAGACTACAAGGCACAAGGTGTACATGGAACATCTTGTAAAATGGAATAATAAGCATGAATCTGAAGCTACTAGGTAGAAGAAGCATATTTTAAGAAGCAAGGAATTGACATATCTCTGATCTCTCCCAAACTTCCTTAGTTGTTTGCATTGAGAGGGGGAGAATGGTGCAGGAGCACCTGGCAAAGGACTATTGTTGGAATTTTGTTTGAAGTTCTTAATTTTTTTGTGCTATCATAAGGTCATGTTGACCATTATTTTAGGTGCTTAGGGTGTTTTTTAACTTTTGGAAAGAAGGTGACAAGCATTAAATAATTTTACAGCATCATATTGCTAGGTTGGCAAAAATTGTTAAATGTCTGAAAACACAGCCAGTTTTACAAAAGTTGTTTTTAGGTCATTTTGAAGCTTGAAAAAAGTACCTAAATTGTTGTGGAGGAATATTTAAAGCATACCACAACCTTTTTGGTGGGTTAGAATTTTTTTTTTGTACAGACTGTTTTTCCAAAAATTGAAGAAAACAACGTTCTTGTCTTATTTTTCTGTTTTTCTGTTCTTGTTTGCATGACAGCAGCTTAATGAATTAAAAGATGCATTTTGTAGGTTTTATCATGTAGAGATGCCTCTAGAAGTTTGTTTTGGCACATTTGATAGCTATTTCATCGTTTTCATACATTCTTGTAAATTCTGTGTTTTTTTTCCCTATTTTTGTTTTGAATGGAACTGTGTAAAAATGGAGTTCTAGGCTACATTCCCTCTGTATCAGGAAGTATGGAATTGTTTGGAACATGGTTAGGCTCCATATCTATACATATTTTAGTGGTAGGTGTTAGGTTTTCTTTGGTTGCAGGAGTTATGAGAAAATCCTTGCCCTAGGTGAGCCTGTGAGGACCCGACTAGGAAAGGCTGTAGAACAGCGCGGATATCTTGCAGGGGAGAAAATATTTTTGAAAAATTATTTTGGAGAATTTAGAGTAAGGTCTTGGCCACGTATGGTGCCAAGGAGGAGAGCCCAACAATCCGTTTAGGAGGAGAACTTTTCACCATTCCTAAAACTGGTTCTGAACAGTTAGAAACCCTAGTTTTCTGGGCAGTGTTTGCATGAGGGAAGAGTACAGCCTGGACAGAGCCAAGACCCTAGAAATATTGAAGGTGTAGGTAGGGGAAACACATTTCCTTATCCAAGAATCACATTTCTTTGGTCGGTTTAGGAGGGAAAAGCAAGTTACCCCTGTTCAGAGACCAAACAGTGGCTCAAGGGACAAACCTATGGAATAGGCTTCATGCAAGTGTTGGTAAGATGGAGTCTAAGTGAAATTTCAAGAACCCTAGGAGGTTGTTTTGGAGTTTTGAAAAAAATTCCCTCACCCCTACAAGATCCATTCATGTATTGAGGGAGGATTAGTCTTTTGGATGCATAAAAGGCTAAGGAAGAAAGGAGTCATGGCACCAAGATTTGTCTTCGTAGTTACAAACTTGACAAGATAGTGAGGTTGGCAGGAGAACCAAGGGAACTTAGACAAGGTAGAGTTCCTATAGGTTAGGGTGGAACAAAAATTTCACCAAGGAGGTCTATGACAAGACCTAGTGCAGGAATCTGTGATTGCTTCCTGCAGCACCTAAAAACAGTGTGATTGATTCCTGCAGCCTCCCTATCAAATTTACCTTGCCAAATCCACTTATTTTGATTGGGAATTTTGATGTATATATATATATATATATGCACCAATATATATATATATATATATATATATATATATATATATATATATATATATATATATATATATATATATATATATATATATATATATATATATATATATATATATATATATATATATATATATATATACAATATTGTTGTGTTATAAAGCCATACTTTATATATATATATATATGAAAATATTTTTCTGAATATGTACAAATATATACAAATATATATATACATATATTTATATATATATATATATATATATATATATATTTGTATATGTGTATATTGATATTTAGGTTAGAGTGAACACAACAATTTTTTTGGAATTAATAGATATTAAATTCCGACTTAGAGTGATGTATTTTCTACTTTTAATAGATACACTAATGTGTGTGTGTGTGTGTGTGTACATAAGTGTAGTCGTGAATGGGCACATTTTACTTTTCAAATGTAAATATACTTCTAATTTGAAAAAATTTCCTTCGATTATGTATAAATTTGTAATTTTTAGTTTAGACCGTAAAAATTATAAATGAGTTATTGGATTCTTTGTCAGCAAATAATGATGGTACATTTGTGCACATAATTACTTTTACCCATTACAGTGTAGTAAATTGATTTTAATGAGTTCTTGGTGAGACGTAAAATCGGATGTAGATTTTATTTCTTGTGAATTATTTTCTTACATAAATTAATGAAGAAACTTTGGAGATACAATGTGTTTTTTGAAAGAATTCTTGAAGGTGTAAATGATTGAATTTTGATGTCATTTTTTATTACAACTTTTACCATTTTAAAAGTCACGTGTTCATAATGAAGTAATATAAAGAGGGTATATTGGAATAAGATCTTTCGATGTATATTATGAATCCTTTCAAACTGATTTTGGTAGATGGTAATAATGTATAGCTGTGTAAGGGCATAATTACGGATCCGAACCATCCTTTGTAAATAATATATAAAATCTCTTCTACAATAAATAATTAATACATAACTTGGACCATTGATTAGAATCCTTCTTGGCATAATGCAAAACATATTAGCCATAAATTGGAAGTATAGATACTGAACAAAAGTTATGGACACTTATGTATTTGTTATTGAACCATAGTAAAATGTTTAAGGATTTTTTTTATATACAATGTATTCTACTTACGGAAAATTCGTTTTAAAATATTTCTTGCAAATTAAATTGAGTTATGGATTTTATAAGAATGAATACTCCTATATTCACTAACTTATACATGTATTCACATACATACTTGAGATGTACCATCTTAACTCTTTTATAGTTCTATTTTATTATTCTTCAACCCTCTATGAATCAATGATGTGAGCATTCTTGTTATAATTGCATAGGCATGTATGCATTTTAGTAGTCCTAGGATTATTTTCTTAAATATTTATGTGATTGGCTTATGATTTTTTGTATACTTGTGTGATATTTGAGAGGTCATTGGAGGTAGATTTGTCTTATTTGTAAATACTTGGGAGTGATTCATGATAATGTTGATATTAACATAATTTCATGTGCAAGGATGATGCATTGGTAAAACTAGAAAAAGTATCTTGTAAATACATGTAGGACAATGGGCTATTTATATGTTAAGCTTCTAGTTCTTATAAATATTAGGATATGAAATGTGGAAGTTTTAAGAAGATAACTATTGTGTAGAGGAACCGTGTGATCTTCTATCACTGAATTTATTTATTAATCTGAAATGTTCAATAAAATTGTAATGGTCATGTCAATGTGACAGTATGATCATTCCTAGTGAGGCGTCTTATAGCCATTGACAATTTGTAGCCAGTAAGGCTCTTCCAGTGAGGCATTTCATTAAGCCAGTGAGGCACTTTTACGAGTGGTTTTTCATCCCTATGAGGGTTTTCCACTCATGAAAATTTGTGTAATGGTTTCTTTGTGGATGCATTTATGATCTTGCTATTTCCTTAATTTTCTTTACAGTACTTGAATTTAAATGTATTGTAGAGATGATAATTAATGTGTAAGCCTACATGGCTAAAACTAATGAAGGTACAACCTTGTTTTGATATTCTTTGATTTAATGAGGTATAGTGATGAAAGTAATTTAATTAATCCTCATGATCTGTACCTTTTTATAACAATTTTATTTTATTAAACTATTTTGGAAATTAAGGGATATAATTAGTCAACGTGATTTTCAGACCTTACACTTGTCAAGATCATATGAGGTCTATAACTTAGGGAATATTATGTCTAATGTCTCCAAGAGAGGACCAATCAAAGAATAGAATATTCACAACTTAGGGGATGTAGTGCGTCACATCAGGCCATTAAAATGAATGTAATATGATAAGAGAGATCACACTCATGAAGGAAATCATACTTAATGTCATCCAAAAAGTGACAAACACATCATATGACGTGACAAGGCTGCACTAAGAACCAAGAAAAATAAAAAATGCCAATGCATGCCCCCACTTTAAAGGGACTGCTACACACTATTCTGTGAGCAATTACTTTAAAGTAGAGATTGAAATATGCAAAAAAGAAACAAGACATGAGAGCCAACTTGGAAATCCCCTATTCCAATTCATATGTTTTCGAGTAAGTGTACATCATGTAAATGAAAAATAAACAAAAGGAAGAGTATTTCCCCCAAAAAGGAACACACCAAACACATAACAGATCTATGGATTTGGGGTCAGTATGTTTGTTGCTACAATTTTTTTATGGAAGAGCTCAAAATTGTCATCATTCCCTAAATACATAGAACTGGAAGAGTCACACAAAGAGAGAAAAAACAAAAGAAAGATAAATTCCATTTTGGGTCAACATGGAAGAGGAATTTTTGTCTGAATGCTTTGTGTCATCCCAAAAAAAAAAAAAACAAGAGAAAAGAAAAAAAAAAAGGTGAAAGAAAAGGAAAATATTTTGGGTCAACATGAATGAGACATTTCGTTCTCAATGCCTTGCATCATCACCAAAAGGAGAACACAAAATAAAAGTGAAAAAGAAAGAAAAAAGACCTTTTGGGTCAACATGGAAGAGACATTGTAGTCTCTTTTGTGTCAACGTGGAAGAGACATTGTAGTCTCCATGCTTTGCGTCATCTGCAAAAGGAAAACACGAAACAAAAGTGAAAAAGAAAGAAAAAGGACCTTTTGGGTCAACATGAAAGAGACATTGCGGTCTTCATGCTTTACGTCATCCCCAAAAGGAAAACAAAAAAAAAGTAAAAAAGAAAGAAAAAAGACCTTTTGGGTCAACATGGAAGAGACATTGTGGTCTCCACACTTTGCGTCATCCCCAAAAGGAAAAACACAAAAAAAAGGAGAAAAGTAAAAAAAATGCAGGACATAGAGAATGATAGAGGTACAAATGGAAGAAGTGCATAAAGAGAGGGAGAGCACCAAACATCACATCATAGGGGAACACAACACACACATGCAATCAAACCAAAGAAAAAGAAAAAGAAAAAGGAAAGTGTAAAAAGGTGAGTAATGAAAATGTAAGTCAACCATCAACCAATGTATTTTCTTCACAATCTCAAGTAGTATAAGCAGAAGATGAAAAAAATAGTTAAGAGAGAAGGAAAAATGCAGTACTAGGACAAGGCTAAAAACTTTGTGCCCCCACTGAGTGTAAGGAAAGAATGAGCCAAGATAGGCGATGGAAGAGGTCACGCAATAGTGAGAATGGAAAATTATACAACTGTTGCATGCTGAGGTTGGTGATAAGGTACTATGGGATGAGAGGATAATAGTTGGTATCAGTGAAGAGATACTTATTCAGTATGTCCTTCAATGTTTGAAATTCATCAATTCAGTGTCCAAGAGCATGATGATATTTACAATAAGGTATATTGGAATCTTTAGCACAAATGGCTAAAATATTCATAGGGGGTAATAGAATGAGAACATTGTTTAAAAGCATTTGGAGTTTCCTTTCACATTCAGGTGGTGGATGGAGAGGAAATTTTATTTTTTTCAAATTTTAAGGTCATTTTCACTTACTAGATTCACCTTTTTCATGGATTGAAGTAGGAAGAGGACCCATGGGGATCCTAGCATCCTTTTTAGTGGAATCATGAAAGGACTATTCATGTGGAAGGAGGACATTCAAGTCAGGAGGGGAATCAAAGATCATTGTACCATCATAATGAATTTTCAAATATTCAAAAGGAGGCTTGTTATGATGAGGTGGATCTTGATATCCTCACCTTGTTGTGTTTTCATCTGTTGGTATTTGTTCTAAAAGTTGGTGAATGTCATGTTTGGTTGTTGTGTCACATCCTTGTTTGCTTAATATAGTAAAACCTTTACCATAATTTTCTTCAAGGTTGATTGGTGTGTGTAACTTTGTTATCATAAAATGGTTGAGGATGTGGTTGTGTAGAAGAACTAGGTACACTTGTTGGAGGGAACTTAGATCCTTCATTTGTTTCAAGATGTAGATAACCAAACATATCAGGAGGTGAGATAGTAGGAAGTTCTTGTGACTTCAGGTATGGGTAAAAGGCTACATTGGCTTCAAGGTTGTCAAGGAATTTGTTTAAGAACTTATTCATGCTATCATCATCTTCTCCAATGACGTCAACAACATGAGGAGGACATTCATGAGGAGTTGAAGAAGCATGAGGAAGCTCAAGTTCATTAGGATCAGTTCCAAAAGGCACAATTTGACATGTCTACTAAAGATTTCAATGGCATTCAAAACTTATTAAAGCAAAAAGCCATAATGAAAGGAAATTAAATGCAATAGACAAAAAAATTGGAAAGTATGATAGAATGCAGTAAGAAGAAACAAAAATGTAGAAAATTCCCAAAAAAATACCAGAAATTACAATGCAAAATGTGTAGAAGGACTAAGTTGCCCAATGTGGTGAATTAGTCCTAGTGAATATGTTTTTGAGTTTTTTCATAAATTTATAATGCAATTTTATGTCTTTCAGATGCATAGATGCAACTACACTATGAAAATGTAGAATTTTTGTTATTTTCAATGTAAAAAGGATGCAAAAATGTGTGCTATTTGAGCTTTTCACTAATACAATTTTTAAAACCCTAGGATGCAGTTTAAACAATGCAATACCTAATGTAATGTGAATGCAAATGAAACCTAGGATGCACTTCAAATCAGTGCACCATAGAAAAATGGAACCTTGATATTTTCATGGTCTTTTAGGCCTTTCTTCATGACATGTGGTCTATTTTTCTCTAATTTATTGATGTAATATGACTTGAACATGCACATTTAGGTCCTTAAAATTCAAATAATGGCATCTTGTTAAGGTATTGTTAAGCATTATGAAAAATTTCTACACTTTTCTAGACTCTATTCATCATAATTCACCTAAAAATCACCTTTTCAGCACTTATTAAGTCCTATTTTGAAGTGTTGTAAGGTCTTGTAATAAGATTTCATGTGATTCTAGGCTTAATTTCACTATTTACACCTTTCTTATGCTTTATTTGACCCCTTTATGCCCTTATAAGGATTAATTATGTGTATTTTTTAATATAATCCCAACAAAAAACATTAAATGTGACTTAATTCTTGACACCCACAAGGTGGGACCCATTCAACATGGGTGGCGAATGAGTCCCTCTTGGCTCCAAATTCAAAATATTTTAAATCTTCTTTCAAAGTTTTATTCAAAATTACTTGATGTCAATTGTGATGAGGTATCATCAGGTTGATGAGGCACAAGTGTGTATAAATAAGTGTTTTTCTCCTCATTTTACATCTCCTACAATCTCCTATCTCATTCAAGCATTCAATTAGAATTTGAGCATTTTGAATCCTATAATCAAGCATCAATCAAGCATTCAAGAGTAGCCATTATTATATCTTCAGATTTTCTTCAACAAGGGTTTGGTCGGTTCATAGCATTTACATGGTATTTGTTTTTCATTCTACTTCATTTCATTATCTCATTAAGGGTTTGATTACCAAAGTGGGATTTGACCAAGGAAAATCCTTATACTCTAACCCTCCACCATTTTTCCCCTCTTGCATGCATGTTTGCAGAATTTTGTATGTAGATTTGACAATAGATTAGGTGTTGAAAGGTGGTCAACAAGTCAACAAGGTGCTTCAAGTCAAATAAACCTCATTTCAATCTTGGAGAATGCTTTCTGTCTATTTTCTATAGAATTGACTTCGTCAACCCGACAAGCATACAACCTCAAATCTGGTGTTGCAAAATTGTCCCCTAATTTCACAAAATTTTGGGAGAGGAATGATTCACCATCAATGGCGAATGAGTCCCACCTTAAGGCTGGAAATTTAGATTTTGTTAGATTCTAGATCCCGACACTCAAAAACCCATTCCTGATAGTTTTCATCAGAAGCAGGAATGATTTTCCATCAGTGGAAAATGAGTCCCCCTAGTGATTTTCTATGATCTCAAATAACATTAAAAAGATTCTAGATTCTCCATTATCTACCCAAGTGCACTTTGAAACAACCCTTTTCTATTTTGTTTTGCATTTGTTCATTCTTAGTTCATGTTTGCATATCAAATTTTGTTTTCTAATATTGCATAAATTTTAGGTTTTGCATACATAATCAATGACATAGACCATCCAATTGAATTTATATCATTTTATTTAGTCTAAATTACATCATACATTTCATCATTTGAGTGAACCTAGCATATATCTTTTGCATGGGGTTTATCTCTCTCCTTTTAGGTGAAAAATCCTAAGAGCACAAGAGTAGCCTATAAGCCCTACCCAAAAATCTATGGTTCAGTTACAAGTAAATACTATTGGATGTTGTGGATATGGTTGATAATATGTAATTGTCATTGATGTCAACACTAAATTAGTATTTGGTCTATTAAAGGTTGTATATGTTGGGGATATTGAGAAAATTGTAAAAGAAAGTATTCTAGGTTCCCAGTGGAGTTGTCCAGGTCATGAAGGTATCTTATTATGTGCATTGAGGATTATCTAGTGTGGATTAAAGGGTTTATTTTTTAGTGTATATAGATAATCTACTAGAATTTTTAAAGGTCCGCGTGAAGTTTTGATCATGTTGTGGTTTGACAATGTTTATGTGGTCTTTGTTAGTGTTCCTGAATGAAGATTGTCTAATTTTGTTAGTATCAATTGTTGTAGATTCTTCTTTGTTGTTTCTTGGTATTCTTGGATGTCTCTTGATCATTTTGTATCTTTGTATTACATCCACATTATTCGAAGAGCTCATGGTTGGAGATCTTTTATTGTACATGTTCAAGTTTTTCTTGTTCTTGGTCGACATGTTGGTGGTAGCGTTTTGTGGATCTTTGTGGTGAAATTAATTAAAATATTTTTGTGTTGGAGATGTTAATTTGGCTCTCCCCTATCTTATGGCTGACCATGGTGGATTAAAATTAAAAATTTATTTGTAAATTTGGGCCGACATTGAAAATATGTTTTATTTTCCTAGCCGACTAAGTTGTGATGAAATCTAATGAAGAAAATATATATGTGCAATTGTTTCATTGGTGTAGTGTGTGTAGAAAGTGCTTGGTGTGATCCTATGTGCAAATATCATTAAATTTCAGAGTAGAGTGTGAAGAAGATTGAGTGAAGTGTGAAGAATGTTTTCTGAGCTTAATTGGAACTATAATCAGGCTTGTGCAAAAGCTATTTTCTTAGTTCGTACCCTTTGGATTTTAATCCTATTATGTATTGTTGGGAAGTGAGCCCCTTTTGTATTTGAGTAGTGAGTGCTAGGAAATGTTCTTGAATGCATTTGCATTCCCCTTATTATTTCTCATTATACTTTTAATAGGGTATAATCTTGTGGACTAACATCCACCTTGGTTTTTCCCCTAATAGGTATTCCACACAAAAATCCTGGTGTTCTATGTCTCTTTGATGTGTTAACTGTTTGTGGTTAATTTCTTATTTATTAGATCTAAGATTAAATTAAGTTAATTAAGAAAATTTTAAGTTTCTGTCACAACTAATTCACCCCCCTCTCAATTGTGTGTCCTTGTTCTGCCAACAATTGGTATAAGAGCAGGTTTCTCTAAAGAAGCCTAAAAGTTTGAGGTGATCTGAGATGACAAAATTCAACAAGGATAGTCTAAGATTTTATGGTACTAACTACTCACTATGGAAAGTTAGGATGCAATGTCATCTAATATTTATTGGTGAACCTTTCTGGAAGATTACAAAAGATACATATGTTATTCCTCATAATGGTTCCTCCACTGCTAATGAGATCAAATATGCTGAAAATAATGTTAGGGCTATTGAAGCTGTGGTGAGTTCTCTGACAGAATTAGAGATGGCTAATGTGATAGGATTGCAGAAAACTCATGATATTTGGATGAAGCTGGAAACATTGTATGAAGGAGATGCATAGGTGAAGATGGATAAGCTACAAAGTTTCAAAGGGAAGTATGAAAATTTGAAAATGGGTGAAGATGAAAATATTACTTCTTTTATGCAAAGAGTAGATGAGATAGTGATTGGTATTAGATGTGTCGGTGGTCTTGTGGATGAAGATGGAATTGTGGATAAGATACTCATATCCTTTCTTCCCTCCTACAAAGTGAAAGCTCATGCTATTGAAGAAGTTAAATCAGTAACAAAGATATCAAGAGACACGCTGGTTGGCAAGCTTGCTGCTTTTGAAATAAGTGAATTTGGTGAATCTACTCTGAAGACTGAATCTGCATTCAAGGCTACTATATCAAGAAGTAACAGGAAAAGATACAATTTGGGAGAATTTTCTAGAAAGGTATCAAAGTATGATGAAGAACTGAAATAGCTTGAAGATAAAGAGAGGTAGACAAATTGGAAGCACTGATTGAAAAAAAAGAAGGCAGAGGAAACAGTAAGTATGAAGATGTATTTCCTATCAAATGTTTTTCTTGTAATAAAATAGTTCATTTTGCATCAAGGTTTCCTAAAAGAGTTCCTATATCTATGCCTAAAAATTCTAGATTCCAAAAGAGATGTTACTTTGTTGAAGAAGAAGTGACTGATGATGAGTCTAATAAATATAATGAAAATGAAGATGAATGGGTTTTTATTGCTACCATTGAAGATAATCCTATGGCTACTGAATTTGATAAAGATGAAAAGGATCTTACAATATGAGTTGAAGAAAAAGATGAGTGGGTAATTGATAGTAGATGCTCACATCAGATGACCAGTGATAAAAGAAAATTTCTAAGTCTAGAGAAGTATGATGGTGGGGTTGTAAGATTTGGAGATAAGAATGTCAGTGTGATTCATGGCAGAGGATCTATTTTTCTTGGTGGTAAGCATAACACTAATGGTGTTCTCTATGTTGAAGGACTGAAACATAACTTGTTGAGTGTTGGACAGATGGTGCACAAGGGCTATGATATTTAGTTCAAAAATGGAAGATGCAAGATACACATAAGTTCTAGAAATATGATTGCTATGGGTAAATAGAAAAAAGGTAATATCTTTCACCTAAATATTGTTAGTGGGATTTGTTTAATTTCTCAGGTAGATGAAAGTTGGTTGTGGCATAGGAGGTTGTGTCATGTAAATTTTGAAAACATTATCAAGATAAGATCTACTCAAGCAATAAGAGATCTACCTAGGTTAGTAAAGCCTACTGACACAATCTGCAAGGAATGTCAGATGGGTAAACAAACTAGAGTCTCCTTCTAGAGAAAATAGTTTCAATCAAATAATTTGCTGGAGCTGTTACATACTGACCTTTGTGGTCCCTCTAGAGTCAAAATTATTCATTGAGAAAGGTACTTTATGTTGATTATTGATGACTACTCTAGAAAGATATGGATTTCTTTCCTAAGAGAAAAATGTGAAGCATTTGAAAAGTTCAAAAATTTTAAGGCTATGGTAGAGAATGAGAAAGGTCTAAAAATCAAGTGCCTGAGATTTGAAAGAGGTGGTGAGTTCACCTCCAAGGAGTTTAAATTTTTTTGTGAAGAGCATGAAATTAAAAGACAATTATCTGCTCCTCAAACCCCTCAATAGAATGGTGTTGTAGAGAGAAATAATAGAACAATTTTGGATGTTGCCAGAACAATGATGATGGAAGGAAATGTGTCTCAAATGTACTAGAGTGAAGCGGTCAACACTGTTGTGTATACCTTGAACCAGGTAAATGTGAATGGTAATTTTGATAAGACCCCTTTTTAGTTATGGTTTGGTTACAAGCCTACTGTTAAATATTTCAAGGTCTTTGGAAGCAAGTGTTATATCAAAAGATATGATGATATTGGAAAGTTTGATGCAAGAAGTGATGAAGGTATTTTCCTAGGTGACTCCACTAAAAATAAGGCCTATAGGTTCTATAACAAAAGACTGAGAAAGATGGTTGAAAGTGAAAATGTCAAAGTTGATGAGGACTCTGTAAAATCATCTAGATATTGTGGTTATTATTTAGATGAAGAAAATACTGGAAAAGCGAAGAATTCTTAGACAGAGAATCTACTTCATTTTATTCCATATGTTTTGGTAAAGTAACCAAAAATTGTTTTGGTAAATCAAGTCAATCAAGAAACGCATACAAGTTCAAGTGTAGAAGAAAGATCAGAAGAATCATAAGTTCAAGAATGTCCCAAAACTCCAAGGTATTTAAAGATAAATCGATCTGAGAGTCAAATCATAGGAGATAAGAATAAAGGAGTGCAAAATAGAAGAAATATTGCAAAAGAATATTGTTTGATTTCCAAGATTGAACCTAAAAATGTCACTGAATCTTGTCAAGATGAACACTAGTTGGAAGCTATGAAGGAAGAGTTGACACAAATTGAAAAGAATGACACATGGATACTGGTTCCCAGGCCTAAAGAAAAAAATGTGATTGGTACAAAATGGGTGTTTAAGAACAAGCTAAATGAACAAGGTGAAGTGGTCTAGAATAGAGAAAGACTGGTATGTAAAGGGCATTCTAAAATGGAAAGTGTTCATTTTGAAGAAACCTTTGCCCCTGTTGCTAGAATTGAAATTGTAACATTATTTCTTGATTATGCTGCATACAAAAACTATAAAGTCTATCAAATGGATGTGACGTCAACATTTCTGAATGGAGAACTAGAAGAAGAAGTATACATTAAAGAGCCAGATGGATTTTAGCTAACCTACAAGGAAGATATGGTCTACCAATTAAAGAAAGCTCTCTATGGACTCAAGCAAGCCCCCAAAGCCTGGTATGCTAGATTGGAAAAAAACTTACTAAAGCTTGGATTCATTAAAGGTACTGTTGATAGCAACTTATACTTCAAATTAGATCATGATGAGGAGTTAATCATAGAATTTTTTGTTGATGACATCATTTTTGGAGGAGATGACAATCTATGTATGAAGTCTATTGATAAGATGAAGAATGAATTTGAAATGTGTATGATTGGAGAGATGAAGTTCTTTCTGGGATCGCAAGTTACTTAATTAGAAAAGGGGATTTTCATATCTCAGTCCAAATATGTGAGAGCACTACTAAAGAAGTTTGGAATGGATGAATCAAAATGTGTTGGTACTCCCATGGTGACTGGATGTAAGTTTAAATAGAATGATGATTCTCCTAAGGAGAATCAAACTAGATACAAGTCAATAATTGGTGGATTGATCTACTTAACTCAAAATAGACTAGACATTATGAATGTTGTATGTATGGTTGCTAGATTTCAGGCTGGTCCAAAAGAATCACATGTGACTATTGTGAAGAGAATTTTTAGATATCTGAAAGGGATAGTTGATTTTGGACTTTGGTATCCAAAGGATGATGATCTCACTTTGAGTTCATATACTAATGCGGATTGGGCTAGAGATGTAAATGATAGGAAAAGTACTAGTGGTGGTGTTTTCTTCCTAGGGAAGAAGTTGGTGTCCTAATTGAGCGAAAATCAGAATTCCATTTCTTTATCTACTACTGAAGTAGAATACATTACTGCTACAAATAACTATACTCAAGTGATATGGATGAAATAGATATTGAAAGATATCAAAGTGGTATATGCAGAACCTATTGCCATATACTGTGACAATTTAAGGGCAATAAATATTTAAAAGAATCCGGTGCTACATTACGAGACTAAATATATATCAATCAAGTTTCATTTCTTAAGGGAGAAAGTGGATGAGAAAGAAGTCAGATTGGAATATGTGCCTACCAAAGAAAAAATTGCAGATATATTTACTAAGCCATTGTCGAAGGATACTTTTGAGTATCTCAGAGGAATGCTAGGGGTGATTACCCCTCCTGATAAGAACTAAAGATACATTTATTTGCATCAATCCGTGAGCTTCATTGCTATATTCTGATCTGGATTGATGTTTCTATGTCTACTACTTAGGAGGATTAGTCAGATGTGTTGATATGTGGTTCAGAGCTTGTATGTGGAAAGGTCATGGTTACCTTTTCAATTGATGTCAAAGGGAGATAAGTGCATGTGAAAAATATTTCTAAGGAGAAGAGCCTTGTGGGAGAAGTGCAATTGAAAAGAAGAAGTCAGTGTGTTGGGTTGATGGTATTTTTCACATGTGTTGCCATCAATGCCAAAGAGGGAGATTGTTGGATGTTGTGGTTATGGTTACTAATATGTGGTTGTCATTGATGTAAACACTATTAGCATTTCGTGTATTAAAGGTTGTATATGTCGAGGATATTGAGAAAAATGTAATAGAAAGTATTCTAGGTTCCTAGTGGAACTATGCAAGTCATGAAGGAATCTTGTTTTGTACATTGAGGATTAGCTGGTGTGGATTAAAGGGTTTATTGTTGAGTGTATTTATATCATCTACTAGAAATTTCAGAGGTCTGTGTGAAGTTTTGATCATGTTGTAGTTTGACAGTGTTTTTGTGGTCTTTGTCAGTGTTCTTGAATGAAGATTGTGTGATTCTATTAGTCTCAGTTGTTGTTGATGCTTCTATGTTGTTTCTAAGTGTTCTTGGATGTCTCTTGAACATTCTCTATCTTTGTGGTACATCCACATTATTCAAAGAGCTCGTGGTTGGAGATCATTTCTTGCACATTTTTGGGTTTTTCTTGTTCTTGGTCGACATGTTTGTGGTAGTGTGTTGTGGATCTTTGTGGTGAAATTAATTAAAATATTGTTTGTGTTGGAGATGTTAATTTGGGTCTCCACTATGTTGTGGCCGACCTTAGTTGATTTCCATTAAAAAATTATTTTAAAATTTTCCCCGACATTGAAAATATGTTTTATTTTCCTAGTCGACTAAGTTGTGATGAAATCTCATGAAGTGGATATATATGTGTGATTGTTTCATCGATGCAGTGTGTGGAAAAAGTGCTCAATGTGCTCCTATTTGTGAATATCATTCAATTGTAGAGTAGAGTGTGAAGAAGATTGAGAGAAGTGTGAAGAAGGTTTTATGAGCTTAATTGGAACTGTAATAAGGCTTATGCAGAAGCTATTTTATTAGTTTGTACCCTTTGGATTTTAATCCTATTATGTATTGTTGGGCAGTGATCCCCTTTTGTATTTGAGTAGTGAGCTCTAGGAAGTGTGCCTAAATGCATGATCATTCCCCTTATTACTTCTCATTATACTTTTAACAGGGTTTAATCTTGTGGACTAACATCCACCGTGGTTTTTCCCCTAACAAGGTTTCCACGAAAAAAAATTGGTTTTCTCTGTCTCTCTAATGTGTTAATTGTTTCTGTTTAATTTCTTATTCATTAGATCTCATATTAAATTAAGTAAGAAAATTTTAAGTTTTTGTCACAACTGATTCATAGCCCCTCTCAGTTGTGTGTCCTTGTTCTACCAATAATTGGTATTAGAGCAGGTTCCTCTAAAGAAGTCTTAAAGTTTAAGGTGATTCGAGATGGCAACATTCAAGAAGGAAAGTATGAGATTTGATGGCACTAACTACTCACTATGGAAAGTTAGGATGCAATGTCATCTAAGATGTATTGTTGAATATTTTTGGAAGATCACAAAAGATCCATATGTTATTCCTGAGAATGGTCTCTCCACTGCTGATGAGATCAAAGATCCTAAAAATAATGTTAGGGATATTGAAGCTCTGGTGAGTGCTTTGACATATTCAAATATTGCTAATGTGATAGGATTGTAGATAGCTCATGAGATTTGGATGAAGCTGGAAACATTGTATGAAGGAGATGCACATGTGAATATGGCTAAGCTCTAGAGTTTGAAAGGAAAGTATGAAAATTTTAAAATGAGTGAAGATGAAAATATTACTTCTTTTATGCAAAAAGTAGATGAGATAGTGATGGGTATTAGATGTGTTGGTGGTCTTGTGGATGAAGATGAAATTGTGGCTAAGATACTCAAATTCTTGACTCCCTCCTGCAAAGTGAAAGCTCATGCTATTGAAGAAGTTAGATTAGTAACAAAGATATCAAGAGACATGTTGGTTGGCAAGCTTGTTTCTTTTGAAATAATTGAATTTGGTGAATCTACTCCGAAGACTAAATCTATAATGCCCCGTCGTGCGAACCCCAAAGGACAATTAAACCATAAATACCGCACAATTTTTTATTTTTTTTAAAGGTTAACATAACATACATGTAATACACATTAAGTTATGATATAAATTTCATTTAAGTAAATTCACTAACACATACATCCCTTGGGGTACATGAAGAGTCATTACACGACTTAGATCCATACAACAACAATAAAGAATAAAATTCAAAGATATAAAGTAAACATTATCAAATGTAACACATACATGAAAAATTCATTGATAAGAAACCGTCTGTGTACATAAATACCACATATGCAAGATTAACTTATCCCATTGAATAACAAATACCATGCCCAATATCCACACCAAGTTAACTTTACATTACAGTACAATGTTCTAGAGGTACAATGATACAATAGTGTTTCCAACATAAATGGAAACCATACAACAAGAATCATGATACAAATGAATGGATGAATACACAGTATCATAACTAGCTCCAAGACAAATACAACTCTGGAGTCACTACAACATCACCAATCTGCACCTCTCGATCCTTGACTGAGGACCCAATGGGGTGCTTAGCACATTCCACCTGACCACGTGAGTCTGAAGACCCACCCCCCGTGCTAGAAGCTAACAAGAAAGAGACCTCAACCAAGAACATCCAAACATGGAACCACAAAACTCAACAACATACAAAGGTAACATAACACTCAATGAATTACAAAGAAATAAACAACCACATCCAAGAGTCAACATAATAACTTAAAGTCATAAGTCTCATCACATAAATCAAAGCAATGACCAGTAAACAAGTAACCAAAGGATGATCATGTTACACTTCCAAATCAAGTTGAATTAATAAATGAGATACAATTCCAGATTGCAATTAACAATACAATAACATCACATCACAGTACCATAAGGGTACAAGGTCATAAGTCAAATATCAATGAGATCATACAAGACCACAAAGTACACCAAAGATAAAGTAGGGTAAAACCATAAATCATTTCAAACAACTATGTTTCATCAATTCAAAACAAAGATCCACTTCCAGAGGATTTCCAAAGAAGCAACATAATAAGGAGTGTTAGAGAAGAGTGTCATCGCATGGCTTAACATGGATTCTCCAGACTACCTATTGCAAGGTGCCAACTCCATCTACTGACGGATTCTCCAGACAACCAAGCACTAGGAGCCGCCTCCATCTATGGTTATCTAGGCTACCTATCTCAAGGAACCGCCCCATAGGGTTGCTCATGTGGAATCATTACTTTTCGTGAAGACAAGGCAACGATCATGCCAACCACGGCCTTCTCAATCCCCTTTAGTCTATGGTAGCACTAAAATTCGGATGAGGCATCAATTATCTTTTTAATGTGATTCTACCCATTCCCTAGTTAATTATTTAAATTATCACTTATTATATTCACTCTAACGAGGGCTATCCTGGCGCCCCTTTGTGCACCGACCACCCACTTAGAGCCACTCTCTCTAGAAACTAAAAGCATAAAAACCAAACTCCAAGGGTTGTACAACTTAACAAGAACATTAGATCACAATAAAGAAACATGCGAGGCAATACCCATCTCGCTATAAATACATAATCAAAATCTTACAATCCTCGTACAACCCTTTCAAATTCCAAATTCCAAAACACTTGCCACATCAAGGGCACATAAAGAGAGAAAATTGACCAACCATAAATAAAACAAGCCTCTCGAAGACTCTCAAAAAGTTACACTAGGGTTTCCCCATCAAAGAACTGACAACAATAATTGCAAAGCCACAACAACTATTTTCAATACAAATATAATGAGTGAAAACATTAAAATAAGATCAACAACTCCATCCAGACTACATAACCAACTTCGATATGAAATAAATAAAAATTCCAAGAAGATCAACTATCCACAACTCATAAACAAAACGCGAGTTCCCAATTACATTGCAACACAAATTAAATGACAAAGGATTCCATGAATCAAAATTAGTCTCCAAAAGCATTTACACCTACATGGAACCATCTAGAAACAATCCTTCAACAAAAAAGGTAAAATCATGCAACTAGGCATCCAAGGGAGGCCTCAATTTCCTCCTCACAAGATACCCGTGCAGCTGGTAAACAAATGACCTTTGAAAAAATCAACACATATAACAACAACATAATTTAATGTTTCACCAAAAAAATACAAGTGGAAAGATTGCATACAACAAGAAGCATAAACTTATCACAACCATGCATCACATTAGTATCCAAAATACTCCACAACAAAATCAATTAATAAGACCCCCACAACTCAAAACAAACCAAGAATTCATCACGTAGGGTTTAACGAATAGCAACACAATTTAAATTAAAGAGGATTCCCAACTCATGGAAACTCAAGAAAAGTCACAATGAAAGGTTATGTCAAATCACTCATAAAAAGAACACGAACCCAATGGAATGAAATCACTTCCGAAGCCAAGCAATTCCAAAGACGGCACCGCAAATAGGATACGCCAAATTGCCCTTAAATGAACAATGACCATTCAAAAAACAATTTATCCAAACAATACACCATAACTATGGGAAACCTTCACAACTCATGAATTGATACGAATAAATTTAACAATTGAAGACACTAGAATATCCCAACATGAAAACAAGTCGAACCACTTAAATATAGGAACCTTAAAATTTTAAGTCAAAAGTTGCTTATCCTGACACATATCTTCTATTTACAATTCTCTATTAAAACATTCTATATTTCTTCTTAACAAAAATTCCTTCACCATCCTAAAACCAATTCACGTACTATTCACCTTGAATCAACAAATCAAATAACCTATTTTATCAATACATTATTTATTATATCAATAATTAATCTAAATTTTAGAAGCACTTGTAATTAAATCTAATTTTAAGAGCACTTTTCCAACGTTCACAACACTTATTTACAAAACATCAATTAAAACATTATTTCCACTCTCCCTTCATCCTACTAACTTAACATTCAATTTCAATATTTAAAGTAATTGCACAAACCACTTAAGACCATGATAATGATAACCATACTCTAAATACTCAAACTACATATTAAAATTTACCACCTTAAAATCTTAAATTTATTAATGTACACACATCAATACATTTTAAATCCACTACATATTTATATATTTTAATTTCTTGAGGAGGGAATATAAATAGAAGATAAATCCTTTCAAAGAATCCCTAATATTACAATATCTTATAAATTTAATTGAACAAAATATTTTCTAAAGTTATGGGGATAATTGGCAGGTGTAAGCCAAGTTCGCAACCTTTGCCAGCGGCACCTCACTGCTTGTGCAATGGTGTAAACTTTGGAACATGGTATGCACCTCCCTAAAAGATAAAAGATAGAGGAATTTTGTAAGATATGAAGTTGCAAAAGTACAAGAAGACATGGATGCAAAACGTGAAAGCATGGACAAGGAATACAAAGGAAAACATGTTGGATTAGAAGCAAGAACAAGGTTCGATCCAGAGATCATCTATAATTCAATACGATATGGATGCAAGGATCCAATAAGTAAATGATCGAAAGAATAGATCCGATAATCTTAAGGTATCTTACTGGTTGCTTAAGAACTTCTATGCAAAAAAAGGAATGTTAGGATCTAACGTCTGGATGCCCTTAAGCCTTTTTGTTTCCTTAACGAAATAATGTTGAACTCATATGACACAGTAAAGAGTAGATAAAGCAACTCAATATGCAGACTGATATTCTTCCAATACATTACCATAATAACTCAAGGAATCATGCATGCCTTGCTATACATGCGCACTGATTGAGGTGGCACTGTTATAACGCCTATACCGTTTGGCATAATGCCTCAAGAAGCAACAGACTTAAAAAGTACCATTTGGTTATCTGCTAGATGAAGCCCCTAAAGAAGGTATTGAATCAAGACCAGGTATTCGTAAAATGCCATAGCTAGTTAATGTTACACAAAATATAGATTACAAGGTCCAGACAAATCATTCCTACCCATCTATAAACAAAATAAGAGAGAAGGGATTTTTAAAACAAGTCAACCATTTGCTCAATCGAGAGCTTTCCAGTACCCTCTTGGTTTCAATGGAATATCAAAGTAATAAGGATTTATTGCCATTGTCCGGTATGCCATGTATGAAAACTTCGGTAGCTTGGACAATGCACATAATCTGGTAAACAAACACCAACAAGAAATGAGGTCACACAAACTGCCATGAGAATCAACTCATAAAGATACTCACAAGTATAAGAAAGTAACGACTTAGGAGAGAGACCACGAGGTACGGGCCTAACTATCGAATCCTAGATGAGTCAAATCCTCGCAGGATGCAATGGTCTCAGGATATGCACAAAATGGATTTACAACAAGATCTTTAACAGAGTCACATTAAGAGAGAGGATCCTTTCTAATGAGGGAAATTTCAGTTAGATACTCAGGCGGCTAATTGATGATAATTAGATTTCACTCGCTATCTTCTAATCTAGCATCAACATCTATTTTGATTCTGTGTATTTCAGAATGAAAAAGGCTCGAGAAGTACTTATCTGCCACCATAGGGGAGAGTTGGAGACGTCACCCGTTTGTCCAAACTTGCCCCTTAGAATAGCTACTAGAGTAGATGAGAACCTTCGTTTATTTTAGAAGCCGACGAACAAAAACTCACCACTTTCCTCATACACCATGGTTTTCAGGGGTAGGCCGAATGAGAGTCGTGAACCAAACCCATCAAAATTGCAGAGATTATCGATAATGTTGAATAAACAATCTGAAAAGATAGACCTTGTTTGCAGGATACGTGCATTAGGATTTGCGGGGAAGCTCTCTAGATCTCCCTAAGGATGACCCATTGATCTATGCTAAACCTCCTCCACTTTAGATTGCTTCCTTCCCATGATTGGATTAGAGAGGATTTCAAGAAAAACAAGGGTTCTGGCCCATATTTTTTTGCCACTACCCCTCCCCTCATCTCATGAAACAAACACCATCTTGTAACCGTCCCCATAGCCAAAACTTGAAATTAAAATAATATTTCTTTGCATGTTTATTATTTATTTCACACAGAAAAATAATAAAATCTTATTTTTATTGCATATGAAGTATTTTATCCTCCGAAAATACTAATAAGGAAGTCATTTAATTTTGTTTATTGCACTATTATTCATTACCTCCACAATCATTTATTTATTTACTTAATTATGATATTCAAGTTTGATTTATTTAATTCATTTTAAACATTAATAATATTTTATTAGAACTTATTTCGTCACATTGCTTACCATATTAACATTATTAACTTATCAATTATAATTAGGTACCAAACTTTTAATGGATTTTCTCATTTTTTACCTTCATTCAAACTTAAGTGCAATTTTAATATTTAATCCTCTCTAATATTTTCTCACTATTAAATTTATTAATCGAATTTAATCATTAAATGATAATTACCTTTCCTCATCTAATCCAATTACTTTAAATAACTAACTCCCAAAGATAATTAAATTAACGTTTATTATTGAATCTAATTCTTTATTTAATTCCAAATAAAACAGGTAACCTTATAATTAAATTAATTTTATTAATCAAATCCAAACATATTATTAGTGTTATCTCATAACCTTAAAATTAAATTAAATAATAAAATCACCACATCATCATGACATTACTATCAACAACTTACTTGACATCAATGACGACCAAAACGGAGGGCACTACATCCTCCCCCCCTTAGACATCGACTTACTCCTGGAAGTCGATCTCAAGCATAAACACGATAACACAACAATATCAATGATCATAAGAACATCAACACCATAAATTAAAACATCAATTAAATGTCACTAGGTAAGCAATGAAAATTAAACACACAAAAAAATAAATAAAATAAATAAAGAAATGATACCAAAACAAAAGTGGTGACGGGGTAGCGAACTGAGCAATTTGTCAAACACTAGGACAGATGACGAACTAGGTTGGGGAAACTTTCTTGTCAATTCCTATTTTTCCACGTCAATCCCATTGGGTGTTTATGATGCTTGCCCTGTCCTGACAATACAGGTGGAATCGAGGCTTAATTCCTCCAATCCTGCATGCAAACAAATGTTGTGCATAATACATATATATCACAAATACATCATGAGAGGAAATCCCAGCATAGTAGGGCACTCGTGAGCGAGTGATACCACACTGTCCCTCCCACCAAACCACACATAATAGTCAAAACAATTCTAGTAACTCGTAAATAGTTGGCTTCTTATTAGTTAGGCAATATTCGCATAAGGATGCTAACCATAAACCTAATTCATCTACTATATCAAATTGAACTACTACTTGACATTATAAGTATCTATACCTACATATTACAATTACATTACCTTTGTCACTATGCTTTATGAAGCCAATTTCCTGTAAATCAAAGGCTACTATAGAACATTGCACATTAGTACCAATAATTCAAGTTGTATCTTATCCTCAAGATATTATATTCTGCTAAAAATCATAGAATAATTATCCAAAAAACCTCACATCTTCATTAAAACTCATAATTTTCACACAAGGAACTCCACTTTAACCATTATTCAACACCAAATCTCATATCAATTTCAATAAAAGGGTAAAATTTTACACCTTCACAGATTCAAGAAAACATAATTCATCACTCAAGAACAACAAAATCGCAAATTCCACGCACACTTGACATATTCACACACATAAAACACATCACCAAGAAACACATCACACAAAAAACTCAAGGGTCCATAGAGCATCCCCGACAGGAAGGATATCGGTGCATTGCGCACTACACCGTGGGTCCTATCCTTTCAATCGGTTTCCTGCACAATCGACCCAACACCGGTTAACAGAAGAAACTCAGGTCTACAACAATGAAAAAAGAAAAGTGAAACTCAAGATGCACGGGTCTAAGCGCAATGTTACATAGTGAGCACACATAGTGCCCAGTGTATGAACCTATGCTCTGATACCATGTTGTAACGCCCCGTCGTGCGAACCCCAAAGGATAATTAAACCATAAATACCGCACAATTTTTTATTTTTTTTAAAGGTTAACATAACATACATGTAATACACATTAAGTTATGACATAAATTTCATTTAAGTAAATTCACTAACACATACATCCCTTGGGGTACATGAAGAGTCATTACGCGACTTAGATCCATACAACAACAATAAAGAATAAAATCCAAAGATATAAAGTAAACATTATCAAATGTAACACATACATGAAAAATTCATTGATAAGAAACCATCTGTGTACATAAATACCACATATGCAAGATTAACTTATCACATTGAATAACAACTACAATGGCCAATATCCACACCAAGTTAACTTTACATTATAGTACAATGTTCTAGAGGTGCAATGATACAATAGTGTTTCCAACATAAACGGAAACCATACAACAAGAATCATGATACAAATGAATGGATGAATACACAGTATCATAACTGGCTCCAAGACAAATACAACTTTGGAGTCACTACAACATCACCAATCCGCACCTCTCGATCCTTGACTGGGGACCCAATGGGGTGCTTAGCACGTTCCACCCGACCACATGAGTCCGAAGACCCACCCCCCATGCTAGAAGCTAACAAGAAAGAGACCTCAACCAAGAACATCCAAACATGGAACCACAAAACTCAACAACATACAAAGGTAACATAACACTCGAGGAATTACAAAGAAATAAACAACCACATCCAAGAGTCAACATAATAACTTTAAGTCATAAGTCTCATCACATAAATCAAAGAAATGACCAGTAAACAAGTAACCAAGAGATGATCATGTTACACTTCCAAATCAAGCTGAATTAATAAACGAGATACAATTCCAAATTGCAATTAACAATACAATAACATCACACCACAGTACCATAAGGGTACAAGGTCATAAGTCAAATATCAATGAGATCATACAAGACCACAAAGTACACCAAAGATAAAGTAGGGTAAAACCATAAATCATTTCAAACAACTATGTTTCATCAATTCAAGACAAAGATCCACTTCCAAAGGATTTCCAAAGAAGCAACATAATAAGGAGTGTTAGAGGAGAGTGTCATCGCATGGATTAACATGGATTCTCCAGACTACCTATTGCAAGGTGCCTCCTCCATCTACTGACAGATTATCCAAACAACCAAGCGCTAGGAGCTACCTCCATCTATGGTTATCTAGGCTACCTATCTCAAGGAACTGCCCCATAGGGTTGCTCATGCGGAACTGTTACCTTTCGCGAAGACAAGGCAACGATCATGCCAACCACGGCCTTCTCAATCCCCTTTAGTCTATGGTAGCACTAAAAGGCAGATGAGGCATCAATTATCTTTTTAATGTGATTCTACCCATCCCCTAGTTAATTATTTAAATTATCACTTATTATATTCACTCTAACAAGGGCTATCCTGGTGCCCCTTTGTGCGCTGACCACCCACTTAGAGCCACTCTCTCTAGACACTCAAAGAATAAAAACCAAACTCCAAGGGTTGTACAACTTAACAAGAACATTAGATCACAATAAAGAAACATGCGAGGCAATACCCATCACGCTATAAATACATAATCAAAATCTTACAATCCTCATACAACCCTTTCAAATTCCAAATTCCAAAACACTTGCCACATCAAGGGCACATAAAGAGAGAACATTGACCAACCATAAATAAAACAAGCCTCTCGAAGACTCAAAAAGTTACACTAGGGTTTCCTCATCAAAGAACTGACAACAATAATTGCAAAGCCACAACAACTATTTTCAATACAAATATAATGAGTGAAAACATTAAAATAAGATCAACAACTCCATCCAGACTACATAACCAACTTTGATATGAAATAAATAAAAATTCCAAGAAGATCAACTATCCATAGCTCATAAACAAAATGCGAGTTCCCAATTACATTGCAACACAAATTAAATGACAAAGGATTCCATGAATCAAAATTAGTCTCCAAAAGCATTTACACCTACATGGAACCATCTAGAAACAATCCTTCAACAACAAAGGTAAAAGAATGCAACCAGGCATCCAAGGGAGGCCTCAATTTCCTCCTCACAAGATACCCTTGCAGCTGGTAAACAAATGACCTTTGACAAAATCAACACATATAACAACAACATAATTTAATGTTTCACCAAAATAATACAAGTGGAAAGATTGCATACAACAAGAAGCATAAACTTATCACAACCAAGCATCACATTAGTATCCAAAATACTCCACCACAAAATCAATTAATAAGACCCCCACAACTCAAAACAAACCAAGAATTCATCACGCAGGGTTTAACGAATAGCAACACAATTTAAATTAAAGAGGATTCCCAACTCATGCAAACTCAAGAAAAGTCACAATGAAAGGTTATGTCAAATCACTCATAAAAAGAACACGAACCCAATGGAATGAAATCGCTTCCGAAGCCAAGCAATTCTAAAGAGGGCACCGCAAATAGGATACACCAAATTTCCCTTAAATGAACAATGACCATTCAAAAAACAATTTATCCAAACAATACACCATAACTATGGAAAACCTTCACAACTTATTAATTGATACGAATAAATTTAACAATTGAAGACACTTGAATATCCCAACATGAAAACAAGTCAAACTGGACTTAAATATAGGAACCTTAAAATTTTAAGTCAAAAGTTGCTTATCCTGACACATATCTTCTATTTACAATTCTCTATTAAAACATTCTATCTTTCTTCTTAACAAAAATTCCTTCACCATCCTAAAACCAATTCACGTACTATTCACCTTGAATCAACAAATCAAATAACCTATTTTATCAATACATTATTTATTATATCAATAATTAATCTAAATTTTAGAAGCACTTGTAATTAAATCTAATTTTAAGAGCACTTGTCCAACGTTCACAACACTTATTTACAAAACATCAATTAAAACATTATTTCCACTCTCCCTTCATCCTACTAACTTAACATTCAATTTCAATATTTAAAGTAATTGCACAAACCACTTAAGACCATGATAATGATAACCATACTCTAAATACTCAAACTACATATTAAAATTTACCACCTTAAAATCTTAAATTTATTAATGTACACACATAAATACATTTTAAATCCACTACATATTTATATATTTTAATTTCTTGAGGAGGGAATATAAATAGAAGATAAATCCTTTCAAAGAATCCCTAATATTACAATATCTTATAAATTTAATTCAACAAAATCTTTTCTAAAGTTATGGGGATAATTGGCAGGTGTAAGCCAAGTTCGCAACCTTTTCCAGTCACACCTCACTGCTTGTGCAATGGTGTAAACTTTGGAACATGGTATGCACCTCCCTAAAAGATAAAAGATAGAGGAATTTTGTACGATATGAAGTTGCAAAAGTACAAGAAGACATGGATGCAAAACGTGAAAGCATGGACAAGGCGTACAAAGGAAAACATGCTAGATTAGAAGCAAGAACAAGGTTCAATCCAGAGATCATCTATAATTCAATACGATATGGATGCAAGGATCTAATAAGTAAATGATCGAAATAATAGATCCGATAATCTTAAGGTATCTTACTGGTTGCTTAAGAACTTCTATGCAAAAAAAGGAATGTTAGGATCTAACGTCTGGATGCCCTTAAGCCTTTTTGTTTCCTTAACGAAATAATGTTGAACTCATATGACATAGTAAAGAGTAGATAAAGCAAATCAATATGTAGACTGATATTCTTCCAATACATTACCATAATAACTCAAGGAATCATGCATGCCTTGCTATACATGCGCGCTAATTGAGGTGGCACTGTTATAACGCCTATACCATTTGGCATAATGCCTCAAGAAGCAGTAGACTTAAAAAGTACCATTCAGTTATCTGCTAGATGAAGCCCCTAAAGAAGGTATTGAATCAAGACCAGGTATTCGTAAAATGCCACAGCTAGTTAATGTTACACAAAATATAGATTACAAGGTCCAGACAAATCATTCCTACCCATCTATAAACAAAATAAGAGAGAAGGTATTTTTAAAACAAGTCAACTATTTGATCAATCAAGAGCTTTCCAGTACCCTCTTGGCTTAAATGGAATATCAAAGTAATAAGGATTTATTGCCATTGTCCGGTATGCCATGTATGAAAACTTCGGTAGCTTGGACAATGCACATAATCTGGTAAACAAACACCAACAAGAAATGAGGTCACACAAACTGCCATGAGAATCAACTCATAAAGATACTCACAAGTATAAGGAAGTGATGATTTAGGAGAGAGACTGTGAGGTACGGGCCTAACTATCGAATCCTAGATGAGTCAAATCCTCGCAGGATGCAATGGTCTCAGGATATGCACAAAATGGATTTGCAACAAGATCTTTAACAGAGTCACATTAAGAGAGAGGATCCTTTCTAATGAGGGCAATTTTAGTTAGATACTCAGGCGACTAATTGATGATAATTAGATTTCACTCGCTATCTTCTAATCTAGCATCAAGATCTATTTTGATTCTGTGTATTTAAGAATGAAAAAGGCTGGAGAAGTACTTATCTACCACCATAGGGGAGAGTTGGAGACGTCACCCGTTTGTCCAAACTTGCCCCTTAGAATAGCTACCAGAGTAGATGAGAACCTTCGTTTATTTTAGAAGCCGACGAACAAAAACTCACCACTTTCCTCATACACCATGGTTTTTAGGGGTAGGCCGAATGAGAGTCGTGAGCCAAATCCATCAAAATTGTAGAGATTATCGATAATGTTGAATAAACAATCTGAAAAGATAGACCTTGTTTGCAGGATACGCACATTAGGATTTGTGGGGAAGCTCTCTAGATCTCCCTAAGGATGACCCATTGATCTATGCTAAACCTCCTCTGCTTTAGATTGCTTCCTTCCCATGATTGGATTAGAGAGCAGTTCAAGAAAAACAAGGGTTCTGGCCCAGATTTTTTTGCCACTCCCCCTCCCCTCATCTCATGAAACAAACACCATCTTGTAACCGTCCCCATAACCGAAACTTGAAATTCAAATAATATTTCTTTGCATGTTTATTATTTATTTCACACAGAAAAATAATAAAATCTTATTTTTATTGCATATGAAGTATTTTATCCTCCAAAAATACTAATAAGGAAGTCATTTAATTTTGTTTATTGCACTATTATTCATTACCTCCACAATCATTTATTTATTTACTTAATTATGATATTCAAGTTTGATTTATTTAATTCATTTTAAACATTAATAATATTTTATTAGAACTTATTCTGTCACATTGCTTACCATATTAACATTATTAACTTATCAATTATAATTAGGTACCAAACTTTTAATGGCTTTTCTCATTTTTTACCTTCATTCAAACTTAAGTGCAATTTTAATATTTAATCCTCTCTAATATTTTCTCACTATTAAATTTATTAATCAAATTTAATCATTAAATGATAATTACCTTTCCTCATCTAATCTGATTACTTTAAATAACTAACTCCCAAAGATAATTAAATTAACATTTATTATTGAATCTAATTCTTTATTTAATTCCAAATAAAACAGGTAACCTTATAATTAAATTAATTTTATTAATCAAATCCAAACATATTATTAGTGTTATCTCATAACCTTAAAATTAAATTAAATAATAAAATCACCACATCATCATGACATTACTAACAACAACTTACTTGACATCAATGACGACAAAAACGGAGGGCACTACAAAATCTACATTCAAGGCTACTGTATCTGGAAGTAATAGGAAAAGATACAATTTGTGAGAATGTTCTAGAAAGCTATCCAAGTATAATGAAGAACTAAAACAACTTGAAAATAAAGAAAGAGAGGTAGAAGAATTGGAAGCATTGATTGCAAAACAAGAAGGAAGACGAAAAGGTAAGTATGAAGATGTGTTTCCTATTAAATGTTTTTCTTGTAATAAAATAGGTCATTTTGCATCAAGGTGTCCTAAAAGAGTTCCTAGATCCAAGCGTAAAATTTCTAGATTCCAAAAGAGATGTTACTTTGTTGAAAAAGTAGTGACTGATGATGAGTCTGATAAAGATAATGGAAATGAAGATGAATGGGTTTTTATTGCTACCATTGAAGATAATCTTGTGGCTACTGAATTTTCTAAAGATGAAAAGTCTCTTGTAGCCTGATTTGAAGAAAAATATGAGTGGGTCATTGATAGTGGATGCTCACATCTTATGACCGGTGATAAAAGAAAATTTGTGAGTCTAGAGAAGTATGATGGTGGGGTTGTAAGTTTTGGAGATAAGAATGTTGATGTGATTTGAGGTAGAGGATCTATTTGTCTTGGTGGTAAGGGTAACAGTGATGATGTTCTCTATGTTGAAGGCTTGAAAAACAACTTGTTGAGTGTTGGACAAATGGTGCACAAGGGCTATTAACTTTAGTACAAAATGGAAGATTCAAGATACGCAGAAGTTCTAGAAATAAGATTGCTATAGGTAAACAAACAAAAGGTAATATCTTTCACATGAATAATGCCAATGGGAGTTGTTTAATTGCTCAAGTAGATGAAATATGGTTGTGGCATAGGAGATTGGGTCATGTAAATTTTGAAAACATTATCAAGATAAGCTCTACTCAAGCAATAAGAGATATGCTTTAAGCTCTACTAGGGTTTTTCACCTAAAAGGACAAAGAATAAGTGTCTGAAATGCAAATGTCTACACTCAAAATTAATGTAAATGAGATGTAATGTGTTTAAATATGATTTACTAATGCACTAATCTAAAATGAAAATTATTTAATGATACAAAACCTAAGAAATGCAAAGTGCTTGAAAACACACTATGATATGCAAATACATGTAAAAATGCAAGCAAATAATGAAATAACTGAACAAAACTAGAGCGGTTCATCTGGAATATAAAATATGAAGTGGAGAGGTTCTAGAATCCTACAAATTTGACTAAAAATGTTGACTAGGACACTTACGCCAAGCTGAGCGACTTAGTCCCAGTTTCAGGAAAACTTGCCAAAACATTAATCTACCAAATGGGTATCCAAAAATGCTGAAACCACTTTTCAAGCCTGGTAGTTGGACTAATTCACCACTTCTGGTGACTTCGTCTACCTGTAGATTTCAAGAATTTTGGGATAGGATCATGTAGCTTCAGGTCTGCAGTTGCTTTTCTAATAGGTGTTCGATCTTGATTCTACATAAAATGGGATAGAAAGAGTCTCCAAGCTTGAATCAGGTATTTGTTGACTTGAATATCTTTGATGACTTGTTCACCACTTTTCACCACTTATTTCTTTGAAAATTCTACCTATAAAGTCTGCAAATACACGTGCAAAGAGGGAAAAAATGCTTAAGGGTTGGAGTATAGGGGTTTGCCTTGATCAAACCCTATATAATTAAATGAAATAAGAAGAGAATGATAAGTAAACAATATGCAATGTCATAAACTTACAAGACCCTTGATGTAGAAATATGAAGATATGCAATGAAGTGCTCCAATTGATGACTTGGTTATGCTTTGAGTGCTTGAAAGCTTGAGAATGATTAAGTTAATTGCTTGAGTGAATGCTTGAATAAATGGGCGGGCTTAAAATGAGAGGAAAAACCTTTATTTATTCTTTATTTTCCTAATTTTTTTGAAAATAACACATCAGAGGCCGACCTCAAGGGTTAGAGAACAAAATCTTGCAAAAAAAATGAAATTATTTTTATTTTTGTGCCAAAAATGACTAAGTCACTCCTATTGGTGACTTAGTCCCACTTAAGCAAATTAAGTGGCTGTCAGGAATTAAAGAGCATTAAATGTTGTCTAATGGGAATATCCTCAAAAATACACGTAAGGAGGGCTGGAAAGTGCATTAAGGGTCATTTAAACATGAAAAAGGGTTGAATTAGTGATGAAAATTCTAGAAAAGCATGAAAGTTGGTTACAACACTTGAAAACACTTTGGAATAAGACTTGGTAAGTGATAAAAAGGGATTATTTAGGTGAATTATAATGAATGGTGCCTATAAAAGTGTAAAAGTGGGTTACAACACTTCACAGCACCTTTACAAGACATCTTAGAAGTCTTAATTATTAACAAGGGTCCAGGACCTAATGTGATTGTGTTGACCACATTACAACATTAAATCTAGGAAAACCCAAGCCAAAATCCACTAGGAGGGCCTGGAAATGAGAAAAAGTAGAAGGGTTACTTTTTCCATGTCCACACAAAGAAAGTGCAATGAACATAATATCATATGCTTACAATTAAACTTGAAATGAAAGAAATTGAGATAACAACAATTCTATAAACTGTAAAAAAAAATTGAAAGCAAGAAACAAAAGCATAAAGAAGTAATTCAAACCCTGAAAACTGGAAAGTCAGAGTCAATAGGGACTAAGATTCTAGTAAGGGAATCTTGGTCCTACTGGTGAGATTTTGAAGTTCCAAAATGTGAAACAAAAAGCAAACGGAGAAAAGATTATGAGCCAAAAACCCATAGACGGACTAAGATGCCAAGAAGGGTGTTTTTGTTAGTGTAATTAATATTTAATTACACTTGCATAAGTTTACTTAGGCACATTAATAATTAATTATTTATTAATTATTTGTGCACACTAGGGCTTTTCCTTTTAGGGTTTCCTTTAGGGTTATGCATACCATTGCTTTTATAAAGAAAATCATCTCATGTAATTATGAATTCCTAAATAATATTACTTTGCACATCTTCATGCAAAGCTCTGCTTTTATTTTCTTTTCTCTTTTGTGGAAGGTTTTTTGGTTTGCATGTTTGATCTTGGTTTCTAACATGGTATCAAAGCCTTGATATGCGACCCCTTCTCAGACTTATGGAGAGATTCAGTGCAGAGTAGTTTCAGATTCCTTGAGGGTTTCATACCTTGAGATTGTCTCTCTATTTGGGTGCTCTTGCATGGTCACTTTTGGTATATGTTGGAGGAAATATGAGCTCATTTTTGAGTCCAGGGTTGTCCAAAAAGTCAAGATCAACTTTTGTTTCACCTAAATCTGACATTTTATGCCAGAGTTATGAGGGTTTGAAGATTTTCCAGATCTAGGAGTTGTGAAGCTTTTGGTGCATTTTCAGGTAGATCAGACCTCACCATCAGATCCAGAGTGTCCGAGAGATGAAAAATGACATATAACCTGCCTATATTCGGTGTTAGTTGTTCATGACGAAAAAAAAATTACCTAGTTGGTCGTACGGCCCATGAGGTACAGGGTACGATATAATTGTAGGTAAAAAAAATATAAATTTTGATATGTTCTACAAAATATTTTTTTATTGGCTACCTTGTTCAAACCTCCATGCCCATCGGCTTCATCCTCCGACACCATTTCTCCAACCAACCCCTCCAGTCTTCATTGGAATTTTTGTCACTGACCCAAGCTCCTCCTCTCATTACCGACCATTCTTCCTTCAGTCGGTTGATCTAAGGGAACTCTGCTAGCTTGGGTGGTGCCTTGTCCACCGCCACCAGTGCTCAACTCACCCGCCACTCGCCTAGTGGCAGGATTTTGTTTGCTTTTTTAGTGCCCCTGGTCATATGGTGGACTAGGGGCTAGAGAAAAAGGTGTTGAGTTTTTTCCTCCATTTAGCCTTTAAGTACCCTGATTTTCCCCCAAATAACCATTTTTTTCATTTTATCATAACTTTTGATCCCAGAGGCGAACGTTTTGAAACGAGATATCGTCAGAAAGCTGGTGAGCACAATTTTATGATGGTGTAGTTTGTTTTCAGATATTTTTCTCTTTGGTGGGATTTTTTCCCGATTGGAGTGAGATGTTCATATTTCACTTCAGACGGCATATATTTTGACTTGATGATCCTTTATTCGCAATTCTCATGGCATCAAAAATCTGATTCTATCCTCTACACAGATCTAACATCAATTTCAATTTTTTGTTTATACATGTTTAGCATTCTCTCCTTTTGAAATCATTGGGTATTCTAATAAATGAACTGATATAAAGTTCCATCAGGGGGGTTTCTTGCATAATAATCTAATTAGAGTGTGCATGAACTTTGATCTTCATCTTGGTTTTTGACGAAAACTTGCATGGGTTATATCTGGTTTCTTAGTTTCTTTTGGACACATCTTGCTTGTAGCTTGAAAAATATCAGATTCACATCGGTTCACACTTCAGATTAAGAGCCTATGGTTAATGATCCACATTGGATCCATCTCAGTTTGAGGGCTAGTAAATTTGTCATTAATGTTCCAGAATATTCATGGCACTTGATCCTATGGATTATTTTTAGTCACAATTTGGCATCAAAATCGAGATACATGGCTTCTAGATTCTATCATCATTTCATCTACTATTGCTTCACAAATGTTAGGGTTGTTCCTATTTGTGAGTTTTCCAGTGTTCCATGGCATTGGGTCTATTGTGCATTATTATGATTCTGCATGAGTCCTTCAGTGACTCTCATTTGGTTTCTTGTAAACAAAAGTGTCTTTCCTTGCTTGTTAGATTTTGGTTTCAGTGTTACTCCATAGTGTTCTTCCAGTGATTCTTTGCAAAAGTCATCTCATTGTATGGGGCTTTTGTCCCACTATATTTTCCTTCTCTACCTAACTATTTCATTTGTACATGGGTAACTGATCAGGCCTTGTTGCCAGGACCCATTCATGCTTTCTTGCATTCATCTTAGTTTTAGGTACATGCTTTTTTAGTCTCCCTAAGTTGCACTTATGGGGGGTGTTAGCGTAATTAATATTTAATTACACTTGCATAAGTTTACTTAGGCACATTAATAATTAATTATTTATTAATTATTTGTGCACACTAGGTTTTTTCCTTTTAGGATTTCCATTAGGGTTATGCATACCATTTCTTTTATAAAGGAAATCATCTCATGTAATTATGATTTCTTGAATAATATTATTTTGCACATCTTCATGCAAAGCTCTAGTTTTATTTTCTTTTCTCTTCTGTGGAAGGTTTTTTGGTTTTCATGTATGATCTTGGTTTGTAATAGTTTTTGTACCAGTAGCGGTTTTTTTATAAAAAAAAAAAAGCTCTGAGTTGTTAACAGTATTCCCAGGTTGCCAACCTAGGGACCAAATGTTTAGAAACATAAAACTATGAAAATGAATTCAAGAAAAAGTAACTAATGACAAGCAATTAGATGCAAATTTGAATGCAATTTTTTTAATTTTGAATGAAATAACAATGTTCCTAAATACAATTAGGATGAATAACAATGCACTTTTCAGTTTTTCACTAAGATGAAATGATGCAAGAAAGAAAAAATGAAACCTATATGCACTTTCACTAATGCAAATGTGAGAAACACTAGATACATTTTCACTAATTCAATGCAACCTAGATCTAGTACTTTAATTAACTCCAAATGAAAAAATGAATGTTCTAAAATGTCAAGTTCACCAAAATGAACTGAAAAGAAAATAAGATGTGGGGGGAGAGTGCCCACCTCTATTATCTTTTGGTCACTCAATAATGTCCTAGGAATCCAAAACTGGATTGACTATCAACCTCAAAGGTGAGTCAATTATGAACAAGGATGACCTAGGAGGGGGTTCTTTAAGCTTTGAGGGGTTCACCACCAAGCAAAAGCTTGTAAACGAAACTTTAACATTCAACTAACAAAACCTAGTAATGTAAGCTAAATGAAGGATGCAAATGATGAAATTAAGCAATAGGAAGTTATGATGTATGTACTTGGGAAGTTTGGAAATGTGATGAGGATTCTAGAAATGCAAAAAAGCTATCAAAATGTGCTATGGAGGACTAAGACACCCTTATTGTCTTATTAGTCTAGCTAATTTTGTTTAGGGAAGATGCAAAATATTTAGATGGTATAATATGATCTAAGAGAATATCTATAAAATTCCATTTGGAGAAATAAGACACCCTTGCTACCTTCTTAGTCCCAATCTAAATTTCTAAAATATATGAAGGTGATCTTGAGGCTTGATGTCTGAACTTCCTTCTTCTCTGATATCAGGTTCTAAAAAATTTGGATTTACCCTGTATGTGAGTTTCTATGAAGATGACAACTTTCCAATGCTACTTTGGAACTTTGCAAATTTTCACTTTAAATGATCTTCAATTCTTCAACCTAAATGTACAATTACAAGCACACAAGAGAGTAAAAACTTGTTGATTGTTAGTAAATGGGGGTTTTCCTTGGTCAAACCCCTTGTTGGTAATTAGACCTTAAAATGAAATGAAATAAAGGAGGGAAATTATGAATGAATAAAATTCTATGTTGTATCTCACCAAACCCTTGTTGTGAAATATACAAACTTGTGTGAGATGGCTAGCTTGAATCTAGATCTTGAAATTAAGGAGTGCTTAATAGATCTTGACTTGAATTTCTTGCTTTAATCAAAACACATCACAAATGTTAGCTCAAAAACACACATGATGCAAGAATATCTTTGATATGATGCTTCAATACTGATGATGGCTCCAAATACTTAATGAATTTCTATTAAATGCTTGAATACTTGAATGTTTGGATGCTTAGATTTCTTGGTATGGAAATATGAGAGAAGGAACCTTGTATTTATACTTTACTATGTTTAACATCCTGAAATTACACCACAACAAGCCAACTTATGAATTCATTAATTAAAGGAGGCTAAATCCCACTAGAATTTGAAATTGAATCTCGAAAATACCTTAAGGGGCCTGACTAAGATTCCCTAGGTGGCATCTTAGTCCTGAGGCATGAAACTCAAGGTACAGGCTCCAAAAAGTGGCCACTTTAAGGCACACTTGAAATCAAATTCCAAAGACCCTTGGGCAACAAAGATGCCCTAGGTGCCATCTTAGTCCTAACCCAAAAATTAGAGGCAGACAACTAGAATCATTAAATTATCATTTATCCATTGATGTTTGTCAAGATTAGCCAAAAAAATGATATAGTTCATTAGGCTTCTGGATGAAAAATAGGACCAATTAAGACATAAATGGGGAAAAAAGAGGCAAGGTGGGCCCAAAAAATGTGAAAATGCAAGGGTATACATTTTCCTACACTAAACTAATGAACATGGAAAAGGTGGATTTATGATTAGATGGACACCCCATTTTTCTTTTGGCATAGGTCTCTCATTTTTAGGTCTCCTATTCATTCTCCCCCTTTCCCTATATTCCATTTTGGTGAACCTAAAACTGTACATTATAAATTTTGATTTGAAGACATTCAAAACCCTACTTCTAGTTTTGGATTAGTTTTTTTTTGCATTAGTATCCTTTGCATTACATTTAGGGTTTAGTTTTGCATGTTTTGCATCATTCAAATTCATAAAAAAACATAAATTTTGCATACATGTTGCATTATAGTTGCATCAAGAGTATCTTTCAATCATTTAGATTCTAAATTTTGGTTCAAATTGTATTCAAAAAGTTATCACTTTTTTCACCATTTATCACTAGTTGCACTTGGATTAGGACACCTAAAACTGAAAAAAGCTACCATTGAATTCATAGTCTATAACCTGAAATAGCGAACTCAAACATTAAACCAGACACATAAAATTTAATTTTTCCAACCCCTATACAATGACCAATTCACCCTTGGGTGAACCTATCCTTGTACAAGGGTTGTTTCAAATTCTTGTGTATCATTTTGTCTCTATTTTCTTCATTTCATTTTGGTGTCATATCTATGTTTCAATTAAACAAAATAGAACATTTTGTACTTTCCTACATTAAGTTCAATTGTTCAAATTAAGTGCATTGTTTGGAATAAAAAATGGCATTCAAAAGAAGTCATTTTTAGGTTTTTGTATAGCATAATTAGTAAATTATATTTTTTCAACTTTAAAAATTACAAAATCTTTTGACATACTTGCAAATTGTGATTCCTACTTTTGGGTGTTTATTACATTTGTCTAGTGCCTTTTCTCCATTTTAGGTGCACTTTTGGTTTTGTTGAAACTTTTATGAGATTCACAACCTGGTGTCCTATTGCCAATAATTTAGTGAGATGTAGTCCAAGTCTCATGACATCTCGTGCTAGTACATCAACCATGGATCTTGAGTTTTCTAGCTCTTTCATTCATAGTGTTAACACTAGTCAACCAATTATTGATCATAGCTTTGGTAATTTCATCATTTTACCCATGCCCATGGTAAAACCCCTACTAATAAGGAAACCCCTCCTGACCCCATTAAAGTTGCCCCTGTGTCCAATCCCACTCCTACTTCTATTTCTGGGTCTGGTGATTCAGATAACTCAAATGACGAGTCATTGAATCCCACACTCTTCCAATTCCCCAATGCACTCACCTATTCATGCAGAGGATTTTGATATCCCAAACACCCCCTGTTATTAACCCTACCTTCAAAATTCCCCTAATTTTAGCATCAAATTGGAGGGAACTTAAGCTAAACCCAAGGTGGGTTTTGACAATTATGTTCTTGGTGACCTCCTTTGCAACAAAATTAATTAAATTTTAGAGATAGTTAATGTTCAAAATGACATACTTAAGTGGCTCTTGAGTTAGCTGGTTACTATCAAAGAGATAATCTAGATTCTAGAAAATAAGGTGTTGTAGGGTGATCCCACAAAGCTAGTTTACAATTTCTAGGAGATTCTAATTTTTGCTGAAATCCCATATTTTTAGAAAATATAATGATTTAATCTTGAAAAAGTTCCATTTAAATCATTCCAATTGAAGAGGGTTCTATCAAACTACCTTAGATCAAACCCCCTTAGATAAAACCCCACTAGTTTTAAACCATACCTATAACAGAGTCTCCTTTACACCTATCAAAATGTTGATAAAAAATCACTTTTGATTTACCTTTTGGGGGATCAAATGAATTCATTTAAAATTTATTTTTGTAAGTATGTAGTCCTTATTATAAGATTCCCAAAAAGTATAATTTTAAATAAATTTCTTTTTATTATTATATTTATTTTTTTATTTCTTGTGAATCTAGGATTTTCACCAAAAATCAAGGTCTTTGTTCTACACATGTGGAAAAATAGAAGATTATCAAAAAAAATTTGAAAAATATGAGTGCACCAAATATTAAATTACGTGATCCAACAAAAAAAAAAGAATTTCAATACATACAAAAAAAAATTGTGTTATACAGTCTGCCTAT
Organism: Sequoia sempervirens; assembly: GCA_007258455.2. Lineage (NCBI taxonomy): Eukaryota > Viridiplantae > Streptophyta > Pinopsida > Cupressales > Cupressaceae > Sequoia > Sequoia sempervirens. The sequence continues at coordinate 380,528,555 of VDFB02281492.1, read as the reverse complement.
TTCTAAATTGTAATTGGTTTGACTTTGAAACTTGATTAAGGAAAAAATATTTAATAAAAAAACTATGAAACTAATTGGAAGCACTAGATATCATAGTTAAAAATATAAATTTGAGAAATTTAGGACTATATCCTTCATAGAAAAAGGGTTATGTGTTATACGGTGAGCGCCACTCCTTAAAAATGGTGTTTACTAAAAAAACTAGTTTTTGAAGGAGATGAAAAAAATAAGTGAAATCTGATTCCAAAAATTTTGAAAAAAATATATTTAGAATCTACAAAAAAAAATTCACAAATCACTAGTTTTCATGATCTTCAAATTCCTCACGGTTTAGCTGCTATAGGTGCCCAAAAGTGAAGATTCAGTTAGAAAAAATTAGTTCAATGTCCAGTTTGGCCAAAAATTGTAAACCAGTATTGTGGGAAAACCCTGACATTGCAACAAGTTCCATGGGATATGATAGCCTTCCTGGCTAAGTTGTTTGAGCATTGGGAAAAATGGGATAAGGAGTTAGGAGAGGTGAGAGCTATCATTGGCACAAAGGAGGATAAAATGAATTTACAAATGGAGATCGATGCTATCAACAAGGAACAGAGGAAAAACCACATAGTTCCTCTAGGCCATAACTAATTATAGTAAGGAAACTATAAAGAATACCACCCTCACCATTCAGATCTTTCATCAAGAGATTAGGAAGGGCCTGATGATTGTCACAAGTAGAAGAAATGTATGGTGGTGGACAACTTGGTTATGGATGTCGCAATGGATACTTAGGATCTGCAAAAATCCCCCCTGTATTTTGAGGAGAAGCTCCACTTCCTAGCTCAAGAGTGGAAGGAAATCAATGGTCTCAAGTTGCTAAGAGACTTGTTGGTGTTTTTTGGTCTCTTGTTGGTCTTTTTTGGTGTGCTATTTTTATTTATTTATTTTAGTTGGATTGTTTAAGTGTTAGTTTATTTTTTAGTTTATGGGGTGTTTCACTTCTCATGAGCCCTTCATTTTCCTTAATGGCTATTTTATAAATGGGTATTGTCCCTTCTAGTCTTAATCTAATGAAAACAGTGGAGTCCATTGGTAAATCTTCCATCTAATCCTTGTGAGTGGGAGTGTTGTAGTATTCCACAATAGGTGACATCTTTTCCTTCTCCTAAAAAAATTGTGTTTCTTATTCATCTAGCAGGTAAAGGGGACATGAACCACTCTACCACAAGAATAACAAATAACTAGAGAGTCTTCATATTCAATTTTCTGCTCCAACTTACCAAATTTTGAAGAAAAGGTTCTCTTAGTAGGGAGAATATGGTTATTCTCCACTAACATAGAAATTATACCAAACAACAATTGATTCATGGATTTAGTAATCTTATAAGTAGTACAAAATTTCCCAAAAGAGTTATCAATGCTCATAACAAAAATTATTCTAAAACTCCAAAGGTAGCCTTGGTAAAAAAACCCAAACAGGAAACATAAAAGTGTTTGTCATTAGCTTGAAACTAGGAAATAGCCTTTGAGGAAAGAAACCATTTGATCTAAGAAACTAGGGGCCTTTAAGAAAAATGCTTGAATAGTATTCCATGTAGGGAAAATAGAAGAGAAAGAATCCATTGAGCATAGAAATTACCTCAACCTGACCCCTATTGTTCCAAACATAGATGACCCATCTTCTAATAGCATCAATGTTGGGGAAAATTCCACATAATATCCCAGCCACTAATCTCTTAAGCTAATCCAAAGAATAAGAAAAAAATAGGTTCAGGAATATCAATCCGAACTTGACCATTGTTTATAATAACAAAAAGAACTTTCATGTATGACCTCTTAGTCAATATCAAGCAGTTATTTACATTTGAAACCAACCTCCATAGCTTAAATCTCCTCCAAAGTAGGAACAACAATAGGAGTAGATAAATTATCTTGAAGAGTACACAAACTACCATCCCTACAAGCCAACCCATTAATGGATAGCTCTAAAACTATAGGGGTAAAAGTGGGAGAAATAGGAATAGGAACATTAGAAGGTGAAGGAATAACACCCTTCTCAATAATAGAAATGAGAAGGAAACCCTTTTTAAGATCTGTGTAAAGGGGTTTCTCCATAGACCTCACAACTGAACACCTTTGAGCCTTTAGATGGGCTTCAAGAAGGATGCCAAGGAACAATCCCAAATAACATCTTTAGGAAAACCATTAGCGAGGTCAACATTCTTAAAAGAGAAAATATTTTCCTCATCCCAACCATAAGTCCCATAGTCTATCACCGAAGGGATAAGGGAATCCACCAAATCCACAATAGGGAAATCCACATAAAAGTCCTCATCAATAGATTCACTGTCCTCATCTCAATCAGATGAGTATAAGAGCCATGGGGGAATGGATTGAGATATGGAAGCCCTGCACAAGCTTTCAATAATGAAACAATATTATAGGGATGAAAAGGAAAATACAGAGAAAAAAGAATGAAAGGTAGTGAATGGGGAAGAGGGGAAAAACAAAGAAAATGTAGAGGAGAGGCCAAACACAGGGGAGGAGAAGGTAGGGAAGAAATGAAAACAAGAAAACATAAATGGCGATGAAAGGAAAGGAGGATAGAAAGAAGAAATGAGGGAGCCACAATATCCATGACATCCTAGCATTGAGTCGATAGGGTACTAGGCCCAAGGCCGAGGTAGGTGGGAGGAGGTAGGATATTAAATTTCCTAAGGATTATTCCTCATTTTAAGGAGTATGTAATTGTTATTCATGCTCATAAAGAATCCATTTTTCATAAGAGACTATTCTAAAATATCATAATAAAACAAGGTGTATGAATTTTTTTTGTGAAAGTAAAAGTGTGATCTCTCTAACAAAGAACCTGATAGTTCACACTAGGGCCAAACACATTGATGTATAATATTATTTTTCTAAATATGAAATTGATGAAGGAAAGGTGAAGCTAGTTAAGGTAGAGACTCTGATGAATGTTGTATATTCTTTAACTAATCATGTGAAAATAAATAAGTTTAGATGGTTTTAAGAGTCCATTGACTTTTTGGCCCAACCTAACAATTAAATCATTGTGTTGATCCTCTTGTTAATCTTGCAAGGTGTTTGATAAGTAAGAGAATGTTAGGAAAAAATATATCTTGACTTTACAATTATAATAGGTTGTTATATTTGAGTACTAGAAGTTACAAATAAATATGTATTTTATCATTGTAATTTAGAGCCTTTCATCATTAGGTTACAAATCTGATGGTAGATATAATGTTGGGATTTTTTTCATAGAAGGATACTTTGTTTTTGAACCATCAATTCTTGGGTAGGGCTTATGGACTACTCTTGTACTCTTAGGATGTTTCACCTAAAAGGAGAGAGATAAACCCCACTCAAAAGTCTAGGTGGTTCACTCAAATTAAGATGTGTATTATGCTATTTAGAATAAATGGAATGCTCTAACTATAATTAAATGAACTATTTGATTGATTATGAATGAAAAATATAAGAATTATGCAATGTTGGAAAACAAAATATGATATGCAAACATGAACTAAAGTATGAACAAATGCAAAACAAAAGGGAAGAAGGCTGAATTAGAGTGCACCTGGGTAGAGATTGGTGAATCTGGAGTGTCTTGAATGCTATCAGAAATTACTAAAATCACCAAAGGGACTCATTTTCCATTGATGGTGAATCAGTCCTACTTCTAATGAAAACTTCTAAGAATAGGTTTATGAGTGTCAAATCCAGAATCTAACAAAATCTCGATTTCCAGCCTTAAGGTGGGACTCATTCACCACTGAAAGAAAATCAATCCACTCCCAAAATTCTTTGAAATCAGGGACCAATCCTATAGAAGCAGATCTGGGCTTGTCTGGTTGTCGAGTTGATAGAGTCAAATCTGCAGAAAATGGGCAAAATGTTTTCTCCAAGCTTGAAATAGGTTGTAGTTGACTTGAAACACTTTGTTGACTTCTTATCCACTTTTCAACACCTAATAAGTTGTCAAATCTGCATACACAAGTTTGTAAACACACATGTAAAAGGGGAAAAATAGTTAAGGGTTAGGTTATAGGGATTTTCCTTGGTCAAATCCCACTTTGGTAATCAAACCCTTAATGAAGGAATGGAATGGAAGAGAATGATAAACAAATAACATGAAAATTATATCAACTTACCAAACCCTTATTGAAGAAATATAAAGATATAACATTGGATGGTCCAAAAATACTTAATTAATGCTTAATTCAATGATGCAAAGTGCTTGAAAGCTTGAATGAATGAGTTAATAAGTGAACTTGATGAATGAGGGGTAAAATGAGAAGAAAAACACATATTTATACACATTTGTGCCTTAGTAACCAGATGATATCTCATTACAAGCAGACATAAGGTGGTTTTAAATAAAAGCTTGAAAGAAATTTTTAACTATTATGAATTTTGAGCCAAGAGGGACTCATTCGCCACCCATGGAAAATGAGTCCCACCTTGGACTTGAATGTGGGTGTCAAGAATTAGGTCACATTTAATGTCATTTGTTGGGTTTATATTCAAAAACGTACTTAATTAAGCCTTATAAGGGCACAAATGGGTCAAATAAAGCATAAGAAAGGTGTAAATAGTTAAATTAAGCCTAGAAAAGCATGAAATCTTGTTACAATACTTTACAACACTTCAAAATAGGACTTGATAAGTGATGAAAAGGTGATTTTTAGGTGAATTTTAATTAATAGAGTCTAGAAAAGTGTTGAAATGTTTTACAACACTTCAAAACGCTTTCACAAGACACCATAATTTGGATTTTAAGGACCTAATGTGAATGTTCAAGCCACATTGTAACATTAAATCAAAGAAAAATGGACCAAGCATCATGAATAAAGGCCTAAAAGACCATGAAAATGACAAGGGACCATTTTTGTATGGTGCATTTAGCCCCCACTTTAGAGAGATGATGAACTTGCTTCAAACTCACACTAAAGTAGCCATGAATATCGAGAGAGAGGTCCTAATGCACTTATGTTAGAAATATGGAATGACAATGATCAAGAGGGATGATCAATCCCCCTGGATGAAGATCCCATTGCAAACTAGACATAAGAACAAAGGAACACACATCTAAAAAGGAAATTGAATTTACCTTCGATCGTCTGTCCAACTAATTATGGATTAAATCTAGACTGTTTGTTTGAAAAAGAGAATGCATACTCACTCTGGGGAGACAAATCTCATGTTGGTTTGTTGGGTGAGAAGGCCTAGAAAGGTGAAGTACATACGCTAGTTGGTATGCACTCACAAACACATAGGTGGCTATGGGGAAAGTCATGCCACTGAAATGGCTTCCCGCTCAACCATATTAAAGTTATACCTCCTTATAACTTTAACAAGGTGCCACAAAGGAAAATGTCAGTTTGTGCTTCATGAGACAAGAAAAGCTTCGTATGTTTATAAATCATGAATAAATGCAAGGTACCATAGGCGTGCAAGTTGCATTATGCAAGGTAGAAAAAATGAAAAAATGTAACATGTTAAAAGATGTTCAAACGAGTCTTGTTAAGTTCATGTGAGGTCCATTACCTAGGGAACATTGTGTCTAATGTCTCCAAGAGAGGACCAATCAAAGAATAGTATATTGACAACATAGTTGATGTAGTGTGTCGTATCAGGCCACTAAGAGGAATGCAATATGCTCTGATAGATCACACTTACAAAGAACATCACACCCAATGTCATCCACAAAATGATGAATGCATCGTATGAAGTGACAAGTCTGCACTAAGAACAAAAAATGCAAATGAAATGATGCTAATGTATTCCCCCCACTTTAAAGGAATTTCTACACACCCTTTTGTGAGCAATTAATTTAAAGTAGGAAAGAAAAAATACAAAAAATAAAACAAGACATGAGAGCCAACTTGGAAAGCCCCTATGCCAAGTCATATGTTTCTGAGTAAGGTTGTATTTTGTAAACGAAAAAGAATTTAACAAAAGAAAAAGGGAGTTTCCCCCTAGAAAGGATAACACCAAACACATAAGGGATTTATGGATTTGGGGTCAGTAAGTTTGTTGCTGCAATATTTTTATGAAATATTTCAGAACTTTCATCATTTCCCAACACACATAGAACTTGAAGAATGACACAAAGAGAGCGAAAACAAAAGGAAAACAAAGTCTGTTTTGGGTCAAGGAAGAGACATTGCAGTCTCAATGCTTTATGTCATCCCCTAAAGGAAAATACAAGCTAAAATAAAATGAAAAAGGTAAGAGAAAAGGGAAAATATTTTGGGTCAACATGAAGGAGACATTTTGGTCTTAATGCCTTGCATCATCCCCAAAAGGAAAACACAAGAAAAGAAAAAGGAAAAAGAGAAAGGGACCAATTGGGTCAACATGGAAGAGACATAGGGAATCTCAACACTTTTCGTCATCCCCAAAAGGAAAACACAAAAAAAAAATGAAAAAGAAAGGACCTTTTGGGTAAACATGGAAGAGAATAGGGCATCTCAATGCTTTGTGTCATCCCCAAGGGGAAAACACAAAACAAAAACAAAAAGGAAAGGACCTTTTGTGTTAACATGGAAGAGGCATAGGCCATCTCAATGATTTGCATCATCCCCAAAAGGAAAAAAAAATCAAAAATGAAAAGCAAGGACCTTTGGGTCAGCATGGAAGAGACATAGGGTCTCAACACTTTGTGTCATCCCCAAAAGGAAAACACAAAAAAAAAGTGAAAAATAAAGGACCTTTTGGGTCAACATGGAAGAGACATTGGGTGTCTCAATGCTTTGCATCATCCCCAAAAGGAAAACACAAAATAAAAAGACAAAAATACAATGCACGACATATAGAAGAATAGAGTTACAAATAGAAGAAGTGTACAAAGAGAGAATATCAAATGTACAATATGGGGGAACATGATACACACATAAAAAAGGAAAATTTGAAAAGGTTCTAGTAATGTAAATCCAAGTCAACCATTAATCGAGGTATTGGCTTCACAATCTTAAGTAGTATAAGTGGAAGAGAAATGTAGTTAAGAGACAAGAACAAATGCATTACTAGGATAAGGGTAACAACTTCTTTCACCCAAAAAAGTGTAAGGCAAGAGTGAGCTGAAGTGGGTGATGAGAAAGTATCATGCAATAGTGAGAATAGAAAATTATACAACTATACCATGATAAAAGGATTTTGTTTTAAGGGATGATGGGAAATTAGTCAGTATTAGTGAAGTGATACTTGTTCAATATGTCATTCAATGTATGGCATTCTTCAGTTTGATGTCCAAGAACATGATGATATATGCAATATGGTATGTTAGAATCTTTAGTATGGATTACCAACCTATTCATAGGTGGTAAAATTATAAGGCCTTTGTTTAAACGGAATTGAAGTTTCTATTCACACTCAGGTGGAGGATGAGTAGGAAACTTGAGCTTTTTCAATTTGTAAGGTCATTTTCATTTGCTAGATTCTCCCTTTTCATGAATGGGAGGAAGAGGACCAATAGGGATCCTAGCATGCTTGTCATGAGAATTAGATAATGGTTGTTTACATGGAAAGAGAATGTTCAAGTTAGGAGGAGAATCAAAGATTACAGTACCATCATCTCGAAGTCTCCAATATTCAAAAGGAGACTTATTAGTATGAGGATGATTGTGATATCCTAATCCTATTGTGTTTTCTTCTATTGGTTTTTGTTCAAGAAGTTGGTGAATATTATGCTCATGTGTTGTGTCACAACCTTGTTTACTTAGAATAGTGAATCCTTTTCCATATGTTTCTTCAAGGTTAATGGAAGATTTTGTGACTTTGTGATCATAAAATGGTTGAGGGTGGGTTTGTTGAGAGGGACTAGGTCCACTTAATGGAGGGATCTTAGGTCCCACTTGAGTTTTAGGATGGAGGTATCCAAAGTGATTAGGAGGTGCAACAGTAGGAAGATTTGGTGGGTTCATAGATGGGTAAAAGGCTACATTGGCTTCATTCAAGTTTATCAAGACATTCATTGAAGAACTTGTTCATGATATCATCATCTTCTCCAATTATGTCTACATCACAAGGAGGAAAATCATTAGGAGTTGAAGGAGCATGAGGAAGCTTAAGGAAATTAGGGTCATAGACAAAGGCACAATTGGACATGTTTACTAAGGATTTCAATGAATTATCAAATTTATTAAAAGAAAATTCCATGATGATAATGAATGGAAGTAAACTAAGATGCAGGAAATATAAGCAACTAGAGGATCTTGAAAGTAAAACATAAAGCAATTACAAAAAATAGAACTGCAAGAAACACCCAGAAAATGCCTGAAAATGTTGTCTAAAATGTGCAGGTGGACTGATTCACCCAGGGTGGTGAATGACTCCAACTATGAGAATTTCTTGTGTTTTTCATAAAATTGAAAGTGATTTTAATGTTTTTCGGATGCAATCTAAGGATGCAAATGCATATTTTTTGTTTTTTCAATGATATGTTATGCAAAAATGAAGTCCAAATGAATCTTTCACTAATGCAATTTTAAGAAACCCTAGGATGCAAATGCATTGCAAAAGACAATGCAATTAAGTCCTAGGATGCAAATATAAATCAAAATCAAAATTATATGATGTTCAATATGTAGGTTCACTAAAATGAACCATCAATTTTTGGGTAGGGCTTATGGACTACTCTTGCACTCTTAGGATGTTTCACCTAAAAGGAGGGAGATAAACCCCACTCAAAAGTCTAGGTGGTTCACTCAAATTAAGATGTGTATTATGTTATTTAGAATAAATGGAAAACTCTAACTAAAATTAAATGAACTATTTGACTAATTATGAATGCAAAACCTAAGAATTATGTAATTTTGGAAAACACAATGTGATATGCAAACATGAACTAAAGTATGAACGAATGCAAAAAAAAGCGAAGAAGGTTGAATCATAGTGCACCTAGGTAGAGAATGGTGAATTTGGAGTGTCTTCAATGCTATCAAATATTACTGAAAATCGCCAGTGGGACTCATTTGCAACTGATGGCGAATTAGTCCTACTTCTCATGAAAACTTCTAAGAACAGGTTTATGAGTGTCAAGATCCAGAATCTGACAAAAAATGGATTTCCAGCCTTAAGATGGGACATATTTTCCATTGATGGTGAATCAGTCCACTCCCAAAATTCTATGAAATTAGGGACCAATCCTATAGCTCCAGATCTAAGGTTCTCTACTTGTCAGGTTGACAGAGTCAAATCTACAGAAAATGAACAAAATGTCTTCTGCAAGCTTGAAATAGGTTGTAGTTGAATTGAAACACTTTTTTTCTTTCTTATCCACTTTTTAACACATAATAGGTTGTCAAATCTGCATACACAAGTCTACAAACACACATCCAAAAGGGGTTAAAATGAGAAGAAAAACACTTATTTATACACACTTGTGCCTTATTAACCTGATGATACCTCATCATAGGCCAACATAAGGTGATTTTAAATAAAAACCTGAAAGAAATTTTGAAATATTTTGAATTTTGAGCCAAGAGGGACTCATTTGTTACCCATGGCGAATGGGTCCCACCTTGAACTTGAATGTGGGTTTTGGGAATTAAGTCACATTTAATGTAATTTTTCGGGTTTATATTCAAAAGAACACTTAATTAAGCCTTATAAGGGCATAAAGAGGTCAAATAAAACATAATAAAGGTGTAAATAGTTAAATTAAGCCTAGAAAAGTATGAAATCTTGTTGCAAGACTTTACAGCACATCAAAATAGGACTTGATAAGTGATGAAAAGGTGATTTTTTATGTGAATTGTAATGAATAGAGTATAGAAAAGTGTAGAAATGTATTATAACACTTCACAACACCTTCACAAGATGCCATAATTTGAATTTTAAAGACCTAATGTGAATGTTCAAGCCACATTGTAACATTAAATCAAAGAGAAATGGACCAAGCATCATGAAGAAAGGCCTAAAAGACCATGAAAATGACAAGGGACCATTTTTCTATAGTGCAATTTTATAAGTCTATTATATTATGGCTATGTATTGTATTGTTGTTATCATGGATTCCTCCATCCTTCCTCACATGATTTTGTTTTGTTTGTATTTTCTCTCTTTTGGAGAGGATTTTTCTACCATAGGTTTTTCTCGTTTTCTCTAGTTCTGAGAGATTTATTTTTCTTACATTTGTAGTTGTGCATGAGTACCTAACATGGCCTTGTAGCAAGGACAAATCTTGCATTTAATTTTACATAATAATCTCCCTAAGTTTGCACTTAAGTGGGGGTGTTAGTGTTAAGTTTTAACTTAGGTAGTTGTTTTTCCTGTATTGAGTAGTTTCTCCTACACTATGTACAACAGTTTGGTAGCTATTGAGTTGTCTCTAAATATCTAGCTGGTGGTAATCCTATGATATTTTTTCTCTATAAGTATATTGTAATCTTGTTGATTTTAGAATAATATATTGGGAAAATTTTAGAGTGTGAGGATTTTGTCTTGAAAGGATTTTCCCCATGCAAATTACTATGTTATGATATCAATTTTAGTTATGTTTATTTCAATTTAGATTTTCTAATTGTTGTAAAGATAAAAAAAAATTTGCATAACCCTCCACTCAAGAATAATATAGGAAGTTTTCCAATTACATAGATTCCTTACATTAATGCTTTTGATTTAATAAAATATAATAATTTAATTACTTTGAAACTGTTGGAGCACCTAGGAGCAACTACACACCAAAATAAACCTTCACGAAAGAGAAGCAACACGAGATGCTATTTCACTAAAAGTGAAGAAAATGTATTGAGAGACATGAAAAACACAATGTACAAGGTGCCTTAAAAAGGCATGAAATGTGGGTGATGGGTAAGGAACTTCCTAGTATGGGAAAAAACTACCCTAAATAATAAATGCACTATTAACCCTAAGTAAACTTAAGAAAGTTAAAATATTCATGCTAACACCCCCTTAACTGCAACTTAGGGAAGCTAAAAATAAAAAATGAGATGCCAAAAAATGGGTCCTGACAACAAGGCCATGTTAGGTACCCATGCACAACTACAATGCAAAACATAAATCTCTCCCAACCAAAGAATAGGAGAAAAACCCTGTTGGAAAAATCTTCTCTCCAAAAGAGAAAAACAAAAAAGAGAGAAAGAAGGATGACTCATCAAGACCTCCCAAGGAAAACTTCCTTCACGTCAAGCATTGATCTCAACAAAATATATCAAGGAGATGCCAAAGGTTTAGTGAAGATGACTGTAACTTGCTACTTTGTAGGCAAATACTCCAAACTCATAATACCCTCCTGAATGAGCTACCAAATGAAGTGCATGTGGATCTCAATATGCTTTGTGCACTAGTGCTCCATTGGGTTGTGAGAAATATGTATGGTACTCTAATTATCACACCAAAGAGTAGTGGGATGATCAGTAGGAAAGCCAAACTCAACCATCAACTGTTGAAGCCACAAAACCTCCTGACTAGCCAAAACAGGGCCTCAATACTCATCCTCGGTAAATTATAATGCAATAGAATTTTTCTTCTTGTAATACCATACAATTGGACCAGAACCAAGACAAAAGACAAATCCAGAAGTGGACTTCTGATCATCAACATCACCAACCCAATTTGAGTCAGTGAAGCCCACAATATAAGTAGCACTTGATGTGTAATGAATGCCAAACTGTGTAGTTCCTTGAATGTACCACAAGATGAATTTGGCTACCTTCAAGTGACACTCATGAAGATCTTGAGAGAAACAAGAGACAAGACCAACTACAAAGGAAATATTAGGACAACTATTTGTCAAGTACAAGAGGTTGCTAACCAATTTCCAATACAAGGTAGCATCCACCGAAAGAGTACTTCAACTAGAAGAAAACACAAGACCCAATTGAAAAGGAGTGGGAGTTGGCTTGCAATCAGCCATCTGAAATATCTAAAGTAGATCAAGAGCATCTTTATGTTGGAAAATAGAAATACTTGCAAATGACTGATGAATCTAAAGACCAAGGTTTGTCATATCAAATCTCACTGTCAAATATCTTCGAGTATCCTCAATCATGGTAGGAGAACACCCAGTGAGAATCAAATCATCCACATAGAGAACAAGATTGAGAGGATCCCCCCATGCCTCTAAATGTAAACTGTAGGATCAAAGTGAAATCTAGTGAATCCAGATGCAAGCAAAAAACTATCCATCTTCTCATACCAGGCCCAAGGGGCTTGTTTGAAACCATACAATGAACAACGAAGCCTACAAACAACTGAAGGGTCCTTCACAAGACCTAGTGGCTGCTCCATATAGATCTCCTCTTGAACATCACCATGTAGGAAAGTGCTCTTCACATCCATATGATACACTGATCAACCCTAAGGTGTAGTAATGAAAGTACGAGATGAATGGAATCCATATTGGCAATAGGAGAAAACTATGAATAATTAATGTCTTCAATCTGAGAAAACCCCTTTTCCACAAGATGACCCTTGTACTTGTTAATAGAACCATCAGCTGCAAACTTGGTTTGGTATAACACCCACTTGAACCAAATCAACTTTCTTCCCTTAGGAAGAGGAACAAGATCCCAAGTATGATTCTTCATCAAAGAAGAATATTCCTCCACCATAGCACTATCTCACTTTGGAACACCAAAACCATCTAAGAACTTCTGAGAATCAATAGAAATTGCATGACTCAAAAGACTAATACCTGAAGTCTAAGAACGAGTGTGATGAGAAGTGTTGGGACCACTTGCATGTGAACTAGCCTCCTTAACAAGATTAGGAGACCAAAGAGGTTGTGTGGGTGTAGGGTTAGGAGAAGATGGAGTTATGTCAAAAACAACATCAATACCATCATCATCACAAGCATCAACATCATCATCATCATCAACAACAACAACAAACAAAACATGCTCTAAAGAAGAACTGGAAAAAAGGGAGGTAGAGACCTATGATGGAGAATCCTTCAAATGAAAGATTCATCAAAATAAACATCATGACAAAAATTTACCTCTTTAGTGAAGAAATCAAACAACCGATATCCCTTCACAACCTCACAGTAGCCAACAAAGATGAATTGCTGACTCTTCTTCTCCATTGCTTTTTGCCACCCTGCTGGAATGAACTTCCATGCATCACTACCAAATACTCTAAAGTAGGAGACCTTAGGCTTGACATGATACCAAGCCTCCTCTGAAGTCATATTTAGCACTTCCTTGTGAGGCATACAGTTCTAAATGTATTTGGCACTATACCGTAGAAAAATGGACCTCTTGCTTGACATGGGAATAATTAATGAAAAATTGGACTTAATGGGGCCTTGATCTGGTGTTGTGAAGCATTTTGTGCATCCACACTAGGTCTTGGACCCTTGCAAATTGAATAAATGCTTTTAATGACATCTTGTAAAGGTGTTGTAAAGTGTTGTAAGGCTTTCACGCTTTTCTAGACTTAATGAACCTATTTCTCCTTAATTCAACATCATAAAATGTGTTTAATGATATTATCACACGAATCTAGAAGGCTTATAAAATAACTTAATGTTAAACTAGTGTTGTAATGTGTCTTACACATTCACAATAGATCTTGTGCATTCCTAGGCTATGAGGACCTCATTTTAGTGTTGTAAAGTGTATTTAATCACACTTTCACATTTAATTATGTTTCCTGAGCCCTAATTGACCTTTGCATAATCACTAATAGGCCCCTATTAACACATATTGTGCATCCCGAGGCAATATTTGAAAAAATACTTGACAATGTTACAATTTTAACCTTATTTCCTTATCTCCTGGCATCCTAGCTATCAAAATGGATCCTATAGGAGCCATTCGCCATGCATGGTTAATTAGTCCCATCCAAGTGGGACCCATTCACCAAGGGTGGCGAATGAGTCCCATTTGGCTCATTTTTTACCTTTGAGTGGGAAAAAGGTGAAATTTAGGTTTAATTTTATTTCATGT
>VDFB02281492.1:380453505-380514536 GCA_007258455.2 Sequoia sempervirens | reverse complement strand
AGAGAGAGAGAGAACATCAAAATTCATGTCATGGGGGAACATGATACGCACATATAAAATAAAAGATAAACACTAGTAATGCATAGGCAAGTCAACCATAAAGTGAGTCATCCACCTCCCAATCTCAATTGGGATAAGTGGAAGGTTAAAAATATAATGAGGGGACAAGGATAAATGCATCACTATGACATGGATGACAACTTCTTGCCCCTACTGAGTGCAAGGTAAGAATGACCCAAGATAGGTGATGGGAAAGGGTCAAGTAATAGTGAGAAGAGAGTATTCTATAACTATTGCATGATGAGGGGAATTGGTAGTTTCTTATGAATTTATTATATAGCAATTGTCACCATCAAAATGATACTTGCTTAATATTTCTTTCAATTTGTGGCACTCATCACTTCTATGTCCAAGAACACAATGATATGCACAATGTGGAACATTATCATCTTTATAATAGATGACCAACCTATTAATAACTGGTAATAAAATGAGCTCTTTGTTTAGAAGGATTTGAAATTTCCTTTCACATTCAAGTGGGGGATGGAAGGAAGAAGTGGACCCATAGGGATCCTATCATCCTTTTCATTGGTGTCATGTAAGGGTTGTTCATGAGGAAGGAAGACATTCAAATCGAGGGGGGGGGATCAAAGATCATTGTGCCATCATCACGAAGTCTCAATATTCTCAGGAGGCTTGTTGCCATGAGGAGGATCTTGATTGCCCTAACCCTTTGTATTGTCATTGATTGGTCTTTGTTCTAAAAGTTGATGAATGTCATGTTTAGCTATTGTGTCACATCCTTGTTTTCTTAAAATAGTAAAATATTTACCATAGATATCTATAAGGTTGATTTTTGTGGTCATAACTTTGTTATCATAAAATGGTTGAGGAGGGGGTTTTTTAGAAGAACTAGGTTCACTTGTTGGAGGGAACTTAGGTCCTTTGTTTGTTTCAGGGTGTAAATAACAAAAAATATCAAGAGGTGAGACAATAGGAAGGTCTAATTGTTTCATGGATGCGTAAAAGGATGCACTAGCTTCAAGGTTGTCAAGAAATTCATTTAAGAAAATATTCATGCTATCAACATCTTCTCCAATGATGTCAATATCACACATAGGACATTCATGAGGAGTTGAAGAAGCGTGAGGAAGCTCAAGGTCATTAGGATCAGCTCCAAAGGCACAATTTGACATGTCCACTAAGGATTTAAATAACATCCAAAACTTATTAAAGCAAAAATCCATGATGACAATGAAAGAAAGTAAACTAATATGCAAGAAACAACAAATATGGAAAGTATGACAGAATATAATAACATAAAACTGTAATGCAGAAAATGCCCATAAGATGCCAGAAAATGCAGTTCAGAATGTGCAATGGGACTGAATTGCCTAGGGTGGTGGATGAGTCTAGGGATGAATTGTTTTGAGTTTTTTCAGAATTGTGAAATTCAATTTGATGTTTTTTAGCAAAAATGCAACTACAATATGAAAATATAGAATTTTAGTGTGTTTAAATGTTTTGAAATGCAAAAAATGAAAGGTATATGATGTTTTCACTAATGAAAATTTTGAAAACCCTACGATGCAAAACCATGCAAAACCTAATGCAATGATGATGCAAATGCACTTAGAATTAGAAGTAAAAATTCTCTAAAGATGGGTTCACCAAAATGTAAACAAAGATTTTGGCGCTTGAATGCTTTATGCTCCCTCTAGGGCTTTTCACCTTAAAGGGGGAAAGATTGGGCCAAAATGCAATCTTTAACATTCAAGGATTGATGTGATGTGCATGTAATATGCTTAAATGAGGTAAACTAATTGCAAAGAACTAAAAAATACTATTTATTATATAAACAAAATTAAGAAATATGAAGTGTTTGAAATCATAGTGTTGTATGCAAACATGAACTAGAAACATGCACAAATGAAAACATAATTAAATGAGATTGAATGGAGTGCACCTGGAAATTGGAAGCAAATCTAAGAAGGTTATAGAATGTTGTAGAATTCAATGTTGATGCCCACTGGGGCTCATTTTCCATGGATGGCGAATTAGACTAGGTTCTAGTAAAATCTATTGGAACAGGTTTTAGGATGTCAGGAACTCAGAACTGAAGAAAACTATTAATCTAGTCTATAAGTGGGGCTCATTCACCACTGATGGTGAATCAGTCCACCCATAAAAAATCTTCAAAGTCAAAGGTCAACTCTCTGGGTCCTGGTCTGCACTTTTCTGCTTGTTAGGTTGTAGGATCTAAATCTATAGGAAATGGGTTGAAAAGGGGTCTTCAAGCTATAATTAGGGTTATTTTTAATTTTATGACTTAGATGACTTTTCAACACCTTTTTGACTCCTTTCTCCTTGAAAAATCTTCCTACAAGACCTGCAAACACACATGCAAAGAGGGGGAAAAGGGTTAAGGGTTAAAGTATAGGGGTTTTCCTTGGTCAAACCCCAATTTGGTAATCAAGCCCATGAAATGAAATGAAATAAGAAAGGAATGATGAAAGAACAACATTCAAATGTCATAGAATCACCAAACCCTTTTTGAAGTTGAAAGATATGTCAATGACTTCTTTGAGATGCTTGATATTTTCTTTATTGAATGATGCTATGATGCTTGAATGCTTAGATGGATTGAATGTAAGAATGAACGCTTGAATGAATTAGGGTTAAAATGGATAAGAAAAACACTTATTTATACACAATTATACCCTAATTTCTCAAAAATACATCACAGGCCAACCTTAGGTTTTTAGGAATAAAACCCCACAAGTATTTTTAATTTATTTTTATTTTTGTGCCAAGAGGGACTCATTTTCCACCCTGGGTGAATGGGTCCCACTCAAGGCATATGAGTGAGTTTTAGGAATTAAGTTGTCTTTAATGTTGTTTGTCAAGTTTATATTAAAAAATGCACTTAATCAAGGCATGCAAGTGCATAAAGGGGCCAAATAAAGCATAAGAAAGGTGTATTTGTTGATGTGAAGCCTAGAAAAGTGTGAAAGTTTGTTACAAGACTTTACAACACTTTAGAATAAGACTTGGTAAGTGATAATGTAGATGAATTATGATAAGAAGAGTCTAGAAAAGTGTTAAAATGTCTTACAACACTTCACAACACCTTTATAGGACATCATAAAGTATTAATGATTTATAAAGATTCAAGACCTAATGTGAATGTGTGGGCCACATTGCAACATTAAATCAAGCAAAAAACAAGCCAAATAAGCACAAGGAGGGACAAAAAAATAAAATTAAAAGGGTTACTTTTTTCATGTCCACAACATGGTTAGAAGGATTTTCCTTTCCTCCATATTTCTCAAATGTAGGCATCTCTACTCCTTGTGGCATTGGTGTTCACAATATTTCCAAAGACAATGGATTGATTCTAACATAATATGTGGGTGGGCCATTATGATTTTGGTTTATGGTGGAGATTTTTTTTTGCATGGATGAAACAATTTGAAAAAGTTGTGTTATGAGAGGGTCATTGTAAGTGGTATGTGGTGGAGGTGAAAGTGGTGATGGAGTGGATGTAGTTGTAGGGAAAGTGAATGGAATGCTTATATATGGTATTGTAGAAGAGGATAGAACATGTGATGCCACATAGGAATTAGGGATGCTAATAGGAATACTCAAGGAAGGAATAACATTGCTAAGTTGTTATAGTGTTGTTATGATGCGAGGAATGGTATATGTAGGTATTGAGGCTATGGTTGAGGGAGGAGGAGTTTGAGGTCCTTCTTGGCTTACCACATTATTTTCCAGTTGAGAGGCACTATAGGTTGAAGGAAGATGTTTTGTATATATCACAACTATTTGTTTCACAATATCTAGGCCATCTTAACTTTCAAGCATGCGATGGATGTTTTCTATGGTAGGAATTGCAGTGGCTGAAATGTTTTCAAGGATTACTTGATGTTCGAGATGTGCTAAGTCCTCATCAATGTGAATTATTTTTTCTTCCAGGATATGATCATTTTTTGTTTCTACTTGCATGCTATTTGAAGGAAAATAGTTGCTAAAGGTATTATCCATGCCTAGTGTACTAGTTGCAATACTAGGAGTGGAAGCTTTAGATAACCCAAGATCCATAATGAGTGTGTTATCATGGGATAACATGATTCTAGAACTTCCTCTCACTAAGGTATTAGCAATAGGACACTAAACACTCATGCAAAGGTTTTGCAATGTGGGGTGATTGCAAATGCAATTTAAACTAACAAGAAGAAAATGATTAAAACTAAAATTATGGAAAAGAAAATTGAAATGCAAAAAAAACAAATAAAAACTCAAAAAATGAATATTAAATTCTAGAAAACGCAGTGACAAATATGCAACTGGACTAAGTTTCCCAGGGTGGCCAATGAGTCCAAGTAGTGATTTTTTTGAAACTTTTTAGAAATTTTAAATTGATTTTTTTGCTTTTTAGGTTTTCAAATGTAGATATAATATGAATATGAAGAATTTTGTTGATTTTTATTGAAATGAAGTGCAAAAATACAAGCTAGATGAGCTTTTCACTAATGCAAATTTGAAAACCCTAGAATGCAATTTAAAGAATGCAAAATGCAATGCAATGTTAATGTAAGCTATTCCTAGGATGTAAATGCACTTGAAATCAGAAATATAATGTTTAAAAGTTAGGTTGACAAAAATAAATAGAAGATTTTTGGGATAGCGTGACTCTCTTACACTTCTGGGATTTTGCACCTAAAAGGAGAGAGGAATCCCAAAATCCTTGATGGCTCACTCACGAATATGCCCTTGAGATTCCAATGCAAAGATGATTGAAATATATCTAAGGGAAATATCATAAATGCAAAGAATTGATAAAAGATATGTAATATTAATGCAAAACTAATGAAATACAATTTTTTTGAAAACACATTATGATATGCAAAATGAACTAAAAGTGGAAGTAAACTATAACATAAATTAATGAGACTGAAGAGGTGCACCTAGAAATTGGAAAGTGATGGATAGGAGCTCTGGAATCCTGCATAAATCACTATTGAATCCAACCAGGACACTTATGCCAAGCTGGGCGACCTAGTCCTATTTCAGGGAAGTTTTGTTATAACAGGTTTCAGACAAAAGGGTACTCAGAACCATAGAAACCACCTTTTAGGCCTGTTAGTGGGACTAATTCGCCACTAATGGTGACTTAGTCTACCTCCAGATTTTGAGAAATTCAAAGGTGCAATCTGTAGCTCTCGGTCTCCCCTTCAACTTCTAACATGTTTTTGGATCTGAAACAGTAGATTCTGATCTGTATGTGTTCTCCAAGCTTCTTTTATGTCTTTGACCACTTTGAATGACTTTGATGATTTATTGACAACTTTTCACACCTTGCTTTTTGACAAATCTGCACACAAGACCTACAAAACACATGCAAAGAGGGGGAAAAGTATTAAGGGTTAGTGAATAGGGGTTTTCCTTGGTCAAACCTTGGTTTGGTAATTAAACCCTTGAAAATGAAATGAAATGAAAAGAGAATGATGAATGAACAACATGCAATGCTACAACTCACCAAACCTTTGAAATAGAAATTTGAATATATGCAAGTAGAAGCTCCAATGGATGTATGTTTGAAAATTCCTAGAATGCTAAAGTGAATGATTGAATGCTTGATTAGTAAATTAGAGAGTTTTAAGAGGATTAAATGAGATGATAAACCCTATATTTATACATGATTATACAAAATTTCTCAAGAATACCACATCACAGGCTGACCTCAAGGCTTAGAAATTAATATCTTGCCAAAATTTTGAAATAATTTTGATTTTTTAGCCAAGTGGAACTAAGTCACCCCTATTGGTGACTTGGTCCCACTTAGACATTTTAAGTGGGTGTCAAGAATTAAAGTGTATTAAATGATGTTTAACTGGATTATTCTAAAAAATATGCTTAAATAAGGCCTGCAAGTGTATAAAGGGGCTAATTAAGCATAACAAAGGGTCAAATTATTGTTGAAAAGCCTAGAAAATCATTAAAATTTGTAACAACACTTTACAAAACTTTGAAATAAGGCTTGGTAAGTGATAAAAATAGGTTATTTAAGTGAATTAGATTTAAAAGGTCCTAGAAAAGTGTGAAAAAATGTTATAACACTTCATACCACTTTTGCAAGGCATCATAAAGTTATTATTAATTCACAAGGGTCCAAGACCTAATGTGAATGTGTTGACCACATTGTAACATTAAATATAGGAAAAACTAGGCCAACATCCATAAGAAAGACCCAAAT
Organism: Sequoia sempervirens; assembly: GCA_007258455.2. NCBI lineage: Eukaryota > Viridiplantae > Streptophyta > Pinopsida > Cupressales > Cupressaceae > Sequoia > Sequoia sempervirens. Next base: position 380,508,277 of record VDFB02281492.1, on the reverse strand, counting down.
GAGCATGAAAATTTCTAAAGATAATTTTTTCTACGCTATAGTTGTCTAACCTCATCAACCTAAGTACAACACAAAAGAGTAGACAAGTGTCCTATAGGTGTCAACCTTAGGAACACCTAGAGTGTGCAAACTAACAACCTCTATGACCAAGTCATCAACCTTGTGTGTGAAGTGTTGAGTGACCTTTGAGGCGAGATGGAAAGACTTCCAACCTCAAAAAGGTATGTGTATAAATTTTACCAAATAAGTGGGTAACCTCTAGAGATCTAAAAGGTTGAACATTATGTTAGACAAGATGTTGTCTAACCTCATCAACCTAAGTACACATAAGTATAGTGAATTGATTAATTATTCACACTAACGATTATAGCCCTAATCACAACCCTAAAAACAACATTAGTTCAAACTTTAACTCTCTCTAAACCTAACCATAATCCTTCCACCAACCCTAAAATTAAGACTAACTATAACCCTAACCCTAACTTTGACTCTAACTCTAACTATAATCCTAACTCCAACCCTACCTTTAATCCTAACCCTAACCATTATACTATCATTATTCCTAGTTACCCTAACCCTAATTCTAATTTTAACCCAAACTCTAACCCTAACAATATCCCTAATTCAAAAATTAATCATAATTCTAATTATAACTCTAACCCAGTTGCAACCTTAACCCTAACCCTTTCTCTAAAAGTAAGACTAATTATAACTAGAAGCATAAATCTTACTCTAACCCTAACTCTAACTCTAACATTTAGCTTGACCCTAACTCTTACTCAAAACATAACCTCTAATCTAACCCTAACCCTTACACTCACAATAGTTCTAATCACAATCATATTTCTAAATCTATCTCTAACCCTAACCCTAACCCTAACCCTAACCCTAACACTAATTATAACTCTAACTCTAACTCTATCCCTAACAATAACTCTAACCCTTACCATAATCCTAACCCTAACCTAAAACCTAACTCTAACCTTAATCATAACACTTACAATAATTATAACCACAACCCTTATTATAATTCTAGCTCTTACCCTAACCCTAACACTAATTATAACTCTAACCCAACCATAACCCTAACTCTAAACCTAGCTCTAACCCTAACCTTAGATCTAAATCTAACCCTAACTATAACCTTAACCCTAATTATAAACACCAAAGAAATTATTTCTAACTTCAACCATAAATCTATCCATAATTCTAAATATATCTCTTCCTCTAACCCTATTATCTATAATTCTAACCATAAGAATAACACTAACTCTACCTCTAATCCTAAAGCTAACACTCATAATAATTCTAATCCCAACCCTAACTCTAGTTCTATCTCTAACAAAAATTGTAACCCTACCCTAAATGTAAACCTAACCCTAGGAATAATTGTAACTCTAACCTAAACCTAAAACAATCTCTAACACTAATTATAACTCTAACTCGTACCTTAACCCTAACCCTAGCCCTAACCTCAAACCTAAAATTAATACTAACTCTAGGTCTAACTCTAACCCTAACCCTAATAGTAGTTTGTTCCCTAAAACTAACACTAATTTTATATTTAGTTCTACCTATAACTCTCACCTTAATCCTAATACTCCCAATAATTCTAACCCCAACCCTAACTCTAATTTTATCTCTAATCCTAACCCTACCCCTAACTCAAATTCTAACACTAACACTGATTCTATTTGTAATTGTAACCCTAAACCTCCACCTAACTCATACACTAATTGTAATCTAACCCAAAACTCAATCCTAATGCCAACCCTAAAACTAACACTAATTCTCAGTCTAACTCTATCCCTAACCCTAACTCTAACCATAACTCTAAGCTTGACATTTACACTATTTCTAACCCCAAACATAAATCTAACTAATTTTTTAAAACTAAAACTAGTTCTAGCTCTAACAACAACCCTAACCCTAACCCCAACTCTAACCATAACTCTAATTCTAACCTAAACCATAAGACTAACACTAATTCTAACTCTAACCCTAACCCTAACCCCAACGTGAACCCTAACGTTAACCCTAGCCCCAACCATAACCCCAACCCTAACCACAATCCTAAAACTAACAAAGTTCTAACTCTAATGTTAACCCTATCCTTAACACTTACCCCTACCAAAACTCCAACCCTTTAACCGTAATCCTAATTGATTTAAGGTCTTACACATTGCATTATGGACATTACTAGCATATATATCTTTAATAAATTTATATAAAACATGTTGAGAGATATCCTTCTAGAGGAAGCTATTGCACTTTTATGTGAGAAATTTACTAGAAAAATAGGTGCCTCAAGAAAGATATATCTCAGGATATATTATATAGATTTATTAAAGATATAAATGGTAGTTCTCAACCATCTCCATATCCTATAGCAAATGAAATTAAATTACTAAGGGAAAAATAAGCATGCCATAATTTATTATCACAAGGAAACTTAGATAGAATTGTTTTATGCCTTCCCTTTTGTTATTTAAATGTGTATGTGCAAGATCATGATGGGCCAAAAAGTGGCAATATGATGGGTATGTGGCTGATGAATATTTTTTCACCCAAAATTGATGAAATGAAAAGGGTTTTTAAAGGATATTCTCAAATTTCCACGATATAAATTATGCTTTATTTTTAATTTAATAAGTAATTATTATTCATTTTCTATTTAAATTACGAATAAGTCCTGATTGATACATTGATTGAAAAATATTTATAGCTTTCAAACGGTATCACATTTTTGTATCCAAAATATGCATCAGATTCTATGCTTCACATACTATAGGATTAAAAAAAGAAAAAATGAATTTCATGAAGTTTTGACCAAGTTAAGGTAGTCAGACATACGAGTTTTTATATTTTTTAAAAATTTGTAATAAAATATTCATAATTAATTATTTACTTGGAAAAAATTACAAAAAATATTCATCACATGAGGCATGAGTCCTCTACTTATATCTAAAATCTTATAAAAAAATATTATCATTTTATTGTGGTTAGGGTGGTCGGACAGACACCTACTTCTTATTTTTTCCCTTAAATTTAAGTACCCTGCATTGAAATTTCAAATTTTCACCAAATAGTTTTTTTTATAAACAAACCTAGTAGTTTAGAAACTACATTCAATTTGCTACAGATTCTATTCTTACATATTTTTGAAATAATATAGATAACTTATTCAAAGTTTTACATCAATTTTCCTAACTCTAATTTTTTTGAATTTTTTGCCACTTAAGGGCATGCTTTTTTCATGATGATCTTGCACATACCCAAATCTATAATCCAAATCATCAGAGCATTGAAGGCTACTAAACAATGTAATATGTTGATATAAGACCCATATATTAAGAATTCTTCACATATGCTTACAAAAATATTCCCATGACAAGCATAGACTAGACAAGTTGTATTCGCCAAATATCTAACCTTATTCTCTTACATTCTTTGATAGAAAATATTTTTTTTTCTTTTAACTCGTTTTCTCTTAACATTGGAGATTGCTAATTTATGTGTTACTAGATTTAATTCTGAACTTAAGTTTTGTGTCATTAAATTGAAGATTTCCAAAATAAAATGAGGAACATAGTGGAATAACTTACATGTTATTAGATTTAACTCAATAGTTTTTTTACACTATTTATCTAGAATGAATATTTGAAATAATATAACATTGTTTACATAAAAAAGTATGAAAGTTTTTTTATAGAATTTTATAATCAGAATTTTAAATTTATATATTAATATTTTTTAATAATAAGAAAGAATATAAAAGTAAAGAAGAGATATATAACTTTTAATTTAATTTTTTTTATATCTTTTATTTAAAATTTTGATTTTATATTTCATAATTATTAATTTTTATCATTAAAATTAAAATTTAAAATATAATAAAACTAAATTTAAAATAAAATTATTCTAAATTTTAATCTTAATTAGAAAAGAAAATTAATGTTTATCCATTGATTAGTCCTTTAATATTCTAGGATGATAGAGGATGATTGATAGATAAGAAATGCCAAATGAATGCTTCTAAATACTAATATATAACATGAAATTTTGAAATACAATTGGCTTGGAGATAGAAATGAATAAGTTCGTTGACCAAAATTTGAATTGAAATTTACAAATGTAGGAGCAAAGTCTGCAATAACAGGGGTGGACCCACAATTATGACAAGAAGTTAAGTTGCATAAAGTTTCATGTTCAAGTGCATTAGCATTATATCTGGATAACAATCTAGATTACTGTAATCAATATCTAATCAATAGATGAAAAATTAGATGTAATTGATTGCGAGTATAATAATAAAGTAGAAACTAAATGCAGAAATATCAATTACAAGTCCATAGAGACAAGGAATGCAATGGTGTTCCCTTCCACCCTAAAGTTATGGCAAATCCATTTGGCTCCAGAGTAAAGTATTCTGCATGTTCAAATTGCTTGATCAATAAGGTGGCCTGATACCATGCCTGATAGCCAAAGCTCATTTCTTTAAATCCTAACATTCCAAAGAAACTCCTCCACCTATCCATTCTAACATTTCTGGCTCTTCTACAACCCTGCTCGCATGCTATCATATTTATTATTTGGTTCCCACAAAATACTTCTTCAACCCTGACCCTCTTTAAATCATTTCTCTGTGGCACCATAGTCCCCAAAGATTCAAAGTAAGCACTGTAATAGGAAAGAGCCTCCTTGAATCGTTTCACAAAGCAGGGAGAATTGTGCTTCCCTTCGATTTCAGCATTCACTACTATGCGTGGTCTTAATTTCTTGATGACAGTTACAACATGTCCCAGAAGAACAGGATTATATAACAGACTTCTCAAGACCGTGGGAGCATACACGACAACAACCTCACCAGGTTTAACGTTGAATAAACCTACCTTAATCTCCTCCATATTTGAGATTTTAACAGAATTGTAGGAAAACGGAACCGCCATAGATTCAGCAAACTCTTGAAGCCTTCTTCCACTGTCTTCTAACTCTTGCGCATTCTTTCCAACTGCTGTGATTCTGAGACTCTTAAAACCAGAAGAAGCAGACTTCAGAGCAAGGGAATAGATGAGTGATGTCCATTGGCATCCAGTTCGAATCCCCAGATCAATCACATGAATCTTCTTTGCATTCCGCACGACGTCCATGATTGCCTGGACCGCCGTAAATTGCAGCACCGTGCCATAGGGAAGCGCTTGTGTACAGAAAGCAACGAGACGTTCAAGTTCGTTTCTATCATAATTGCTGCCAACATTGCAGGCGAAACCAACTTCCGGCCTTTTAGCTTTGTTTAACTCGCTGTCTGTTTCTCGTTGGATTCTCTGTTGCAGTGCTTCAGAAAAATAATAGGCGACCCTCTGTATTGGTTCCCCCAACTGAGAAGAGAGTTGCTTACATTGCCACAGCAGCTTCTTGGCTTGCTCATATTGGCTTCTGCTGACCATTTCGGCAGAGGCTAACAAAAGATGTCCCAAGTAAGGTCCTTTCTGTTCTTCCCTGGGTAGCACTGGAATAGTGAAGTAGGAGGCGTGACTGAAGACTTGTTCAGAAGAGGCTTGCGTGCTCTGCAAACCGGCCAGTCTCACATTTTCTTCAGACGACAAGCAATGCTCATTACTAATGTCATTCGCCGGTTCTGATAAATGATGACTCTTCGGGAACTCGTGTAAAACAGACGATTCAGCGAACCGTCCACAGATAACATTATTATTGACTTGATTACATTGATATCCTTGATGCTTTTGCAGTGCAATGCTGTCATCCATGGCCATGCTAGTGTACTGCTCAACGAAGGCAAGCGCTCTTGTCTCAATCACTTTGCTCATATTTCCTAATTGCTGTGCAAACTGGACTGTTTACAAATTCGAAAGAAGCATATGAACTTTATTTCCCGTGGAAGATCATAATATAGGGAGCGACGCGGCCAAAGCGGGAATGAAGACACAAAACAGAATACATCGCCATATTTAGAGAAGTATGTTCTCAGCTGAGTGAAATATTAATTGCTCATTGGAGAGCTTCTTTCGAACGTTGGAAACATCGAGTGAAGTATTTTCTTTATTACTTATGCGTGCGAACGTTGGAGGCTCAGTCAAAATTGTATCATCTATTTGTCGAACAGGCCATCTTGATTAATGGTCTCTTATTAGTCTATGTTAGGAGATAATCATACAATAAACATTCATAACTTGTTACTTTTTGATAAATGTTCTCTTATTAGTCTATGTTACGAGATAATCATATAATAAATATTTATAACTTATTACTTTTCATCGTAATATCCCATCAATTATATGTTTGTTTTTCATATCTGAAATCAATTGGTTATTGTTAATAAAATCCAATCAATTATATGCTATATTTTTATTATCAAAGGCCAAGGTTTGTTATATGTTTGTTTTTTTATCTTAAGCCAACTGGCTATTGTTAATAATATCCAACCAATTACATGTTATGTTTTTATTATCAAAAGTCAACCCTTGTTATATGCTTGTTTTTCATATCTTAAGCCAACAAGTTATTGTTAATAATATCCAACCAATTACATGTGATGTTTTTATTATCAAAAATCAATGCTTGTTTTGTCCAAATATTTCAAAATTATTTAAATTTTTGAAGAGGACTTAATTAAATTAATAAGATCCACTCAATTATATGTTTTGTTTATTATCAAAAGTCAATATTTGTTTTGTCTAAAGTTAACATGTCAATTTGTTATTAAAATATTTTCAAAATGTTCAATGATTCATTATGTAGATAATCGTCATTTAAGTGTTTAATTTAAATGTTGATTTAATTTTATGTACGAAAGACTTCACGAATACTAAACTAGTTCCATAAAAAAAGCTAATATAATTAATTTTATATATGAATGGAAGTATACAACTGTGTCTCACATTTTAGCTAATTTTATATTTTCTTTCAATCATAATGACTAAACCACTACCACTAAGAATTTATTGATAAAATAAACTCATGATTTATGAGATTTCCTATGTAGATTGTAAATTTTAATATTTTATTTTATTCTAGAAAATAATTTACCTTATTTTTAATATTAACTAGTGATTTACGATATTTCCTACAAAAATTTCAAATCGTTTTATTTTATTATATGTTCTAAATAATAGCACTTATTCTATTTTAAATATATTTATTGATATAGTTTTCACATATCTTATAATATTCTTAATGAGTCTTATTTTCTCATAATGCGTAAATTGAATGAGAGATAAAATTATTTTACAATTTATTATAGATTTCATTAATACTATGATTTAATACAAGTATTTTAATTTTTTTTGCATATTTTATTACTATTAATTTTTTAATTGAAATTAACTATAACTTAGACATGTTTTTAGTTAACACAGTATCATTTCTGTTAGCATGATAATTTTTCATTTTCCTAATTTTACTTAGTGTTAATAGTGCATTTGTTATTCAGGGTAGTTTTTTCCTGTATTGGGAAGTTTCTAACCCGTCACCCACTTTTCATGCCTTTCTAAGGCACCTTGTACATTATGTTTTTCACGTCTCTCAATACATTTTCTTTTCACTTCTAGTGAAATAGCATCTCATGTTGCTTCTCTTTTGTGAAGGTTTATTTTGGTGTGTAGTTGCTCCTGGGTGTTCCAACATGCTATCAGAGCAGTTCTGCTATAACCACCTTCTAGAGAGTTTTCATCAAGCTTGATTTTATGTTGAAGTTTTGGGAGGAATTTTTTCCTGGCTATGGTGCACTGTGGAACTACTCCTTTTTCATTGATTTTTTTTTTTGTTGAAAACCCAAAATATTCTTTGAGAGGCACAATTTTGTGCTTGGATGGAATAATTTTTTTTTCTGTGGGCTTCATTCTTTGCTTGGAAGAGGCATTTTTTTTGCTATGTGTGATGTTTTTGTCCAATCTGGAGGCATCGGTTGTTGCTGAAGGAGGCCCATTTTTCTTTTTGAAGGCATATTATTTTGTTTGAAAAGCCAACAATCTTTTTGCCAAGCTGACACATGAAGGGGAGTCCTTTTTCCTTCAAAAGGCTTGTTTCTTTGCTACTCCAAAAGTGTGATTTGCATTCAAAGAAGCACATTTTCCTTACTACTCCAAACTAGTGACTTGTGAGTTTGGTGAATGTGTGTTTCCTGTAAATGAAGGAGAAGTTGGCATTTGAAGATCTAATGGTGGTGATTTTCAAATTGAAGAAGGAATATTTTTCTCCTCAAAAGACCATTTGAAGATTAGAGGCATGATTTTCCATTGATAGAAGTCGTGATTTTTTGTTGGTTGAAGTGGTAGGGTTTCAAGAATTTTTTTCATTCCTTTGCTAAGGGTGAAGAATTCAGAGATTTTTTTAACTTGGCTAGGGATATATATCCCACATTGGTTGCTTGTTGATTCTTTTATCCATTCAAATACCCTTTGCTTTGCTATGTTCATGTGAGTCAAGGCTCATGTGAGGAGTCAGGCATGTGGGTGTTTGGCCGCTTGATCATTCACTTGGTGTGTAAACACTTGGAGTGTTAGTCTAGGTTTCTTAAATTCCTTATGTTAAGGCTATTTATTTTTTCCTACACATATTATTTAAGCTTTCTTAGGTTTATTAGATGTGGTAATATGAGGACACATGGAAAAATACAACAACTACATGTGTCACTCTTTCCCCACACATGGGTAGTTGAGTTACACATCCTTTTTTGGCTTGTTGTGCCACCTCTCATAGCCACTATTATGTTTTTACCTGAATAGTTTATGGGGTAGTTGGGTTTCTAACCCTCTTTTCACTTTATCTACCACCTCTCTCTTGTCTTCACTTAAGGAGGTTATGCCACATTTTTTTCATTTACCAAGAAGGTGATAACCTCCCACCTTTTATGGGTAGTTTGAGTTAATGCACTACTTGGATGTATTTTCCCTTATTCTTCTATATATTGAGCACTCTCCTCTCATCTTTAGATTTCTCTTGCTTTGTATCTATTGTTCTCTCATTTCAAATTTCTCATCATTCTACTATTTTGATCTATGATCATTTGTTGATTAAAGTTGCATGTGATCTATGACCGACATCAGCTCCTAGCTCGATTCTCGCTTCTCATAGAATCTAACATGTAGAAGATGTGATTCGAGCTTGGTTGAGGAACATTTTTTTGAAATATTTTTCCCCCAAAATTGCAATTTTAAATTTTTTCATCTATTGTGGCATGAATTCTTTGCTCTAATTTATCTTTTTTTGGAAAAATTTATTTTAGCAAATTGCAAATAGTTGGTTTTATTCGTTTGTTTTTTGGGGGAGGTGGGTATAAGTAGCATATTTCTCTCCTTTGTGTTCATTTGCACATTATGTTAGAACCAAGAATTGAACCAGTTATCCCACACAACTACCACACATGGAAACTCAAGATTTCATAATTGTTGCAATCTCAAGGGCTTTGGAAAATGTTTGATGTTGAACAACCTGAGTTAACTATGGATTTTGAGAAGTTTTTTCATAGAAAAAAAATGGATGAGGCTAGAGGGCTCATAGGTCTCCATGTTTCTGATAATGTTTTGAATCACATTGATGAGTGTAAGACGCCTAAAGAATTATGGGATAAGCTTCCGAGATGTATGGGAAAGTAAACTAGTTCAAAATCTTGTAACTTGAAGCTGATCTCACCTCTCTCTCTGTGGATGCCTTTCCCACTATTTACGATTACCTTACATAGTTCAAATTGATCTTGTCACAACTGAAAGGGTCTGGTCATGCCAAAAATGATGATGAGTGCATATTCCCGATCTTGTCAAAACTAAGAGGTCCACTTCAATTGTTTGCCTCTACCTTCTATTCTACTATGGATATCATGGGAGAATACCATAAGATGTGTTCCTTTGAGATATTTTGTGATTGAATAGCTAGGGAGAAAGCCAATTTGATCTAGATGGATGCTCTCCCTAAGAGTCATGCCTTGATGGCTCAATCTTCCAAGGGAAAGGGTAAGAATAAGAAGAATCCTAATACAGATTCTCCTCAAGGTGGTGAGAATCCCTCCAATCCTAAGGAGAAGAATGATCAAAAGACTGTATACCCTCCTTCTAAATCTAGAGAATCATTTTCCAAGTCTAAGAAGAAGAAGGAAAATTGTTCCTTTTGTGGAAAGTCAGGCCATAATGATGCACATTTTTTCATGAGGCTCACCATATTGGAGGAAGCTATGAATAGGCACAACATTTCCATGCAAAAGTTTTCTTCCTTGGGAAAATTCCAAACCCTTACAGCAAGAGGTTTTTCGTCTACCCATGATAATTGGATTCTTGATTCTAGTGCCTCTCATCACATGAATCATGATGTATATCTTCTTCATTCTCTCTCTGATAGTGATACTACTCACATTGTAGTTGGAGAATCTTCTTAGATTCTTCTTTTAGGAATAGGATTAGTTCAGATGTAGGATGGTTGCATTGATGATATTCTTCCTATTCTTGATATTTCACATAATCTGCTTTCATTTATTACATTTTTCAGCATGGTGATGAAAGGATTGTTGAGTTTTCTCCTAGTGATGTGACTATTCAAGAGTTGGATAATCCTAAGAAGGTTGTTGCTACTGGATTAGTTGAACATAGAAACCACATGTATAAGTTTGATGGATTTGAGCCTTCATTAGGATCATCCTTTATTGCTCATGCAGATTCTATGAGTAAGCTATGTCACAAGTAAGTTTGGGCACCTGAATTACAGATATCTCTAGTAGATGACCACACAAAACTTGGTGGTTGGTCTGCCTTAGATCTCTTGTTCAGATGGGGTTTTCCCAAGTTGTGTACCTAGGAAACATGATCAAGATGAATTTACAATAGGTATGACCACATGTGCTTCAACACCCCTTGAGTTGGTGCATAGTTATCTTATGTCATTTTCCACTCCTTCATTTTTAGGGGCCAAGTATGTGCTTACCTTCATTGATGACTTCTCTTGCTGAACTTGGGTGTGCTTTTTGAATTACAAGGATGAGGTTCTTTACTTCTTCATGATATTCATTGCATTTGTGGAGAAGCAGTCAAGACATTCCCTTCAGAAGATTCACACAGATAATGGGAGGGAGTATGTCAAGTAGGAATTTTAGGATTTCCACAATGCTCAAGGTATTCTTCATTAGCATATAGTACCATACACTGTAGCAGAATGCTGTGGCTAAGTGAAAGAATGGAACCTTATGAGATATGGCCAATTGCATGATCCAGTCTAGGTCCATGGCTCAAATTTTTTGGGTAGAGTCTATCAATTGTGCCTGAACTATATGTTTTTGGGTAGGGCTTATAGGCTACTCTTGCACTCTTAGGAATGTTTCACCTAAAATGAGAGAGATAAACCCCACTCAAAAGTCTAGGTGGTTCACTCAAAATAAGATTTTTATAATGTTATTAAGGCTAAATGAAATGATCTAGATGTAACTAAGCTAAGTAATTGATTGATTATGAATGCAAAACCTAAGAAACAATTGATGTTCGAAAACACATTACGTATTGTATAAACACCTAAAAATGAATGCAAACTATAACACAACTTGAAAAACCTTAAAGTATGCACCTGGAATGTGGATAAAGACTACAAATGACATTTGAAATGTTGTTGATCCTTATTTTCAGGCCTAGTGGGACTCGTTTTCCATTCTAGGTGAATTAGTCCCATTCCTGCAAAATTGTGTCAAAATCTCTTTCAGACAAAAGGGTATCTAAAAATGAAGAAAACCAAAAACTAACCTTGGAATGGGACTCATTCACCACCCATGGTGAATGTGTCCACTTTTGAATATTTGAATATTCAAAGGTGGAATCTGGAGCTGTCAGTCTGCACTTTGATTCTCTACAAATGTCTGCTTTTGAAACTGAAAATGAGTTTTTGTTGATATTTTGACTTGTTGAATGAAGAAAATACTTGAACAACCTTTCAACTTGATCTCCAATGATTTCCAAGCTTCTAAGAGTCCTAAATCTGTAAACAAACAAGAAGAGAAGAAGAGATATTGAATGTTATGGCATGTGGGTTTTCCTTAGTCAAACCATTTTTAGGTAATTAAACCAAAATGATGAAAGAATGGAATGGGTATGTGCAGGATCATGATGGGCCAAAAAGTGGCAATATTATGGGTATTTGTAGGGTATGTGGCTGATGACTTTTTTTTACCCAAAATTGATGAAATGAAAAGGGTTTTTAGAGGAGATTCTCGGCTTTCCACTAATATAAATTATACTTTAATTTGAATTTAATAAATAATTATTATTTATTTTCTATTATAATTATGACTAAAATTCTGATCGATAGGCTGATTGAAAAACATCTATAACTTTCAAATGGTATCACATTTTTTGAATCTGAAACATGTGTCACATTCTATGCTTCACATACTATAGCATTAAAAAAAGAAAAAATAAATTTCATGAATTTTTGACCAAGTTAAGGTGGTCAGACATGAGTTTTTATATTTTTTAAAAGTTGTAATAAAAAAATCATAATTGATTATTTACTTGGAAACAAATTACAAAAATATATGTATCGCATTCGGACATGATTCCTCTACTTATATATAAAATATTATAAAATATTATCATTTTATTATCGTTAGGGTGGTCAAAGACACCTACCTTCTTCTTTTTTCCCTCAAATTTAAGTTTTCATGCATTGAAATTTCAAAAATTTCACTAAATAGATTTTATTTATTTTAAATAAACCTAGTAGTTTAGAAAATAAATTCAATTTTCTATAGATTCTATTCTTACATATTTTTGAAATAATATAGACCTAACTTATTCAAAATTTTACGTCAAGTTGCCTAACACTGATTTTTTTGAAGTTTTTGCCACTTAAGGGCCTATTTTTTCCATGATAATCCTGCACATACCCAAATGAAACATGCAATAATAGAGTTTAATACCTTTCCATGATGTTTTATCCTGAAAGTGTGCAACAAAACATGAAGAATCTGCTCTTGAAGGTCTGAAAATGATATCTTGGTGACTTGAAATGATAAAACCCTAAGTTGATTGACTTGAGATGGAAGATTGGTGGATGAATAATGATAAGAGATGTGAATTAGGGTTAAAAGACTTAAATTTATTGAAATTTCACCTATTTTACCCATTGATGCCTTATCATAGGCCGACATGAAGAAATAATAAACTTAAATTTCACTTTTTTCCCATTCAAAGGTCAAAGTTGGGCCAAATGGGATTCATTCGCCACCCTGGATGGGACTCATTTTCCATGCATGGTGAATGGGTCCCATAGGAGCTATTTTGATAGTTAGGATGCCAAAAGATAAATAAATAAGGTTAAAATTGTAACATTGTCAGGTATTTATCAAATATTGACTTGGGATGCACAATATGGGTTAATAGGGGCCTATTAGTGATGATGCAAAGGTCAAATAGGGCTTGGGACACAAAATTAAATGTGAAAGTGTGATTAAATACACTTTACAACACTAAAATGAGATCCACATAGCCTAGGAAGGCACAAGAACAAATGTGAATGTGTAAGACACATTAGAACACTAGTTTAACATTAAGTTAATTTTATAAGCCTTCTAGATTGATGTGATAATTTCATTAAACATATGTTATAATGTTGAATTAGGGAGAAATAGTTTCATTAAGTCTAGAAAAGCTTGAAATTCCTTTACAACACTTTACAACACCTTTACAAGACGTCATTAAAATCATGTTATTCAATTTGCAAGGGTCCAAGACCTAGTGTGGATGCATAAAACAATTCACAACATCTAAATCAAGGCCTCATTAAGTCCAATTTATACTAGACTTAATGACAACAAATGAAAAAGATCAATAAGGAAATTAAGCCCCCAAGATTAATATCCTAAGTCAAACCATTGAGATACAAAAGCATGCAATGGAAGTACTAGAAGAGCAAAAATAAAAGGGTGGATCAAGCTTCGATTGTTTATCCAACTAGTTGTGGATCAGATCTAGGCTGTTTGTGAGAAAAATAGAATGCATACTCACTTTGGGGCCACATAACTTTTGATTGTTCACGGGGTGAGAAATCCCAAAAGGTGAGAAACATATGCTAGCTGGTATGCACTCACAAACACATAGGTGGCTATGGGGAAATTTGTGCCATTGAATGGGCTTCCCACTCAACCATATCAAAGTTATACCTCTTGATAACTTTAATAAGGTGACACAAAGGAAAATGATTTTTGAGCTCTATGAGGTAAGCAAAACTTTGTATGCTTGACACTCATAGGCATTGGTAATGCAAGGTAGTGTAAGGATTGTTCAAAGGGATTTTTATTAGTTCATGGAATGTCTCATCTTAGGGAATGTCATGCTCAATGTCTCCAAGAGAGGATAAGTGCAAACAATCTCATATTGTTTCTAAGAGAGGAAAAGTGCAAGGTCTCATCCTAGGCAACATTGTACCTAATGCTTCGAAGAGAGGAAATCACAAGAAAAATAAAAATCACACAATGAAATGTGAGTACTGATGTAAGCCCCCACTTTAAAGTGGTTGCAAACACTAGTACTATGAGAAATTTCTTTAAAGTAGAAGAGAAAGAAGAGGACATGGGAGCTTACTCAAAAATCCCTATGCCAAGTCATATGTTTTTGGTAAGATATGTCATGAAATAAGGGTAGTATGTCACATGTGATCCAACTTAAGTCACGCCATCCACGTCCCAAGCTTTCTCTTATATGTTCATGAAAGGTTAACGACTAGCCAAAGGACACAACTACAAGTGACATATGAGGACAAGGATTTTGAACCCCTTGCCCCCACTTAGTGCAGGGCAAAGGTGAGCCAAAATGATCAATGAAATGCATGCTAGTGTGAGAATCAATATTAATGAGAGGAATTAGGTGCCCCCATAGAGAGAAGCATACCAAAAGCTTGAAAAGGTTTGATTTTATGACTCAAAGCATTAAATTCATTAGTGGAGTGACCATGAACTCTATGATAGGCACAAACTAAAGTTTTTTCATAACATTTCTTATGAGTTATGGGAGGGAGGGTGATCAAGTGATCTTGGAGGAGTCTCGATAATATACCCTCTTGATTTATGGTAGAAGGTGGTTTTATGGTATGTGACAAAGATACATCTTTCTTAGTAATGGTTGTCATATCTTTGCAAGACTCTTTAGATTGTGAGATATTATTTTCTCCATTATAGGAGAGTATAAAATTGAATGAATTTAAATCATGAACATTTTGTGAGATGACATTGACATTAAGCGAAGGTGCGTTTGTTTATTTTATGTTTGGTAAAGGATGAGGTTCAAGATCACTAGTGGTGAGGAGTTCAGGATGGACGACAATGAAGGTTGATTTAGGAGTATGTTGTGTGGGGTTGTTGATGTTGAGTGAGCGTTTAGCGATCTCTATCACACAACAATAGCTGAGACCATGAGTTGTTTGTTGTGTGATAGGATCGATAGGGTTGCAGATTCCTTGTTCTCGAGTACCACATAATTTTCTAGTATACCCAAGTTGTTTCATCTAGTCATAACATTTTCCATAAAGCGTCTTCATTGATTTTGGATAAGGTGACAGTTGATTATTGTGTTCATCAAAGGTTGTTGTGTATGTTGTATTTTCTTGCATAGATGATTGAGAAGATTGTGTGGAATTTTGAGTTGTCATGATGGTTGGTCATCCCTTTTTCTCATCTTTCTTTTGTGTAATTTTGTATTCACCCATAAATGATGGTGTGAATTCTAAGGATCCCCAATCATCACCAAATAATTCAGATGGTGATTCCTCATCATTGTGTTAAACTTCAAGAGGATCTATGTTGGATGTTGGAATTAATGTTTTGAGAGGACTTGTAGCTCCTTTTTCAAGCTGCAAGCAACTTTTAGGCTCGGGGTCTATTTTAAATTGATAAATGTTATTGGTATAGACATATTTCATTATATGATGAATGGTTGAAGGCATTGCATTCATCTCATGAATCCATGGTTTGCCTAAAAGAATATTATACGAAAGATCATAAGGTATGACATGAATAGGAGTTTGCAAAGTAGCCACCCCAATTGTAATTGGAAAAGTAATTACACCGAGTGGTTCCTTTGTTGTATTATCAAATCCTCAAAAAGATATGGAATCAGGTATTATTTGTGACTTGTCAACAAGGAATCTATCAAGGAGATTCAAACTACACACATTAAGGGAAAAACCATTATCAATAAGGGTTCAATTTATCCCTATCCGATTGTATTGAGCAATGATCATGGAAGCTTCAATTTTCTTTTTCACTTCGAAAGGAGGAAGCTCACTTTGGTGGAAAACAATGTCAACATTTATTCCTTGGATCATGGCTGCTATGTCAATTGGTTATGGCTTAGAAGGGACAAGAAATTGTTGCAGGGCTGATTGGATCATGTTGTGATAGTGAGGAGAGGCTTGAATAAGGTACCATAATGAGATTTTAGTAGGATTATTCTTTAGTTGTTCAACAAGATTGTACTACTTTCCAATAGGAAGACCTAGTAAGAAAGGTCTAGAGGGGATAGGATTATGAAAAGGTAAGGGTGTTTGGGTTGGTTGTGGTGGTTCTAGATTATTGTGAGTGTTATATACATGTATTCAAGCAATGGTATTAGAGCAACTACTACGATACATTATTCTTAGGTGGGTAAAGGACAAATTCGGGTTTGTTTTGAGGTGGAGGTTTATGTGAAGGGGGGTAAAGGATGAGTTGAGGTTGAATAACATTAACATCCCTTAGCAAGTGAGAGTATATATCATTATTGTGATTTTTTTCTTCCATCATGATATCCTTCCTAGGAGGAGGGTATTGAGGAGAACTACAAATCAAAATTTCTTGACATTCTAAGGTTGGTTCTTCTAAAAGGAGTTCATCACAAGTATGAGGATGATCAATGGGTGAATTGGCTTGCTCAAGAAGCTTTTTCTTATGTGAAAGGGGATAAATAAGATTCTCATGACTCTCATTGGTTGTGTTTTCTAACATAAAAGTATTTTCCTTACAACTACGGGAGATACTAGGAGAAGAACAAGTATGATTATCATGAGCATTTACAACGTCATGCCTTTGTTCTCAAATGTCTTCCAAAATAGGATAGATGGGGGAAGGATCATAAAGAGGGTTGTGGTAGACCAACAAATCTTCATCATTTATAAGCTTATCTACCACAAAATTATCCTCACAATGGAAATTAGGTAAGGTGATGTTTAAGAATGTGTCTATGATTTCATTCTCTTGTGCTAAAATATCTTCCCAAAGGGGATAAGGAGAAGGAAAAACATGATCCTCATGATTCTCAATGATTGTATCTTCTTTCACCAAGATATCACTGTCACTAAAAGGAGATGTATTGGGAGAATTACAATCATGATCATCATGAGTATCTATGTTTGTATGCTCTTCTATCACATTATCCACACAAATAGGGGATATAGGAGAGGGTGTGAGTTCAATGATAACACTGTCATTTTCACTCTCTTGTGTTAAGAGACTCTCATAAGTAGGACATGCATTGAATGAATGATGATTATGCTTATTGAATAAATTTTTCCTTTCAAATTTGGAGAATATTGAAACTAACATTTTGAAAGAGCAATCTATGCTAACTCAAAATGCAATGTAAAAGGATGAAATGAAATACAATTTTCAAATGATAATTGACTGATTATGATATGTAACAATATGATAATTCAAACTTAAAATTGAAACCATGCATGATATGAGCTAATTTAGGCTAGATTTGATGAAATTTATGTTACAGAAATGCAACCAACTGATATAGCTAGGAAATGGCACCAATCAAAATCCTAAAAAACAAGGTTTTCAGCTCTATAAAAGGCAGTTCCAGGGGTCAAAAGGGATTGATTCGCCCAAGGTGGTGAATGAGTGCCAGTATGGACTTTTTTTAGAATTTTCAGAAATTTTGGGTGGTTTTCATGGTTTTTGAGTGCTATGATGTAGACCTAAGTTGAAAATGCAAAATTTCAAAAAATTTAAATGAATTTTGATGGAAAAAATGCAACCTAAATGCACTTTTCTATGAATGCATAATTTGAAACCTATCATGCAAATAAATTCATGCAAGTCCTAATGCAAGATATATGTATGACGAAGGACTCCAAATTAGACAATAAAGTATTCTAAAAAGCGGGTTCACCAAAATGTACCATATATTTTTGGATAGGGCTTATAGGCTACTCTTTCACTCTTAGGAAAGTTTCACCTAAAAGGAGAGAGATAAACCCCACTCAAAAGTCTAGGTGGTTCACTCAAATTAAGATGTGTATAATGTTATTAAGGATAAATGAAATGATCAAGAAGAAAATAAGACAAGTAATTGATTGATTATTAATGCAAAACCTAAGAAACAAGTGATGTTTAAAAACACATTGTGTACTGCATAAATACCTAAAAATGAATGCAAACTGTAACAGAACTTGAGAAAACTGAAAGTATGCACTTGGAATCTGGATGAAGACTGGAAATGAGATTTGAAATGCTACTAATACTGATTTTCAGGCCTCGTGCGGGTATGTGCAAGATCATGATGGGCCAAAAAGTGGCGATATGATGGGTATTTTTAGGGTATGTGGTTGACAACTCTTTTTTTTCCCAAAATTTATGAAATGAAAAGGGTTATTAAAGGAGATTCTCATCTTTCCACCAATATAAATTATGCTTTACTTTGAATTTAATAAATAATTATTATTATTTTCTATTTGAATTACAAGTAAAGTCCTGATTGATGGGCTAATTGAAAAACATCTATAACTTTGAAACGGTATAAAAATTTTTGAATCCAAAACATGCATCACATTCTATGCATCTCATACAATAGGATTTAAAAAAAAAGAATTTCATGAAGTTTTGGCCAAGTTAAGGTGGTTAGACATATGATTTTTTAATATTTTTTAAAATTTGTAATACAAAATTCATAATTAATTATTTCCTTGGAAAAAATTAGAAAAAATATGCATCACATCGGACATGAGTCCTCTAATTATATCTAAAATCTTATAAAAATGATTATCAGTTTATTGTGGCTAGGGTGGTGAAATAGACACCTACTTATTTTTTCCCTAAAATTTAAGTACTACTGTATTGAAATTTCAAATTTTTACCAAATATATATTTTTTTGAAAAAATAAACCTAGTAGTTTAGAATCTACATTCAATTTTCTATATATTCTATTCTTATATATTTTTGAAATAATATAGATAACTTATTCAAATTTTTATGTCAAGTTGCCTAACTCTAATTTTTCTAAATTTTTTGCCACTTAAGGACCTTTATTTTGCATGATGATCCTCCACATAGTTGTGGGACTCATTCGCCATTCTGGGAGAGTCAGTTCGAGTTCTACAAAACTATGTCGGAACCTGTTTCAGACAAAAGGCTATCTAAAAATGTAGAAAACCAAAAATTGACCCTGGAGTGGGACTCATTCACCACCCATGGAAAATTATTCCACTTTTTTATTTTTTTTATATTCAAAGGTGGAATCCTGAGCTCTTGGTTTGCACTTTGATTCTCTACATGTGTTTGCTTCTGAAACTCTGATTTCTGAAGCTGAAAACAAACTTTTGCTGATATTTTGACTTGTTGGATGAAGAGAAGACTTGAAAAACCTTGAAACTTGATCTCCAATGATTTCAAAGCTTCCAAGAGTCCTAAATATAAAAACACAGAAGAAGAGAAGAATAAATGTTGAATGTTAGGGCATGGGGGTTTGTCTTGTTCAAACCCCTTTTAGGTAATTAAACCAAAATGATGAAAGAATGGAATGAAACATGAAATAATTGAGTTGATTACATTTCCATGATGTTTGATCTTGAAAATTTGTAGAAAAACATGAAGAATCTTCCCTTGAAGGCCTGAAAATTGATATCTTGGTGACTTGAAATAATAAAACCCTAAGTTGCTTCACTTGAGATGGAAGATTGGTGGATGAATAATGATAAGATATGTGAAATAGGGTTAAAAAAATTATATTTATAGGAATTTTACCTATTTTACTTGTTGGTACCTCATCACAAGATGACATGAAATAATAAATTTAAATTTCACTTTTTTCCCACTCAAAGGTCAAAATTGGAACAAATGGGACCCATTCACCACCCATGGCAAATGGGTCCCACCTAGATGGGACTGATTAACCATGCATGGCGAATGGGTCCTACAGGATCCATTTTGATATCTGGGATGCCAGGAGATAAGGAGATAAGGTTAAAATTTTAACATTGTCAGGTATTTTTTCAAATATTGCCTCGGGATGCACAATATGGGTTAACAGGGGTCTATTAGTGATGATGAAAATGTCAATTAGGGCTTGGGAAACATAATTCAATGTGAAAGTGTCATTAAATACGCTTTACAACACTAAAATGAGGTCCACATAGCCTAGTAATCCACAAGAACTAATGTGAATGTGTAAGACACATTACAACACTAGTTTGACATTAAGTTCATTTTATAAGCCTTCTAGATTGATGTGATAATGTCATTAAATTTTTTTTATGATGTTGAATTAGGGAGAAATAGGTTCATTAAATTTAGAAAGCATTTTTGTCCTCTACAACACTTTACAACACCTTGACAAGATGTCATTAAAAGCATGTTATTCAATTTACAAGGGCCCAAGACCTGGTGTGGATGCATACAATGCTTCACAACACCTAAATCAAGGCCCCATTAAGTCCAATTTTTCATGAATTATTTCCATGTCAAGCAAGAGGTCCATTTTTCTATGGTATAGTGCCAAATACATTTAGAACCGTATGCCTCACAAGGAAGTGCTAAATATGACTCTAGAGGAGGCTTGGTATCATGACAAGCCTAAGGTCTCCTACTTTAGAGTATTTGGTAGTGATGGATGGACATTCATTCTAGGATGGTGGTAGAAGGCAATGGAGAAGAAGAGTTAGCGGTTCATCTTTGTTGGCTACTGTGAGGTTGTGAAGGGATATCGGTTGTTTGATTTCTTCACTAAAGAGGCAAATTTTCAGCATGATGTTTATTTTGACGAATCTTTCATTTCGAAGCATTCTCCATCACAGGCCTCTACCTCCTCTTTTCCCAGATCTTCTTTAGAGGATGTTTTGTTTCTTGTTGTTGATGATGATGATGATGGTATTGATCTTGTTTTTGACATAACTCCATCTTCTCCTGAGCCTACACCCACACAACCTCTTTGGTCTCCTAGTGTTGTTAAGGTGGCTAGTTCACATGCAAGTGATCCCAACACTTCTCATCACACTCGTTCTTAGACTTCTGGTATCAGTCTTTTGAGTCATGTAGTTTTTATTGATTCTCAAAAGTTTTCAAATTATTTCGGTGTTCCAAAGTGAGATAGTGCTATGGTTGAGGAATATTCTTCTTTGATGAAGAATCATACTTGGGATCTTGTTCCTCTTCCTAAGGGAAGAAAGTTCGTTTGGTTCAAGTGGGCATTATACCAAACCAAATTTGCATCCAATGGTTCAATTGACAAGTATAAGGCTCATCTTGTGGAAAAGGGGTTTTCTTAGGTTGAAGGCATTGACTATTCAGATACCTTTGCTCCTATTTCCAATATGGATTCCATTCATCTTGTACTTTCCATTACTACATCTCAGGGTTGATCAGTGTATCATATGGATGTGAAGAGCGCTTTCCTGCATGGTGATCTTCAGGAGGAGATCTATTTGGAGCAACCACTAGGTCTTGTGAAGGACCCTTCACTTGTTTACAGGCTTCCTTATTCATTTTATGGTCTCAAACAATCCCCTCGGGCTTGGTATGAGAATATGGATAGTTTTTTGCTTGCATTTGGATTCACTAGATGTCACTCTAACCCTACAGTTTACATTTAGAGGCATGGGTGGGATCTTCTCAATTTTGTTCTCTATGTAGATGATTTGATTGTCACTAGGAGTTCTCCTGCCATGATTGAGGATAATTGAAGAGATTTCACAAAGCGATTTGATATGAAAGACCTTAGTCATCAGATTCATTAGTCTTTTGTAGGTATTTCTATTTTCCAACATAAGTATGCTCTTGATCTACTTCATAGATTTGGGATGGCTGATTGCAAGACAACCCCCACTCCTATTCAATTAGTTCTTGTGTTTTCTTCTAGTTGAAGTACTCCGTCAGTGGATGTTACCTTGTACTGGCAATTGGTTGGCAACCTCTTGTACTTGACACATAGTTTTCCTAATATTTCCTTTGCAGTTGGTCTTGTCTCTTGTTTCTCTCAAGATCTTGATGAGTGTCACTGGAAGGTATCCAAATGCATCTTGTGGTACATTCAAAGTACTACACAGTTTGGCATTCATTACACATCAAGTGCTTCTTAGATTGTGGGCTTCACTGACTCAGAGTGGGTTGGTGATGTTGATGATCAGAAGTCCACTTCTGGCTTTGTCTTTTGTCTTGGTTTTGGTCCAATTGTATGGTATTACAAGAAGAAAAATTATATTGCATTATAATTGACTTTGCATGAGTATTGAGGCCCTGTTTTGGCTAGTCAAGAGGTTTTGTGGCTTCAACAGTTGATGGTTGAGTTTGGATTCCTACTGATCATCCCACTACTCTTTGGTGTGATAATTAGAGTGTACCATACATATTTATCACAACCCAGTGGAGCACTAGTGCACAAAGCGTATTGAGATCCACATGCACTTCATTTGGTAGCTCATTTAGAAGGGTATTATGAGTTTTGAGTATTTTCCTATGAAGTAGCAATTTGTAAACATCTTCACTAAACCTTTGGCATCTCCTTGATATATTTTGTTGAAATTGATGCTTGAAGTGAAGGAAGTTGTCCTTGGGAGGTCTTGATGAGTCATCCTTCCTTCTTTCTCTCATTTTTTTTGTCTCTTTTGGGGAGGAGTTTTTTCCAACAAGGGTTTTCTCCTTTTTTTTGGTTGGGAGAGATTTATGTTTTTCATTGTAGTTGTGCATGGGTACCTAACATGGCCTTGTTGTCAAGACCCATTTTTTGGCGTCTCATTTTTCATTTTTAGCTTCTCTAAGTTTCACTTAAGGGGGGTGTTAGCATGAATATTTTCACTTTCTTAAGTTGACTTAGGGTTAATAGTGCATTTTTTATTTAGCATAGTTTTTTCCCATACTAGGAAGTTCCTCACCCATCACCCACTTTTCATGCCTTTTTAAGGAACCTTGTACATTGTGTTTTTCACATCTCTCAATACATTTTCTTTTCATTTCTAGTGAAATAGCATCTCATGTTGCTTCTCTTTCATGAAGGTTTATTTTGGTGTGCAGTTGCTCCTAGGTACTCCAACAATTTCAAAGTAATTAAATTATTATATTTTATTAAATCAAAAGCATTGATATAAGGAATCTATGTAGTAGAACAACTTCCTATATTATTCTTGAGAGGAGGGTTAAGAAAAAGCTTTTTGATATTTACAACAATTAGAAAATATAAATTGAAATAAACATAAATACAATTGATATCATAAAATAGTAATTTACATGGGGAAAATCCTTTCAAGAGAAAATCCTCACACTCCAGAATTTTCCCAATATATTATTCTAAAATCGACGAGATTACAATATACTTATAGAGAAAAAATATCATAGGAGTATCACCAGCTAGATATTTAGAGCCAACTCAATAGCTACCAAACTATCATACATAGTGTAGGAGAAACTACTCGATACAGGAAAAACAACTACCTAAGTAATTACTACCTAAGTTAAAACTTAACACTAACACCCCACCTTAAGTGCAAACTTAGGGAGAATATTATGTAAAATTAAATGCAATATTGGTCCTTGCTACAAGGCCATGTTAGGTACTCATGCACAAATACATATGCAAGAAAAACAAATCTCTCAGAACCAGAGAAAATTAGAAAACCCTATGGGAGAAAAATCCTCTCCAAAAGATAGAAAATACAAACAAAATAAAATCATGTGAGGAAGGATGGAGGAATCCATGATAACAACAATACAATACATAGCCATAATATAACACACTTATAAAATTGCACCATAGAAAAATTGTCCCTTGTCATTTTCATGGTCTTTTAGGCCTTTCTTCATGATGCTTGGTCCATTTTTCTTTGATTTAATGTTACAATGTGGCTTGAACATTCACATTAGGTCCTTAAAATTCAAATTATAGTGTCTTGTGAAGGTGTTGTGAAGTGTTGTAAGACATTTCTACACTTTTCTATACTCTATTCATTACAATTCACATAAAAATCACCTTTTCATCACTTATCAAGTCCTATTTTGATGTGTTGTAAAGTCTTGTAACAAGATTTCATACTTTTCTAGGCTTATTTAACTATTTACACCTTTCTTATGCTTTATTTGACCTCTTTATGCCGTTATAAGCGTGTTTTTTAATATAAACCCAAAAAATAACATTAAATGTGACTTAATTCCCAAAACCCATATTCAAGTCCAAGCTGCGACCCATTCGCCATGGGTGGCGAATGAGTCCCTCTTGGCTCAAAATTCAAAATATTTCAAATTTTCTTTCGAGTTTTTATTTAAAATCACCTTATGTTGGCATATGATGAGGTATCATCATGTTAATAAGGCACAAGTGTGTATAAATAAGTGTTTTTCATCTCATTTGAACTCCCATTCATCAAGTTCACTTATTCACTCATTCATTCAAGCTTTCAAGAACTTTGCATCATTGAATCAAGCATTAATTAAGTATCTTTGGAGCAACCATTGTTATATCTTCAAATTTATTCAATAAGAGTTTGGTAAGTTGATAGAATTTGCATTTTATTTGTTTATCATTCTCTTCCATTCCATTCCTTCATTAAGGGTTTGATTACTAATGTGGGATTTGACCAAGGAAAATCCCTATAACCTAACCCTTAACCATTTTTCCCCTTTTGCATGTGTGTTTGTAGACTTGTGTATGGAAATTTGACAACCTATTATGTGTTGAAAAGTGGATAAGAAAGAAAAAAAGTGTTTCAATTCAACTAGAACCTATTTCAAGCTTGTAGAAGACATTTTGTTCATTTTCTGGAGATTTGACTCTGTCAACCTGACAAGTAGAGAACCTCAGATCTAGAGCTATAGGATTGGTCCCTAATTTCACAGAATTTTGGGAGTGGGCTAATTCACCATCAGTGGAAAATCAGTCCCACATTAAGGCTGGAAATCCATTTTTTGTTAGATTCTAGATCCTGACACTCATAAACCTATTCTTAGAAGTTTTCATGAGAAGTAGGACTAATTCGCTAGTAGTTGCAAATGAGTCCCACTAGTAATTTTAGTAATATCTGCTAGCATTGAAGACACTCCAGATTCACCATTCTCTGCCCAAGTGCACTATGATTCAAACTTCTTCGCTTTTTTTTTTGCATTTGTTCATACTTTAGTTCATGTTTACATATCACATTGTGTTTTCCAAAATTACATAATTCTTAGGTTTTGCATTCATAATTAGTCAAATAGTTCATTTAATTTTA
The DNA here is from genome assembly GCA_007258455.2 of Sequoia sempervirens. Classification (NCBI taxonomy): domain Eukaryota; kingdom Viridiplantae; phylum Streptophyta; class Pinopsida; order Cupressales; family Cupressaceae; genus Sequoia; species Sequoia sempervirens. The sequence continues at coordinate 380,482,842 of VDFB02281492.1, read as the reverse complement.
GTTAGAGTGTTCGATTTACTCTGAATAACATAATAAACATCTTAATTTCAGTGAACCACCTAGACTTTTGAGTGGGGTTTATCTCCCTCCTTTTAGGTGAAACATCCTAAGAGTGCAAGAGTAGTCCATAAGCCCTACCCAAAAATTGATGGTTCATTTTGGTGAACCTACATATTGAACATCATATAATTTTGATTCTCATTTATATTTGCATCCTAGGACTTAATTGCATTGTCTTTTGCAATGCATTTGCATCCTAGGGTTTCTTAAAATTGCATTAGTGAAAGATTCATTTAGACTTCATTTTTGCATAACATATCATTGAAAAAACTAAAAATATGAATTTGCATCCTTAGATTGCATATGAAAAACATTAAAATCACTCTCAATTTTATGAAAAACACAAAAAATTCTCATAGTTGGAGTCATTCACCACCCTGGGCGAATCAGTCCACCTGCACATTTTAGACAACATTTTTAGGCATTTTCTGGGTGTTTCCTACATTTCTATTTTCTGTAAATTCTTTATGTTTTACTTTCAAGATCCTCTATTTTCTTATATTTCCTGCATCTTAGTTTACTTCCATTCATTATCATCATGGAATTTTCTTTTAATAAGTTTGTTTATTCATTGAAATCCTTAGTAAACATGTCCAATTGTGCCTTTGGCTATGACCCTAATGTCCTTGAGCTTCCTCATGCTCCTTCAAATCCTAATTATTTTCCTCCTTGTGATGTAGACATAATTGGAGAAGACAATGATAGCATGAACAAGTTCTTCAATGAATATCTTGATAACCTTGAATGAAGCCAATGTAGCCTTTTACCCATCCATGAACCCACCAAATCTTCCTACTATTGCACCTCCTAATCACTTTGGATACCTCCATCCTAAAACTCAAGTGGGACCTAAGATCCCTCCATCAAGTGAACCTAGTCCCTCTCAAAAAACCCACCCTCAACCATTTTATGATCACAAATTCACAAAATCTTCCATTAACCTTGAAGAAAAATATGGAAAAGGCTTCACTATTCTAAGTAAACAAGGTTGTGACACAACACATGATCATAATATTCACCAACTTCTTGAACAAAAACCAATAGAAGAAAACACAACGGGATTAGGATATCACGATCATCCTCATATTGATAAGTCTCCTTTTCAATATTGGAGACTTCGAGATGATGGTACTATAATCTTTGATTCTCCTCCTAACTTGAACATTCTCCTTCCATGTGAACAACCATAATATAATTCTCATGACAAGCATGCTAGGATCCCCATTGGTCCTCTTCCTCCCATTCATGAAAAATGAGAATCTAGCAAATGAAAATGACCTTACAAATTGAAAAAGCTCAAGTTTCCTACTCATCCTCCACCTGAGTGTGAACAAAAACTTCAATTCCTTTTAAACAAAGGCCTTATACTTTTACCACCTACGAATAGGTTGGTCATCCGTACTAATATTCTAACATATCATATTGCATATATCATCATGTTCTTGGACATCAAACTGAAGCATGTCAGACATTGAATGGCATATTGAACAAGTATCACTTCACTGATACTGACTAATTTCCCATCATCCCTTAAAACAAAATCCTTTTATCTTGGTATAGTTGTATAATTTTCTATTCTCACTATAGCATGATACTTTCTCATCACCCACTTCAGATCACTCTTGCCTTAAACTTTGTGGGGTGAAAGAAGTTGTTACCCTTATCCTAGTAATGCATTTGTTCTTGTCTCTTAACTACATTTCTCTTCCACTTATACTACTTAAGATTGTGAGGCCAATACCTCGATTAATAGTTGACTTGGATTTTCATTACTAGGCCCTTTTCTCATTTTCCTTTTTTATGTGTGTATCATGTTTCCCCGTATTGTACATTTGATATTCTCTCTTTGTACACTTCTTCTATTTGTAACTCTATTCTTCTATATGTCGTGCATTGTATTTTTGTCTTTTTATTTTGTGTTTTCCTTTTGGGGATGATGCAAAGCATTGAGACACCCAATGTCTCTTCCATGTTGACCCAAAAGGTCCTTTATTTTTCACTTTTTTTTTGTGTTTTCCTTTTGGGGATGACACAAAGTGTTGAGATGCCCTATGTCTCTTCCATGCTGACCCAAAAGGTCCTCTCTTTTTCATTTTTGTTTTGTGTTTTCCTTTTGGGGATGATGCAAATCATTGAGATGGCCTATGCCTCTTCCATGTTAACACAAAAGGTCCTTTCCTTTTTGTTTTTGTTTTGTGTTTTCCCCTTGGGGATGACACAAAGCATTGAGATGCCCTATTCTCTTCCATGTTTACCCAAAAGGTCCTTTCTTTTTCATTTTTTTTTTGTGTTTTCCTTTTGGGGATGACGAAAAGTGTTGAGATTCCCTATGTCTCTTCCATGTTGACCCAATTGGTCCCTTTCTCTTTTTCCTTTTTCTTTTCTTGTGTTTTCCTTTTGGGGATGATGCAAGGCATTAAGACCAAAATGTCTCCTTCATGTTGACCCAAAATATTTTCCCTTTTCTCTTACCTTTTTCATTTTATTTTAGCTTGTATTTTCCTTTAGGGGATGACATAAAGCATTGAGACTGCAATGTCTCTTCCTTGACCCAAAACAGACTTTGTTTTCCTTTTGTTTTCGCTCTCTTTGTGTCATTCTTCAAGTTCTATGTGTGTTGGGAAATGATGAAAGTTCTGAAATATTTCATAAAAATATTGCAGCAACAAACTTACTGACCCCAAATCCATAAATCCCTTATGTGTTTGGTGTTATCCTTTCTAGGGGGAACTCCCTTTTTCTTTTGTTAAATTCTTTTTCGTTTACAAAATACAACCTTACTCAGAAACATATGACTTGGCATAGGGGCTTTCCAAGTTGGCTCTCATGTCTTGTTTTATTTTTTGTATTTTTTCTTTCCTACTTTAAATTAATTGCTCACAAAAGGGTGTGTAGAAATTCCTTTAAAGTGGGGGGAATACATTAGCATCATTTCATTTGCATTTTTTGTTCTTAGTGCAGACTTGTCACTTCATACGATGCATTCATCATTTTGTGGATGACATTGGGTGTGATGTTCTTTGTAAGTGTGATCTATCAGAGCATATTGCATTCCTCTTAGTGGCCTGATACGACACACTACATCAACTATGTTGTCAATATACTATTCTTTGATTGGTCCTCTCTTGGAGACATTAGACACAATGTTCCCTAGGTAATGGACCTCACATGAACTTAACAAGACTCGTTTGAACATCTTTTAACATGTTACATTTTTTCATTTTTTCTACCTTGCATAATGCAACTTGCACGCCTATGGTACCTTGCATTTATTCATGATTTATAAACATACGAAGCTTTTCTTGTCTCATGAAGCACAAACTGACATTTTCCTTTGTGGCACCTTGTTAAAGTTATAAGGAGGTATAACTTTAATATGGTTGAGCGGGAAGCCATTTCAGTGGCATGACTTTCCCCATAGCCACCTATGTGTTTGTGAGTGCATACCAACTAGCGTATGTACTTCACCTTTCTAGGCCTTCTCACCCAACAAACCAACATGAGATTTGTCTCCCCAGAGTGAGTATGCATTCTCTTTTTCAAACAAACAGTCTAGATTTAATCCATAATTAGTTGGACAGACGATCGAAGGTAAATTCAATTTCCTTTTTAGATGTGTGTTCCTTTGTTCTTATGTCTAGTTTGCAATGGGATCTTCATCCAGGGGGATTGATCATCCCTCTTGATCATTGTCATTCCATATTTCTAACATAAGTGCATTAGGACCTCTCTCTCGATATTCATGGCTACTTTAGTGTGAGTTTGAAGCAAGTTCATCATCTCTCTAAAGTGGGGGCTAAATGCACCATACAAAAATGGTCCCTTGTCATTTTCATGGTCTTTTAGGCCTTTATTCATGATGCTTGGTCCATTTTTCTTTGATTTAATGTTACAATGTGGCTTGAACATTCACATTAGGTCCTTAAAATCCAAATTATGGTGTCTTGTGAAAGCGTTTTGAAGTGTTGTAAAACATTTCAACACTTTTCTAGACTCTATTAATTAAAATTCACCTAAAAATCACCTTTTCATCACTTATCAAGTCCTATTTTGAAGTGTTGTAAAGTATTGTAACAAGATTTCATGCTTTTCTAGGCTTAATTTAACTATTTACACCTTTCTTATGCTTTATTTGACCCATTTGTGCCCTTATAAGGCTTAATTAAGTACGTTTTTGAATATAAACCCAACAAATGACATTAAATGTGACCTAATTCTTGACACCCACATTCAAGTCCAAGGTGGGACTCATTTTCCATGGGTGGCGAATGAGTCCCTCTTGGCTCAAAATTCATAATAGTTAAAAATTTCTTTCAAGCTTTTATTTAAAACCACCTTATGTCTGCTTGTAATGAGATATCATCTGGTTACTAAGGCACAAATGTGTATAAATATGTGTTTTTCTTCTCATTTTACCCCTCATTCATCAAGTTCACTTATTAACTCATTCATTCAAGCTTTCAAGCACTTTGCATCATTGAATTAAGCATTAATTAAGTATTTTTGGACCATCCAATGTTATATCTTTATATTTCTTCAATAAGGGTTTGGTAAGTTGATATAATTTTCATGTTATTTGTTTATCATTCTCTTCCATTCCATTCCTTCATTAAGGGTTTGATTACCAAAGTGGGATTTGACCAAGGAAAATCCCTATAACCTAACCCTTAACTATTTTTCCCCTTTTACATGTGTGTTTACAAACTTGTGTATGCAGATTTGACAACTTATTAGGTGTTGAAAAGTGGATAAGAAGTCAACAAAGTGTTTCAAGTCAACTACAACCTATTTCAAGCTTGGAGAAAACATTTTGCCCATTTTCTGCAGATTTGACTCTATCAACTCGACAACCAGACAAGCCCAGATCTGCTTCTATAGGATTGGTCCCTGATTTCAAAGAATTTTGGGAGTGGATTGATTTTCTTTCAGTGGTGAATGAGTCCCACCTTAAGGCTGGAAATCGAGATTTTGTTAGATTCTGGATTTGACACTCATAAACCTATTCTTAGAAGTTTTCATTAGAAGTAGGACTGATTCACCATCAATGGAAAATGAGTCCCTTTGGTGATTTTAGTAATTTCTGATAGCATTCAAGACACTCCAGATTCACCAATCTCTACCCAGGTGCACTCTAATTCAGCCTTCTTCCCTTTTGTTTTGCATTTGTTCATACTTTAGTTCATGTTTGCATATCATATTTTGTTTTCCAACATTGCATAATTCTTATATTTTTCATTCATAATCAATCAAATAGTTCATTTAATTATAGTTAGAGCATTCCATTTATTCTAAATAGCATAATACACATCTTAATTTGAGTGAACCACCTAGACTTTTGAGTGGGGTTTATCTCTCTCCTTTTAGGTGAAACATCCTAAGAGTACAAGAGTAGTCCATAAGCCCTACCCAAGAATTGATGGTTCAAAAACAAAGTATCCTTCTATGAAAAAAATCCCAACATTATATCTACCATCAGATTTGTAACCTAATGATGAAAGGCTCTAAATTACAATGATAAAATACATATTTATTTGTAACTTCTAGTACTCAAATATAACAACCTATTATAATTGTAAAGTCAAGATATATTTTTTCCTAACATTCTCTTACTTATCAAACACCTTGCAAGATTAACAAGAGGATCAACACAATGATTTAATTGTTAGGTTGGGCCAAAAAGTCAATGGACTCTTAAAACCATCTAAACTTATTTATTTTCACATGATTAGTTAAAGAATATACAACATTCATCAGAGTCTCTACCTTAACTAGCTTCACCTTTCCTTCATCAATTTCATATTTAGAAAAATAATATTATACATCAATGTGTTTGGCCCTAGTGTGAACTATCAGGTTCTTTGTTAGAGAGATCACACTTTTACTTTCACAAAAAAAATTCATACACCTTGTTTTATTATGATATTTTAGAATAGTCTCTTATGAAAAATGGATTCTTTATGAGCATGAATAACAATTACATACTCCTTAAAATGAGGAATAATCCTTAGGAAATTTAATATCCTACCTCCTCCCACCTACCTCGGCCTTGGGCCTAGTACCCTATCGACTCAATGCTAGGATGTCATGGATATTGTGGCTCCCTCATTTCTTCTTTCTATCCTCCTTTCCTTTCATCGCCATTTATGTTTTCTTGTTTTCATTTCTTCCCTACCTTCTCCTCCCCTGTGTTTGGCCTCTCCTCTACATTTTCTTTGTTTTTCCCCTCTTCCCCATTCACTACCTTTCATTCTTTTTTCTCTGTATTTTCCTTTTCATCCCTATAATATTGTTTCATTATTGAAAGCTTGTGCAGGGCTTCCATATCTCAATCCATTCCCCCATGGCTCTTATACTCATCTGATTGAGATGAGGACAGTGAATCTATTGATGAGGACTTTTATGTGGATTTCCCTATTGTGGATTTGGTGGATTCCCTTATCCCTTCGGTGATAGACTATGGGACTTATGGTTGGGATGAGGAAAATATTTTCTCTTTTAAGAATGTTGACCTCGCTAATGGTTTTCCTAAAGATGTTATTTGGGATTGTTCCTTGGCATCCTTCTTGAAGCCCATCTAAAGGCTCAAAGGTGTTCAGTTGTGAGGTCTATGGAGAAACCCCTTTACACAGATCTTAAAAAGGGTTTCCTTCTCATTTCTATTATTGAGAAGGGTGTTATTCCTTCACCTTCTAATGTTCCTATTCCTATTTCTCCCACTTTTACCCCTATAGTTTTAGAGCTATCCATTAATGGGTTGGCTTGTAGGGATGGTAGTTTGTGTACTCTTCAAGATAATTTATCTACTCCTATTGTTGTTCCTACTTTGGAGGAGATTTAAGCTATGGAGGTTGGTTTCAAATGTAAATAACTGCTTGATATTGACTAAGAGGTCATACATGAAAGTTCTTTTTGTTATTATAAACAATGGTCAAGTTCGGATTGATATTCCTGAACCTATTTTTTTCTTATTCTTTGGATTAGCTTAAGAGATTAGTGGCTGGGATATTATGTGGAATTTTCCCCAACATTGATGCTATTAGAAGATGGGTCATCTATGTTTGGAACAATAGGGGTCAGGTTGAGGTAATTTCTATGCTCAATGGATTCTTTCTCTTCTATTTTCCCTACATGGAATACTATTCAAGCATTTTTCTTAAAGGCCCCTAGTTTCTTAGATCAAATGGTTTCTTTCCTCAAAGGCTATTTCCTAGTTTCAAGCTAATGACAAACACTTTTATGTTTCCTGTTTGGGTTTTTTTACCAAGGCTACCTTTGGAGTTTTAGAATAATTTTTGTTATGAGCATTGATAACTCTTTTGGGAAATTTTGTACTACTTATAAGATTACTAAATCCATGAATCAATTGTTGTTTGGTATAATTTCTATGTTAGTGGAGAATAACCATATTCTCCCTACTAAGAGAACCTTTTCTTCAAAATTTGGTAAGTTGGAGCAGAAAATTGAATATGAAGACTCTCTAGTTATTTGTTATTCTTGTGGTAGAGTGGTTCATGTCCCCTTTACCTGCTAGATGAATAAGAAACACAATTTTTTTAGGAGAAGGAAAAGATGTCACCTATTGTGGAATACTACAACACTCCCACTCACAAGGATTAGATGGAAGATTTACCAATGGACTCCACTGTTTTCATTAGATTAAGACTAGAAGGGACAATACCCATTTATAAAATAGCCATTAAGGAAAATGAAGGGCTCATGAGAAGTGAAACACCCCATAAACTAAAAAATAAACTAACACTTAAACAATCCAACTAAAATAAATAAATAAAAATAGCACACCAAAAAAGACCAACAAGAGACCAAAAAACACCAACAAGTCTCTTAGCAACTTGAGACCATTGATTTCCTTCCACTCTTGAGCTAGGAAGTGGAGCTTCTCCTCAAAATACAGGGGGGATTTTTGCAGATCCTAAGTATCCATTGCGACATCCATAACCAAGTTGTCCACCACCATACATTTCTTCTACTTGTGACAATCATCAGGCCCTTCCTAATCTCTTGATGAAAGATCTGAATGGTGAGGGTGGTATTCTTTATAGTTTCCTTACTATAATTAGTTATGGCCTAGAGGAACTATGTGGTTTTTCCTCTGTTCCTTGTTGATAGCATCGATCTCCATTTGTAAATTCATTTTATCCTCCTTTGTGCCAATGATAGCTCTCACCTCTCCTAACTCCTTATCCCATTTTTCCCAATGCTCAAACAACTTAGCCAGGAAGGCTATCATATCCCATGGAACTTGTTGCAATGTCAGGGTTTTCCCACAATACTGGTTTACAATTTTTGGCCAAACTGGACATTGAACTAATTTTTTCTAACTGAATCTTCACTTTTGGGCACCTATAGCAGCTAAACCGTGAGGAATTTGAAGATCATGAAAACTAGTGATTTGTGAATTTTTTTTTGTAGATTCTAAATATATTTTTTTCAAAATTTTTGGAATCAGATTTCACTTATTTTTTTCATCTCCTTCAAAAACTAGTTTTTTTAGTAAACACCATTTTTAAGGAGTGGCGCTCACCGTATAACACATAACCCTTTTTCTATGAAGGATATAGTCCTAAATTTCTCAAATTTATATTTTTAACTATGATATCTAGTGCTTCCAATTAGTTTCATAGTTTTTTTATTAAATATTTTTTCCTTAATCAAGTTTCAAAGTCAAACCAATTACAATTTAGAAATAGGCAGACTGTATAACACAATTTTTTTTTGTATGTATTGAAATTCTTTTTTTTTTGTTGGATCACGTAATTTAATATTTGGTGCACTCATATTTTTCAAATTTTTTTTGATAATCTTCTATTTTTCCACATGTGTAGAACAAAGACCTTGATTTTTGGTGAAAATCCTAGATTCACAAGAAATAAAAAAATAAATATAATAATAAAAAGAAATTTATTTAAAATTATACTTTTTGGGAATCTTATAATAAGGACTACATACTTACAAAAATAAATTTTAAATGAATTCATTTGATCCCCCAAAAGGTAAATCAAAAGTGATTTTTTATCAACATTTTGATAGGTGTAAAGGAGACTCTGTTATAGGTATGGTTTAAAACTAGTGGGGTTTTATCTAAGGGGGTTTGATCTAAGGTAGTTTGATAGAACCCTCTTCAATTGGAATGATTTAAATGGAACTTTTTCAAGATTAAATCATTATATTTTCTAAAAATATGGGATTTCAGCAAAAATTAGAATCTCCTAGAAATTGTAAACTAGCTTTGTGGGATCACCCTACAACACCTTATTTTCTAGAATCTAGATTATCTCTTTGATAGTAACCAGCTAACTCAAGAGCCACTTAAGTATGTCATTTTGAACATTAACTATCTCTAAAATTTAATTAATTTTGTTGCAAAGGAGGTCACCAAGAACATAATTGTCAAAACCCACCTTGGGTTTAGCTTAAGTTCCCTCCAATTTGATGCTAAAATTAGGGGAATTTTGAAGGTAGGGTTAATAACAGGGGGTGTTTGGGATATCAAAATCCTCTGCATGAATAGGTGAGTGCATTGGGGAATTGGAAGAGTGTGGGATTCAATGACTCGTCATTTGAGTTATCTGAATCACCAGACCCAGAAATAGAAGTAGGAGTGGGATTGGACACAGGGGCAACTTTAATGGGGTCAGGAGGGGTTTCCTTATTAGTAGGGGTTTTACCATGGGCATGGGTAAAATGATGAAATTACCAAAGCTATGATCAATAATTGGTTGACTAGTGTTAACACTATGAATGAAAGAGCTAGAAAACTCAAGATCCATGGTTGATGTACTAGCACGAGATGTCATGAGACTTGGACTACATCTCACTAAATTATTGGCAATAGGACACCAGGTTGTGAATCTCATAAAAGTTTCAACAAAACCAAAAGTGCACCTAAAATGGAGAAAAGGCACTAGACAAATGTAATAAACACCCAAAAGTAGGAATCACAATTTGCAAGTATGTCAAAAGATTTTGTAATTTTTAAAGTTGAAAAAATATAATTTACTAATTATGCTATACAAAAACCTAAAAATGACTTCTTTTGAATGCCATTTTTTATTCCAAACAATGCACTTAATTTGAACAATTGAACTTAATGTAGGAAAGTACAAAATGTTCTATTTTGTTTAATTGAAACATAGATATGACACCAAAATGAAATGAAGAAAATAGAGACAAAATGATACACAAGAATTTGAAACAACCCTTGTACAAGGATAGGTTCACCCAAGGGTGAATTGGTCATTGTATAGGGGTTGGAAAAATTAAATTTTATGTGTCTGGTTTAATGTTTGAGTTCGCTATTTCAGGTTATAGACTATGAATTCAATGGTAGCTTTTTTCAGTTTTAGGTGTCCTAATCCAAGTGCAACTAGTGATAAATGGTGAAAAAAGTGATAACTTTTTGAATACAATTTGAACCAAAATTTAGAATCTAAATGATTGAAAGATACTCTTGATGCAACTATAATGCAACATGTATGCAAAATTTATGTTTTTTTATGAATTTGAATGATGCAAAACATGCAAAACTAAACCCTAAATGTAATGCAAAGGATACTAATGCAAAAAAAAACTAATCCAAAACTAGAAGTAGGGTTTTGAATGTCTTCAAATCAAAATTTATAATGTACAGTTTTAGGTTCACCAAAATGGAATATAGGGAAAGGGGGAGAATGAATAGGAGACCTAAAAATGAGAGACCTATGCCAAAAGAAAAATGGGGTGTCCATCTAATCATAAATCCACCTTTTCCATGTTCATTAGTTTAGTGTAGGAAAATGTATACCCTTGCATTTTCACATTTTTTGGGCCCACCTTGCCTCTTTTTTCCCCATTTATGTCTTAATTGGTCCTATTTTTCATCCAGAAGCCTAATGAACTATATCATTTTTTTGGCTAATCTTGACAAACATCAATGGATAAATGATAATTTAATGATTCTAGTTGTCTGCCTCTAATTTTTGGGTTAGGACTAAGATGGCACCTAGGGCATCTTTGTTGCCCAAGGGTCTTTGGAATTTGATTTCAAGTGTGCCTTAAAGTGGCCACTTTTTGGAGCCTGTACCTTGAGTTTCATGCCTCAGGACTAAGATGCCACCTAGGGAATCTTAGTCAGGCCCCTTAAGGTATTTTCGAGATTCAATTTCAAATTCTAGTGGGATTTAGCCTCCTTTAATTAATGAATTCATAAGTTGGCTTGTTGTGGTGTAATTTCAGGATGTTAAACATAGTAAAGTATAAATACAAGGTTCCTTCTCTCATATTTCCATACCAAGAAATCTAAGCATCCAAACATTCAAGTATTCAAGCATTTAATAGAAATTCATTAAGTATTTGGAGCCATCATCAGTATTGAAGCATCATATCAAAGATATTCTTGCATCATGTGTGTTTTTGAGCTAACATTTGTGATGTGTTTTGATTAAAGCAAGAAATTCAAGTCAAGATCTATTAAGCACTCCTTAATTTCAAGATCTAGATTCAAGCTAGCCATCTCACACAAGTTTGTATATTTCACAACAAGGGTTTGGTGAGATACAACATAGAATTTTATTCATTCATAATTTCCCTCCTTTATTTCATTTCATTTTAAGGTCTAATTACCAACAAGGGGTTTGACCAAGGAAAACCCCCATTTACTAACAATCAACAAGTTTTTACTCTCTTGTGTGCTTGTAATTGTACATTTAGGTTGAAGAATTGAAGATCATTTAAAGTGAAAATTTGCAAAGTTCCAAAGTAGCATTGGAAAGTTGTCATCTTCATAGAAACTCACATACAGGGTAAATCCAAATTTTTTAGAACCTGATATCAGAGAAGAAGGAAGTTCAGACATCAAGCCTCAAGATCACCTTCATATATTTTAGAAATTTAGATTGGGACTAAGAAGGTAGCAAGGGTGTCTTATTTCTCCAAATGGAATTTTATAGATATTCTCTTAGATCATATTATACCATCTAAATATTTTGCATCTTCCCTAAACAAAATTAGCTAGACTAATAAGACAATAAGGGTGTCTTAGTCCTCCATAGCACATTTTGATAGCTTTTTTGCATTTCTAGAATCCTCATCACATTTCCAAACTTCCCAAGTACATACATCATAACTTCCTATTGCTTAATTTCATCATTTGCATCCTTCATTTAGCTTACATTACTAGGTTTTGTTAGTTGAATGTTAAAGTTTCGTTTACAAGCTTTTGCTTGGTGGTGAACCCCTCAAAGCTTAAAGAACCCCCTCCTAGGTCATCCTTGTTCATAATTGACTCACCTTTGAGGTTGATAGTCAATCCAGTTTTGGATTCCTAGGACATTATTGAGTGACCAAAAGATAATAGAGGTGGGCACTCTCCCCCCACATCTTATTTTCTTTTCAGTTCATTTTGGTGAACTTGACATTTTAGAACATTCATTTTTTCATTTGGAGTTAATTAAAGTACTAGATCTAGGTTGCATTGAATTAGTGAAAATGTATCTAGTGTTTCTCACATTTGCATTAGTGAAAGTGCATATAGGTTTCATTTTTTCTTTCTTGCATCATTTCATCTTAGTGAAAAACTGAAAAGTGCATTGTTATTCATCCTAATTGTATTTAGGAACATTGTTATTTCATTCAAAATTAAAAAAATTGCATTCAAATTTGCATCTAATTGCTTGTCATTAGTTACTTTTTCTTGAATTCATTTTCATAGTTTTATGTTTCTAAACATTTGGTCCCTAGGTTGGCAACCTGGGAATACTGTTAACAACTCAGAGCTTTTTTTTTTTTATAAAAAAACCGCTACTGGTACAAAAACTATTACAAACCAAGATCATACATGAAAACCAAAAAACCTTCCACAGAAGAGAAAAGAAAATAAAACTAGAGCTTTGCATGAAGATGTGCAAAATAATATTATTCAAGAAATCATAATTACATGAGATGATTTCCTTTATAAAAGAAATGGTATGCATAACCCTAATGGAAATCCTAAAAGGAAAAAACCTAGTGTGCACAAATAATTAATAAATAATTAATTATTAATGTGCCTAAGTAAACTTATGCAAGTGTAATTAAATATTAATTACGCTAACACCCCCCATAAGTGCAACTTAGGGAGACTAAAAAAGCATGTACCTAAAACTAAGATGAATGCAAGAAAGCATGAATGGGTCCTGGCAACAAGGCCTGATCAGTTACCCATGTACAAATGAAATAGTTAGGTAGAGAAGGAAAATATAGTGGGACAAAAGCCCCATACAATGAGATGACTTTTGCAAAGAATCACTGGAAGAACACTATGGAGTAACACTGAAACCAAAATCTAACAAGCAAGGAAAGACACTTTTGTTTACAAGAAACCAAATGAGAGTCACTGAAGGACTCATGCAGAATCATAATAATGCACAATAGACCCAATGCCATGGAACACTGGAAAACTCACAAATAGGAACAACCCTAACATTTGTGAAGCAATAGTAGATGAAATGATGATAGAATCTAGAAGCCATGTATCTCGATTTTGATGCCAAATTGTGACTAAAAATAATCCATAGGATCAAGTGCCATGAATATTCTGGAACATTAATGACAAATTTACTAGCCCTCAAACTGAGATGGATCCAATGTGGATCATTAACCATAGGCTCTTAATCTGAAGTGTGAACCGATGTGAATCTGATATTTTTCAAGCTACAAGCAAGATGTGTCCAAAAGAAACTAAGAAACCAGATATAACCCATGCAAGTTTTCGTCAAAAACCAAGATGAAGATCAAAGTTCATGCACACTCTAATTAGATTATTATGCAAGAAACCCCCCTGATGGAACTTTATATCAGTTCATTTATTAGAATACCCAATGATTTCAAAAGGAGAGAATGCTAAACATGTATAAACAAAAAATTGAAATTGATGTTAGATCTGTGTAGAGGATAGAATCAGATTTTTGATGCCATGAGAATTGCGAATAAAGGATCATCAAGTCAAAATATATGCCGTCTGAAGTGAAATATGAACATCTCACTCCAATCGGGAAAAAATCCCACCAAAGAGAAAAATATCTGAAAACAAACTACACCATCATAAAATTGTGCTCACCAGCTTTCTGACGATATCTCGTTTCAAAACGTTCGCCTCTGGGATCAAAAGTTATGATAAAATGAAAAAAATGGTTATTTGGGGGAAAATCAGGGTACTTAAAGGCTAAATGGAGGAAAAAACTCAACACCTTTTTCTCTAGCCCCTAGTCCACCATATGACCAGGGGCACTAAAAAAGCAAACAAAATCCTGCCACTAGGCGAGTGGCGGGTGAGTTGAGCACTGGTGGCGGTGGACAAGGCACCACCCAAGCTAGCAGAGTTCCCTTAGATCAACCGACTGAAGGAAGAATGGTCGGTAATGAGAGGAGGAGCTTGGGTCAGTGACAAAAATTCCAATGAAGACTGGAGGGGTTGGTTGGAGAAATGGTGTCGGAGGATGAAGCCGATGGGCATGGAGGTTTGAACAAGGTAGCCAATAAAAAAATATTTTGTAGAACATATCAAAATTTATATTTTTTTTACCTACAATTATATCGTACCCTGTACCTCATGGGCCGTACGACCAACTAGGTAATTTTTTTTTCGTCATGAACAACTAACACCGAATATAGGCAGGTTATATGTCATTTTTCATCTCTCGGACACTCTGGATCTGATGGTGAGGTCTGATCTACCTGAAAATGCACCAAAAGCTTCACAACTCCTAGATCTGGAAAATCTTCAAACCCTCATAACTCTGGCATAAAATGTCAGATTTAGGTGAAACAAAAGTTGATCTTGACTTTTTGGACAACCCTGGACTCAAAAATGAGCTCATATTTCCTCCAACATATACCAAAAGTGACCATGCAAGAGCACCCAAATAGAGAGACAATCTCAAGGTATGAAACCCTCAAGGAATCTGAAACTACTCTGCACTGAATCTCTCCATAAGTCTGAGAAGGGGTCGCATATCAAGGCTTTGATACCATGTTAGAAACCAAGATCAAACATGCAAACCAAAAAACCTTCCACAAAAGAGAAAAGAAAATAAAAGCAGAGCTTTGCATGAAGATGTGCAAAGTAATATTATTTAGGAATTCATAATTACATGAGATGATTTTCTTTATAAAAGCAATGGTATGCATAACCCTAAAGGAAACCCTAAAAGGAAAAGCCCTAGTGTGCACAAATAATTAATAAATAATTAATTATTAATGTGCCTAAGTAAACTTATGCAAGTGTAATTAAATATTAATTACACTAACAAAAACACCCTTCTTGGCATCTTAGTCCGTCTATGGGTTTTTGGCTCATAATCTTTTCTCCGTTTGCTTTTTGTTTCACATTTTGGAACTTCAAAATCTCACCAGTAGGACCAAGATTCCCTTACTAGAATCTTAGTCCCTATTGACTCTGACTTTCCAGCTTTCAGGGCTTGAATTACTTCTCTATGCTTTTGTTTCCTGCTTTCAATTTTTTTTACAGTTTATAGAATTGTTGTTATCTCAATTTCTTTCATTTCAAGTTTAATTGTAAGCATATGATATTATGTTCATTGCACTTTCTTTGTGTGGACATGGAAAAAGTAACCCTTCTACTTTTTCTCATTTCCAGGCCCTCCTAGTGGATTTTGGCTTGGGTTTTCCTAGATTTAATGTTGTAATGTGGTCAACACAATCACATTAGGTCCTGGACCCTTGTTAATAATTAAGACTTCTAAGATGTCTTGTAAAGGTGCTGTGAAGTGTTGTAACCCACTTTTACACTTTTATAGGCACCATTCATTATAATTCACCTAAATAATCCCTTTTTATCACTTACCAAGTCTTATTCCAAAGTGTTTTCAAGTGTTGTAACCAACTTTCATGCTTTTCTAGAATTTTCATCACTAATTCAACCCTTTTTCATGTTTAAATGACCCTTAATGCACTTTCCAGCCCTCCTTACGTGTATTTTTGAGGATATTCCCATTAGACAACATTTAATGCTCTTTAATTCCTGACAGCCACTTAATTTGCTTAAGTGGGACTAAGTCACCAATAGGAGTGACTTAGTCATTTTTGGCACAAAAATAAAAATAATTTCATTTTTTTTGCAAGATTTTGTTCTCTAACCCTTGAGGTCGGCCTCTGATGTGTTATTTTCAAAAAAATTAGGAAAATAAAGAATAAATAAAGGTTTTTCCTCTCATTTTAAGCCCGCCCATTTATTCAAGCATTCACTCAAGCAATTAACTTAATCATTCTCAAGCTTTCAAGCACTCAAAGCATAACCAAGTCATCAATTGGAGCACTTCATTGCATATCTTCATATTTCTACATCAAGGGTCTTGTAAGTTTATGACATTGCATATTGTTTACTTATCATTCTCTTCTTATTTCATTTAATTATATAGGGTTTGATCAAGGCAAACCCCTATACTCCAACCCTTAAGCATTTTTTCCCTCTTTGCACGTGTATTTGCAGACTTTATAGGTAGAATTTTCAAAGAAATAAGTGGTGAAAAGTGGTGAACAAGTCATCAAAGATATTCAAGTCAACAAATACCTGATTCAAGCTTGGAGACTCTTTCTATCCCATTTTATGTAGAATCAAGATCGAACACCTATTAGAAAAGCAACTGCAGACCTGAAGCTACATGATCCTATCCCAAAATTCTTGAAATCTACAGGTAGACGAAGTCACCAGAAGTGGTGAATTAGTCCAACTACCAGGCTTGAAAAGTGGTTTCAGCATTTTTGGATACCCATTTGGTAGATTAATGTTTTGGCAAGTTTTCCTGAAACTGGGACTAAGTCGCTCAGCTTGGCGTAAGTGTCCTAGTCAACATTTTTAGTCAAATTTGTAGGATTCTAGAACCTCTCCACTTCATATTTTATATTCCAGATGAACCGCTCTAGTTTTGTTCAGTTATTTCATTATTTGCTTGCATTTTTACATGTATTTGCATATCATAGTGTGTTTTCAAGCACTTTGCATTTCTTAGGTTTTGTATCATTAAATAATTTTCATTTTAGATTAGTGCATTAGTAAATCATATTTAAACACATTACATCTCATTTACATTAATTTTGAGTGTAGACATTTGCATTTCAGACACTTATTCTTTGTCCTTTTAGGTGAAAAACCCTAGTAGAGCTTAAAGCATATCTCTTATTGCTTGAGTAGAGCTTATCTTGATAATGTTTTCAAAATTTACATGACCCAATCTCCTATGCCACAACCATATTTCATCTACTTGAGCAATTAAACAACTCCCATTGGCATTATTCATGTGAAAGATATTACCTTTTGTTTGTTTACCTATAGCAATCTTATTTCTAGAACTTCTGCGTATCTTGAATCTTCCATTTTGTACTAAAGTTAATAGCCCTTGTGCACCATTTGTCCAACACTCAACAAGTTGTTTTTCAAGCCTTCAACATAGAGAACATCATCACTGTTACCCTTACCACCAAGACAAATAGATCCTCTACCTCAAATCACATCAACATTCTTATCTCCAAAACTTACAACCCCACCATCATACTTCTCTAGACTCACAAATTTTCTTTTATCACCGGTCATAAGATGTGAGCATCCACTATCAATGACCCACTCATATTTTTCTTCAAATCAGGCTACAAGAGACTTTTCATCTTTAGAAAATTCAGTAGCCACAAGATTATCTTCAATGGTAGCAATAAAAACCCATTCATCTTCATTTCCATTATCTTTATCAGACTCATCATCAGTCACTACTTTTTCAACAAAGTAACATCTCTTTTGGAATCTAGAAATTTTACGCTTGGATCTAGGAACTCTTTTAGGACACCTTGATGCAAAATGACCTATTTTATTACAAGAAAAACATTTAATAGGAAACACATCTTCATACTTACCTTTTCGTCTTCCTTCTTGTTTTGCAATCAATGCTTCCAATTCTTCTACCTCTTTCTTTATTTTCAAGTTGTTTTAGTTCTTTCACAAATATACTTGATAGCTTTCTAGAAAATTCTCCAAATTGTATCTTTCCTATTACCTGTGAGTAGCCTTGAACCCTTGTCTCTGAGTAGATTCACCAAATTCAATTATTTCAAAATCAAATGTTTTTACAACCAACGTAGTTCTTGATATCTTGTTACTGATCTGACTTCTTCAATACATGAGCTTTCACTTTGGTGTGGAGGGATTCAAGGATTTGAGTATCTTAGCCACACCAAGACCACCTCTTCACATCTATCACCCATCATTATCCTCATCTACTTTTGCATGTTAGGCTAACATTTTCATCTTCACCATTTTAAAATTTTCATACTTTCTCTTTCAAATTTAGAGCTTAGCCTATTCACCTGTGCATCTCCTTCATACAAGGTTTCTAACTTCATCCAAATATCATGAGTTGTCTGTAATCTTATCACATTAGCCATCTCCAAATTTTTCAAAGCACTCACCAGAGCTTCAATAGCCCTAATATTATTTTTAGCGTCTTTGATCTCATCAGTAGTGGAGGGACCATTCTAATGAATAACATATGGATCTTTTGTAATCTTCCAAAAAGCTTCACCAATACATCATAGATGACATTGCATCCTAACTTTCCACAGTGAGTAGTTAGTGCCATCAAATATCAAAATGTCCTTCTTGAATGTTGCCATCTCAGATCACCTTAAACTTTAAGACTTTTTAGAGGAACCCGCTTCTAATACCTCACAATTATTATTGGTAGATCATGACACACAACCGAGAGGGGGCTAAGTGAATCAACAGACAAAAACTTAATTTTTTCTTACTTAATTCTAATATGAGATCTAATGAATACAATTAAAACAGAAACAATTAACACATCGAGAAGAGAAACCAATTTTTTTTTCATGAAACCCTGCTAGGGGAAAAACCATGGTGGATGTTAGTCCACAAGATTAAACCCTATTAAAATTATAATGAAATCAATAAAGGGGAATGCACAAGCATTCAAGCACACTTCCTAGAGCTCACTGCTCAATTATAGAAGGGGCTCACTGCCCAGCAATACAAAACATGATTAAAATCCAAAGGTACAAAACTAATAAAAGAGGCTTCCACAAGCTTTCATTATGCTCCAATTAAGCTTATAAACCCTTTCTTCACACTTCTTAATATTCTTCACACTCTACTTACAATTGAATGATATTCACACAAATAGGAGCACATTGAGCACTTTTTTCCACATTGACCCATCACCATGAACAATTCACACATATATATATTCCGCTTCATGAGATTTCATCACACAACTTAGTCAGTCTAGGAAAATAAAACATATTTCAATGTCGGTATAAATTTAAAAATAATTTTTAATGGAACTGTCAGCCACAACATAGTGGGAGACCCAAATTAACATCTCCAACACAAACAATATTTTAATTAATTTCTACCATGATCCAACAACACGTTACCACAAACATGTCAGCCAGGAACATGAAAAACTGAACATGTGCAAGAAAAGATTTTTAATCACGAGCTCATCAGTCAATGTGGATGAACCAAAAAGATAGAGAATGATATAGAGACATCCAAGAACATTCCTTAGAAACAACATAGAAGCATCCACAATAACTCTGAGGCTATTAGGAATCACACAATCTTTCATTCCAAGAACACCGACAAAATCACAAAACAAGAATAAACTACAACATGATCAAAACTTCACATGTGACTCTAAATTTCTAGTAGATGATATAAATATACTCTCAACACAAACCCTTTAACTACACCAACTAATCCTCAATGTACAAAACAAGATTCCTTCATGACTTGCATAGTTCCACTAGGAACCTAGAATACTTTCTATTACATTTTTCTCAATATCCTCGACATATACAACCTTTAATACACGAAATGCTAATAGTGTTTACATCAATGACAACCACATATTAGTAACCATAACCACAACATCCAACAATCTCCCTCTTTGGCATTGATGGCAACACATGTGAAAAATACCATCAACCCAACACACTGACTTCTTCTTTTCAATTGCACTTCTCCCACAAGGCTCTTCTCCTTAGAAATATTTTTCACATGCACTTATCTCCCTTTGACATCAATTGAAAAGGTAACCATGACCTTTCCACATACAAGCTCTGAACCACATATCAACACATCTGACTAATCCTCCTAAGTAGTAGACATAGAAACATCAATCCAGATCAGAATATAGCAATGAAGCTCACGGATTGATGCAAATAAATGTATCTTTAGTTCTTATCAGGAGGGGTAATCACCCCTAGCATTCCTCTGAGATACTCAAAAGTATCCTTCGACAATGGCTTAGTAAATATATCTGCAATTTTTTCTTTGGTAGGCACATATTCCAATCTGACTTCTTTCTCATCCACTTTCTCCCTTAAGAAATGAAACTTGATTGATATATATTTAGTCTCGTAATGTAGCACCGGATTCTTTTAAATATTTATTGCCCTTAAATTGTCACAGTATATGGCAATAGGTTCTGCATATACCACTTTGATATCTTTCAATATCTATTTCATCCATATCACTTGAGTATAGTTATTTGTAGCAGTAATGTATTCTACTTCAGTAGTAGATAAAGAAATGGAATTCTGATTTTCGCTCAATTAGGACACCAACTTCTTCCCTAGGAAGAAAACACCACCACTAGTACTTTTCCTATCATTTACATCTCTAGCCCAATCCGCATTAGTATATGAACTCAAAGTGAGATCATCATCCTTTGGATACCAAAGTCCAAAATCAACTATCCCTTTCAGATATCTAAAAATTCTCTTCACAATAGTCACATGTGATTCTTTTGGACCAGCCTGAAATCTAGCAACCATACATACAACATTCATAATGTCTAGTCTATTTTGAGTTAAGTAGATCAATCCACCAATTATTGACTTGTATCTAGTTTGATTCTCCTTAGGAGAATCATCATTCTATTTAAACTTACATCCAGTCACCATGGGAGTACCAACACATTTTGATTCATCCATTCCAAACTTCTTTAGTAGTGCTCTCACATATTTGGACTGAGATATGAAAATCCCCTTTTCTAATTAAGTAACTTGCGATCCCAGAAAGAACTTCATCTCTCCAATCATACACATTTCAAATTCATTCTTCATCTTATCAATAGACTTCATACATAGATTGTCATCTCCTCCAAAAATGATGTCATCAACAAAAAATTCTATGATTAACTCCTCATCATGATCTAATTTGAAGTATAAGTTGCTATCAACAGTACCTTTAATGAATCCAAGCTTTAGTAAGTTTTTTTCCAATCTAGCATACCAGGCTTTGGGGGCTTGCTTGAGTCCATAGAGAGCTTTCTTTAATTGGTAGACCATATCTTCCTTGTAGGTTAGCTAAAATCCATCTGGCTCTTTAATGTATACTTCTTCTTCTAGTTCTCCATTCAGAAATGTTGACGTCACATCCATTTGATAGACTTTATAGTTTTTGTATGCAGCATAATCAAGAAATAATGTTACAATTTCAATTCTAGCAACAGGGGCAAAGGTTTCTTCAAAATGAACACTTTCCATTTTAGAATGCCCTTTACATACCAGTCTTTCTCTATTCTAGACCACTTCACCTTGTTCATTTAGCTTGTTCTTAAACACCCATTTTGTACCAATCACATTTTTTTCTTTAGGCCTGGGAACCAGTATCCATGTGTCATTCTTTTCAATTTGTGTCAACTCTTCCTTCATAGCTTCCAACTAGTGTTCATCTTGACAAGATTCAGTGACATTTTTAGGTTCAATCTTGGAAATCAAACAATATTCTTTTGCAATATTTCTTCTATTTTGCACTCCTTTATTCTTATCTCCTATGATTTGACTCTCAGATCGATTTATCTTTAAATACCTTGGAGTTTTGGGACATTCTTGAACTTATGATTCTTCTGATCTTTCTTCTACACTTGAACTTGTATGCGTTTCTTGATTGACTTGATTTACCAAAACAATTTTTGGTTACTTTACCAAAACATATGGAATAAAATGAAGTAGATTCTCTGTCTAAGAATTCTTCGCTTTTCCAGTATTTTCTTCATCTAAATAATAACCACAATATCTAGATGATTTTACAGAGTCCTCATCAACTTTGACATTTTCACTTTCAACCATCTTTCTCAGTCTTTTGTTATAGAACCTATAGGCCTTATTTTTAGTGGAGTCACCTAGGAAAATACCTTCATCACTTCTTGCATCAAACTTTCCAATATCATCATATCTTTTGATATAACACTTGCTTCCAAAGACCTTGAAATATTTAACAGTAGGCTTGTAACCAAACCATAACTAAAAAGGGGTCTTATCAAAATTACCATTCACATTTACCTGGTTCAAGGTATACACAACAGTGTTGACCGCTTCACTCTAGTACATTTGAGACACATTTCCTTCCATCATCATTGTTCTGGCAACATCCAAAATTGTTCTATTATTTCTCTCTACAACACCATTCTATTGAGGGGTTTGAGGAGCAGATAATTGTCTTTTAATTTCATGCTCTTCACAAAAAAATTTAAACTCCTTGGAGGTGAACTCACCACCTCTTTCAAATCTCAGGCACTTGATTTTTAGACCTTTCTCATTCTCTACCATAGCCTTAAAATTTTTGAACTTTTCAAATGCTTCACATTTTTCTCTTAGGAAAGAAATCCATATCTTTCTAGAGTAGTCATCAATAATCAACATAAAGTACCTTTCTCAATGAATAATTTTGACTCTAGAGGGACCACAAAGGTCAGTATGTAACAGCTCCAGCAAATTATTTGATTGAAACTATTTTCTCTAGAAGGAGACTCTAGTTTGTTTACCCATCTGACATTCCTTGCAGATTGTGTCAGTAGGCTTTACTAACCTAGGTAGATCTCTTATTGCTTGAGTAGATCTTATCTTGATAATGTTTTCAAAATTTACATGACACAACCTCCTATGCCACAACCAACTTTCATCTACCTGAGAAATTAAACAAATCCCACTAACAATATTTAGGTGAAAGATATTACCTTTTTTCTATTTACCCATAGCAATCATATTTCTAGAACTTATGTGTATCTTGCATCTTCCATTTTTGAACTAAATATCATAGCCCTTGTGCACCATCTGTCCAACACTCAACAAGTTATGTTTCAGTCCTTCAACATAGAGAACACCATTAGTGTTATGCTTACCACCAAGAAAAATAGATCCTCTGCCATGAATCACACTGACATTCTTATCTCCAAATCTTACAACCCCACCATCATACTTCTCTAGACTTAGAAATTTTCTTTTATCACTGGTCATCTGATGTGAGCATCTACTATCAATTACCCACTCATCTTTTTCTTCAACTCATATTGTAAGATCCTTTTCATCTTTATCAAATTCAGTAGCCATAGGATTATCTTCAATGGTAGCAATAAAAACCCATTCATCTTCATTTTCATTATATTTATTAGACTCATCATCAGTCACTTCTTCTTCAACAAAGTAACATCTCTTTTGGAA
Organism: Sequoia sempervirens; assembly: GCA_007258455.2. Lineage (NCBI taxonomy): Eukaryota > Viridiplantae > Streptophyta > Pinopsida > Cupressales > Cupressaceae > Sequoia > Sequoia sempervirens. The sequence goes on along the minus strand of VDFB02281492.1, from coordinate 380,459,274 downwards.
TCTAGAATTTTTAGGCATAGATATAGGAACTCTTTTAGGAAACCTTGATGCAAAATGAACTATTTTATTACAAGAAAAACATTTGATAGGAAATACATCTTCATACTTACTGTTTCCTCTGCCTTCTTTTTTTTCAATCAGTGCTTCCAATTTGTCTACCTCTCTTTATCTTCAAGCTATTTCAGTTCTTCATCATACTTTGATACCTTTCTAGAAAATTCTCCCAAATTGTATCTTTTCCTGTTACTTCTTGATATAGTAGCCTTGAATGCAGATTCAGTCTTCAGAGTAGATTCACCAAATTCACTTATTTCAAAAGCAGCAAGCTTGCCAACCAGCGTGTCTCTTGATATCTTTGTTACTGATTTAACTTCTTCAATAGCATGAGCTTTCACTTTGTAGGAGGGAAGAAAGGATATGAGTATCTTATCCACAATTCCATCTTCATCCACAAGACCACCGACACATCTAATACCAATCACTATCTCATCTACTCTTTGCATAAAAGAAGTAATATTTTCATCTTCACCCATTTTCAAATTTTCATACTTCCCTTTGAAACTTTGTAGCTTATCCATCTTCACCTATGCATCTCCTTCATACAATGTTTCCAGCTTCATCCAAATATCATGAGTTTTCTGCAATCCTATCACATTAGCCATCTCTAATTCTGTCAGAGAACTCACCACAGCTTCAATAGCCCTAACATTATTTTCAGCATATTTGATCTCATTAGCAGTGGAGGAACCATTATGAGGAATAACATATGTATCTTTTGTAATCTTCCAGAAAGGTTCACCAATAAATATTAGATGACATTGCATCCTAACTTTCCATAGTGAGTAGTTAGTACCATAAAATCTTAGACTATCCTTGTTGAATTTTGTCATCTCAGATCACCTCAAACTTTTAGGCTTCTTTAGAGAAACCTGCTCTTATACCAATTGTTGGCAGAACAAGGACACACAATTGAGAGGGGGGTGAATTAGTTGTGACAGAAACTTAAAATTTTCTTAATTAACTTAATTTAATCTTAGATCTAATAAATAAGAAATTAACCACAAACAGTTAACACATCAAAGAGACATAGAACACCAGGATTTTTGTGTGGAATACCTATTAGGGGAAAAACCAAGGTGGATGTTAGTCCACAAGATTATACCCTATTAAAAGTATAATGAGAAATAATAAGGGGAATGCAAATGCATTCAAGAACATTTCCTAGCACTCACTACTCAAATACAAAAGGGGCTCACTTCCCAACAATACATAATAGGATTAAAATCCAAAGGGTACGAACTAAGAAAATAGCTTTTGCACAAGCCTGATTATAGTTCCAATTAAGCTCAGAAAACATTCTTCACACTTCACTCAATCTTCTTCACACTCTACTCTGAAATTTAATGATATTTGCACATAGGATCACACCAAGCACTTTCTACACACACTACACCAATGAAACAATTGCACATATATATTTTCTTCATTAGATTTCATCACAACTTAGTCGGCTAGGAAAATAAAACATATTTTCAATGTCGGCCCAAATTTACAAATAAATTTTTAATTTTAATCCACCATGGTCAGCCATAAGATAGGGGAGAGCCAAATTAACATCTCCAACACAAAAATATTTTAATTAATTTCACCACAAAGATCCACAAAACGCTACCACCAACATGTCGACCAAGAACAAGAAAAACTTGAACATGTACAATAAAAGATCTCCAACCATGAGCTCTTCGAATAATGTGGATGTAATACAAAGATACAAAATGATCAAGAGACATCCAAGAATACCAAGAAACAACAAAGAAGAATCTACAACAATTGATACTAACAAAATTAGACAATCTTCATTCAGGAACACTAACAAAGACCACATAAACATTGTCAAACCACAACATGATCAAAACTTCACGCGGACCTTTAAAAATTCTAGTAGATTATCTATATACACTAAAAAATAAACCCTTTAATCCACACTAGATAATCCTCAATGCACATAATAAGATACCTTCATGACCTGGACAACTCCACTGGGAACCTAGAATACTTTCTTTTACAATTTTCTCAATATCCCCAACATATACAACCTTTAATAGACCAAATACTAATTTAGTGTTGACATCAATGACAATTACATATTATCAACCATATCCACAACATCCAATAGTATTTACTTGTAACTGAACCATAGATTTTTGGGTAGGGCTTATAGGCTACTCTTGTGCTCTTAGGATTTTTCACCTAAAAGGAGAGAGATAAACCCCATGCAAAAGATATATGCTAGGTTCACTCAAATGATGAAATGTATGATGTAATTTAGACTAAATAAAATGATATAAATTCAATTGGATGGTCTATGTCATTGATTATGTATGCAAAACCTAAAATTTATGCAATATTAGAAAACAAAATTTGATATGCAAACATGAACTAAGAATGAACAAATGCAAAACAAAATAGAAAAGGGTTGTTTCAAAGTGCACTTGGGTAGATAATGGAGAATCTAGAATCTTTTTAATGTTATTTGAGATCATAGAAAATCACTAGGGGGACTCATTTTCCACTGATGGAAAATCATTCCTGCTTCTGATGAAAACTATCAGGAATGGGTTTTTGAGTGTCGGGATCTAGAATCTAACAAAATCTAAATTTCCAGCCTTAAGGTGGGACTCATTCGCCATTGATGGTGAATCATTCCTCTCCCAAAATTTTGTGAAATTAGGGGACAATTTTGCAACACCAGATTTGAGGTTGTATGCTTGTCGGGTTGACGAAGTCAATTCTATAGAAAATAGACAGAAAGCATTCTCCAAGATTGAAATGAGGTTTATTTGACTTGAAGCACCTTGTTGACTTGTTGACCACCTTTCAACACCTAATCTATTGTCAAATCTACATACAAAATTCTGCAAACATGCATGCAAGAGGGGAAAAATGGTGGAGGGTTAGAGTATAAGGATTTTCCTTGGTCAAATCCCACTTTGGTAATCAAACCCTTAATGAGATAATGAAATGAAGTAGAATGAAAAACAAATACCATGTAAATGCTATGAACCGACCAAACCCTTGTTGAAGAAAATCTGAAGATATAATAATGGCTACTCTTGAATGCTTGATTGATGCTTGATTATAGGATTCAAAATGCTCAAATTCTAATTGAATGCTTGAATGAGATAGGAGATTGTAGGAGATGTAAAATGAGGAGAAAAACACTTATTTATACACACTTGTGCCTCATCAACCTGATGATACCTCATCACAATTGACATCAAGTAATTTTGAATAAAACTTTGAAAGAAGATTTAAAATATTTTGAATTTGGAGCCAAGAGGGACTCATTCGCCACCCATGTTGAATGGGTCCCACCTTGTGGGTGTCAAGAATTAAGTCACATTTAATGTTTTTTGTTGGGATTATATTAAAAAATACACATAATTAATCCTTATAAGGGCATAAAGGGGTCAAATAAAGCATAAGAAAGGTGTAAATAGTGAAATTAAGCCTAGAATCACATGAAATCTTATTACAAGACCTTACAACACTTCAAAATAGGACTTAATAAGTGCTGAAAAGGTGATTTTTAGGTGAATTATGATGAATAGAGTCTAGAAAAGTGTAGAAATTTTTCATAATGCTTAACAATACCTTAACAAGATGCCATTATTTGAATTTTAAGGACCTAAATGTGCATGTTCAAGTCATATTACATCAATAAATTAGAGAAAAATAGACCACATGTCATGAAGAAAGGCCTAAAAGACCATGAAAATATCAAGGTTCCATTTTTCTATGGTGCACTGATTTGAAGTGCATCCTAGGTTTCATTTGCATTCACATTACATTAGGTATTGCATTGTTTAAACTGCATCCTAGGGTTTTAAAAATTGTATTAGTGAAAAGCTCAAATAGCACACATTTTTGCATCCTTTTTACATTGAAAATAACAAAAATTCTACATTTTCATAGTGTAGTTGCATCTATGCATCTGAAAGACATAAAATTGCATTATAAATTTATGAAAAAACTCAAAAACATATTCACTAGGACTAATTCACCACATTGGGCAACTTAGTCCTTCTACACATTTTGCATTGTAATTTCTGGTATTTTTTTGGGAATTTTCTACATTTTTGTTTCTTCTTACTGCATTCTATCATACTTTCCAATTTTTTTGTCTATTGCATTTAATTTCCTTTCATTATGGCTTTTTGCTTTAATAAGTTTTGAATGCCATTGAAATCTTTAGTAGACATGTCAAATTGTGCCTTTTGGAACTGATCCTAATGAACTTGAGCTTCCTCATGCTTCTTCAACTCCTCATGAATGTCCTCCTCATGTTGTTGACGTCATTGGAGAAGATGATGATAGCATGAATAAGTTCTTAAACAAATTCCTTGACAACCTTGAAGCCAATGTAGCCTTTTACCCATACCTGAAGTCACAAGAACTTCCTACTATCTCACCTCCTGATATGTTTGGTTATCTACATCTTGAAACAAATGAAGGATCTAAGTTCCCTCCAACAAGTGTACCTAGTTCTTCTACACAACCACATCCTCAACCATTTTATGATAACAAAGTTACACACACCAATCAACCTTGAAGAAAATTATGGTAAAGGTTTTACTATATTAAGCAAACAAGGATGTGACACAACAACCAAACATGACATTCACCAACTTTTAGAACAAATACCAACAGATGAAAACACAACAAGGTGAGGATATCAAGATCCACCTCATCATAACAAGCCTCCTTTTGAATATTTGAAAATTCATTATGATGGTACAATGATCTTTGATTCCCCTCCTGACTTGAATGTCCTCCTTCCACATGAATAGTCCTTTCATGATTCCACTAAAAAGGATGCTAGGATCCCCATGGGTCCTCTTCCTACTTCAATCCATGAAAAAGGTGAATCTAGTAAGTGAAAATGACCTTAAAATTTGAAAAAAATAAAATTTCCTCTCCATCCACCACCTGAATGTGAAAGGAAACTCCAAATGCTTTTAAACAATGTTCTCATTCTATTACCCCCTATGAATATTTTAGCCATTTGTGCTAAAGATTCCAATATACCTTATTGTAAATATCATCATGCTCTTGGACACTGAATTGATGAATTTCAAACATTGAAGGACATACTGAATAAGTATCTCTTCACTGATACCAACTATTATCCTCTCATCCCATAGTACCTTATCACCAACCTCAGCATGCAACAGTTGTATAATTTTCCATTCTCACTATTGCGTGACCTCTTCCATCGCCTATCTTGGCTCATTCTTTCCTTACACTCAGTGGGGGCACAAAGTTTTTAGCCTTGTCCTAGTACTGCATTTTTCCTTCTCTCTTAACTATTTTTTTCATCTTCTGCTTATACTACTTGAGATTGTGAAGAAAATACATTGGTTGATGGTTGACTTACATTTTCATTACTCACCTTTTTACACTTTCCTTTTTCTTTTTCTTTTTCTTTGGTTTGATTGCATGTGTGTGTTGTGTTCCCCTATGATGTGATGTTTGGTGCTCTCCCTCTCTTTATGCACTTCTTCCATTTGTACCTCTATCATTCTCTATGTCCTGCATTTTTTTTACTTTTCTCCTTTTTTTTGTGTTTTTCCTTTTGGGGATGACGCAAAGTGTGGAGACCACAATGTCTCTTCCATGTTGACCCAAAAGGTCTTTTTTCTTTCTTTTTTACTTTTTTTTTGTTTTCCTTTTGGGGATGACGTAAAGCATGAAGACCGCAATGTCTCT
>VDFB02281492.1:380441005-380448505 GCA_007258455.2 Sequoia sempervirens | reverse complement strand
GGTAAATTGTATTAAATAGAGTCTAGAAGAATGTAGAAATGTCTTACAACACTTCACAAAACTTTCACAAGACATTGTTCTTTGAATTTTAGTACCTAAATAAGAATGTTCAACCCATGATACAACATAAAATCAAAGCAACATAGTTCCAACAACATGAAACAAGATCTAAAAGGCCATGAAAATGACAAAGGACCATTTTTCTATGGCACATTTTTCCCCCACTTTAGTGAGAGGATGAACCTTCTTCAAACTCACACTAAAGTAGCCATGAACATCAAAGGGAGGTTCAAATGCACTTATGTTAGCAAGATGGAACCCAATGACCTTCTTGGATCCCGTCCCATGTAAGCAAGGAGACAATGAAAAGATCATTGATTTCATAGCGCATTATCAAGCACTTCTTTCATAAATATTATATTAGCTACCCAAATCTGATGTGTAGAAGGTATTCATAGGAAACTTACAAAGGCCATGACAAGAGAAGTTCACCTTGATGAAATATCCCTCTTTCACACATCTATGTGCAACTCTATGAGAATACCAACAAATGGTTGCTCAATTCGGGGGATATTCCTCATGATCCTATTCTGAAGGAAAATCCATTGTATCAATATCCAGAAAAGGAAAAGGCATTGTGAATGTATTAGCTGTTTCTAATGACAATGACCTCAAATGCAGCCGGAAGTTCACAAAGTTATCAAAGTCTTATACATCTATGTTACAAAAGTTCCTAAGGGATAAGATCATAACTTTTTCGGCCCCTAATCCCGTTAAGGAGTTTTACCCTAACTAGTATGATGGGAGCACTTATTGTTAGTACCATCAGGTTAATGGACATAATACCGAACACTGTATGTGGTTGCATCATGAAATACGGTAGCATTCATCTCGATGGGAATAAACAGAACACTAAAAATTTAGTGGCAAAAGAAAATAGTGAATTGCAGATATACACGGACCCATTTTCATTGCATTCTGCTAACATGATTATTGATCCCACTGATTTTGTTTCTCAACCTGAGGCCTATGTGAATATGGTCACAGTGACTTCCATTGTTTCACCGACACCTAATTTTCTGGATATTACATTTACAACACATGATCTACCTTTGAATAACAAGCCCTCATCTCTTTACATTCCCTCTTGTATCAATGGTAACTTCGTGACAGGAGTCTTGATAGACCCTGCGAGTCATGTGAATGTCATTACTGAGGAAACATTGGTATTGAACACACTACAAAAATAAAAATATGAAGAAACAAGATCTACCATCCATAACCATGATGGTATAAGTCTCAAACCTTATGGCTCGATCAATTTGTCCATCCTAGTTGGACCTAGGACTATCAACATAGTCTTCGACATTATTCCAGAGTCAGACCTATTTAGTGTGAGGCTAGGCATTCCTTGGTTGGCTTCCATGAATGGGATCACCTTCGTTATTCACAAATGCTTAAAATTTTCCCACAAGGGTGTCGTGCATGTAGTGCATGATATCAGATATCAACCTTTGGTATCTCATGGTGGATATTCACTAGATCACATTTGGCCCTCTATGGTCAGTCTGCTTCCTTTGAGAATGGAACTACTTTAAAAGAAATATGTGAAGTATAAAATTGGAGGCAAAGGAGAGCCAAAGTTGACCCTTCCTATGACAGAGCAACTGGTTACCTCCTCTTCCCAGGAAGATAAGAAGAAGCCTATGCTTATGACCACTCCTTCTCTAAGAGATAAAGAGAAGTCCACGCAGGTCCCTTCTCCTTCTCGCGAAGGTAAAGAGAAAGTTACACCATCCACTCCCTCTTCGCCCATGAAGGAGGAGAAGCCCATAACAGCTCCCTCTTCTTCTCGTAAGAGTAAAGGGAAAGTGACCTCTTCCTGGACTACCCCATCCTCTCCCCTTTCTTGTAAAGAGTAATGGATGAGCAAGCTTAGTGGCTATCCTCTGAATCCAATGATCCCTCCTTGGCAAAGGCCCAATATTAGAATCGCGGACCTTCCTAATGAATTTCTAGGACCTTGGTACTACTTATATGAAAGAAAGAAAGGTTCTTGCAGAGAATTTGATCCACGGCCTCCTACTGCTCCTGCTCCTAAGGTAATGAGTGGAAAGAGGCTAACTATCGAGGCTCTTAAGTCAACTCCTCCCGTCGCTCCTCAGCCTGCACCCCCTGCTCCTATACAAGAACCCATTCCTCCACCTGACACGGTCCTAGTGGAAATTCCTATGATCGAGCAAGAAAATTTTGTCCCTTCACAAGCTCTGGCTTCTAATTCCAAGAGTCCTAGGAACCACCTTGCATGAGAGTGCAAGTACTGACAAAAGACTCTCCTGGCTAAGTAGGCCACTTCGCAATAGGAGGAAGAAATGACCTCCCCCACTTTAGGGCCCTCGACAACATCTTCTTTCTCCCCTCCTATTGTGTCCCTTCTGCATGATCCACTCTCAGCTTCCATTGTGAGCATGAATGTACCTAACCATAAATGGGTACAAGTGTTTATTGCTCCTTTGAGCATGAATGTACCTAACCATAAATGGGTACAAGTGTTTATTGCTCCTTCGGGGGAGCCACCTTTGTTGATGTATGTTCTAGATATGCCGCCCTTCCCAAAACTTGTGGATATGGTTAACACTTTAGTCATATCCATTTTTGTTTTGTCCACCTCCTCCTCTACACCTCGCTTCATCCATAAGGAGTTCATCTCCTCCTGTGAAGAAAGAGGCAAAGCCTAGTCCTTCTCGCGATAAAGGAATAAGAGGAGCCCACCTTTGCAAGGTGGCCCTCTGATGACCTATTTTTTCCTTGTGATAGAACTAGTCCCGACCTCTCTTGAGTTCATCACCACTCCTGAATCGTTCAGTGAGCCTAGCAGTGGATCTCAGACATAGTGTGTCTTGTCCACTAAAGTAAGACATGGTGCTCCCATGGGGTGCATGTTTAACTTTGTGGATGAAGTCCCAACCCTGTCAGCGATCTTCGCAAAATTTTTGACCTTGACTCCACAAGAGCTCGGCGGAGAGGACCTCGAGGGGCCCTCTTCCTTGGTCCTTATTACAGGAGGGCTAGACACCCCTCCCCTTAACATTCCACCCTTCCAGGCTCATCCTCCTTCCCCTTATGAAGATTTAGATTGGGAAGCGGATGACCTTTTGGATGATCAGTGTTAGGAGGAGGTCCCCCTTTCTTAATCTTGTGTGCATGTGTGTGTGTCTTGTGATGTGTTCCCTTGTACCCATGTTATGTATTCCTAGATGACTCTCATCACCCTTGTTCGTGCTTGGATATAGGTGTGGTTTTTGTGTCATAAACCTACTTCTATTTGTACCATCATTCTTCCATGTTTGTACTTGATTTTTGGTAAATTGGGGATGATGCAAAGCATTGGGGGAATTTAGGCTTCCCTTCCATGTTGACCAAATTTTTTATTTTTACTTTATTTTCATGCATTCTTCCTGATCTGGTTGGGGATTGATGATCTTTCACCTTGCATTGTAGTTACCTACTATTATATGAGCTTAGAAAATCTGACCCTGCCAAACCAGATCCCCTTGTGCCCTATGTTTACACTTTTTGTTCTCTTTATCTTTCTCTCTTCTTTTCTTGAGTTGTCCCTCCTATTTGTGACAATGTTCTTTAACACTTCAACTTTTAGAAAATGAATTCACCACCAATGAATCTTCTCTTGAAAGTCCTCACAGTACCTTTTCCTTGGGACCACATTCTCAACTTGGAACCCTAACAAAATGTGTTTCCTTCATCACGGGTTCGTAAAGAAAGGAGTTGAAGACCTTCCTCTAAAGTGGGGACTACTTTGACTTCCCCTCACATGGGGGCATGACATTCCTTTTGAATTTCATGATGAAGTGAACATATTTCGAAAGGATCCCTTGATGACAAATCGCTCTAAGATGGTGACTTTTGAATTGTGCATCCCTTGAGTGGACCCCTCTCCTTTTGAAGGGTTCCTGAGGGAGCCCTTTGAAAGTCTTTTGGTCTGCATGAATGACCGCTCTTTAGACATTTTTTGTCTGTGGGTAGACATGCTGCCACCTTTAGATACATTATATCTGCAGGTAGACATATTGATGCTTTAGACATGTTCTGTCTCTGGGTAGACATGTTTCCGCTTTTATATGCATTCTATCTATGGGTAGATTTATCAAAACTTTATACATGTTCTATCTGTGAGTATACATGTCACTAATTTTAGATGCTTTCTATTTGCGGGTAGATGTATCGACACTTTTAGACACGCTCTATCTATGGGTAGATGTGTCACCGCTTCTAACATGTTCTATTTGTAGGTAGACATGTCGCCTCTTCCTAGCTTTGTGAAGTCAACTTCCTTGGGGATTCCTCCATGCGAGAGATCTTGGGAGTTGCCTCCTTGTAGGTCTGCATGCCTATAAGGTGCTTTGTTCTTCCAACTTCATAGTTCTTAGCAACTATGGAGTCCTTTGGTTTCCATGCATCTTTGGGTTCCAGATCATGGTTTGCTTCCTCGACGGTTCATGTATAATTTTCTAACCCTACTCTCTTCTTGATCTACTTTACTGAGTGCTCATCAGTACTTGTGCTTGCTAAAGTGGGGGAAAAATTTATAAGATCAAATTTGCACCCTAGGTTCAATTCCCCTTTTTTCCTCTATACAATTTAGGAAATCTAAGTTGGATGCTTAATTAACTTTAAGCTCGTTGATGGTAGTCCAAATGGCACTTGTTTTGTGTGTCAGTGGAGGCATTTCTATTAAGGACACCTACATGGTGCATAGATGTCTGCGTGGTACACTTACGTCATTCACAGATTCCTATAGCTGAACCAATAGAGGTGTTACTCTTCCCATTGGCAACGAAATTGTAATGCCTCCTTCGACCACCCAACTCGAATATGGCCATTTTATTTCTCATTGCTTCATAATCACTCTTTGAACTTGTAATTGGAGGTTGGAAGAAATCTTGAATAGACTCGGCTCTCATACTCTCACTCTCACAAGCTCACTTCCAAGCATTCCAAGCATTCGATAGCAAGAATATCACACTCCATCACGTCGGTAGAGAAATTTTGGGACCACACCATTGTAGTAGAGGCTTGATTTCCTCTCATTTCTCCTCCAAGAAGCCTTGAATGCTCTTGGTGGAGGTTGTAATCTTCCCTCTCCTCTCCTTTATCATTTGGCTGAGTAGCATAGTACTATTTTTGTAGTGATTGTGTTTTGTCATCCTTTTATCTTTCTTCCTTTGGTTGTCTATGGAGGTGGGAATTCCTAAATGAGGATCTGACTGAGGTAGACCCCTATACAACCACCCCTTAAACATTCTCTCTCTTGTTGTGTGTAGGTGGGTACATTTTGGGGAGCTAGCTGGCGAATAGGGTCTTCTACGAGATTGTCATTGTCACCTTAGCTTTGGTATATCTACTCTATCACCTTCATTTGTACTTCTCATATTTCATAGTATTATTTTGTCCTATTAGAAGTTGTTAAGCTAGGTTGCTAGTCATTTTGACATGTCTAATATTGTCTCTATTGTGATATGACAGTATGGACCATAACTCATTTCTAAGACACTAGCATGTCGCCTTGTCGTTTGAAGTCTGTGCTAATGTCCTCAGGCAGAGAGCTCCTTGAGGTGCAGAGTTGGACCTAAAAACTGACTCACCTAGCCCCACCTTGAAACTCAAGAATGTAGAGTGATCGAAGGACATCATAATCCTCATCATTATCATCCTTATTCTCTAGAAAATACACTTAGCTGAGGCAAGTTAGGGAAGCATGTCATGTCTTGACCCTCTATGACCTGGGGCCTTGCATGCGGTGGTCCCCCTCTCTTACAAATTGATAGGGCACTACAAGAATGCAAGTTGTGTTATGCAAGGTGGCGAAGAAATGTAACAATATAAAATGAAAAAAAATAATGTGACAGATTGTTCAAAGGAATCGTGTTCAGTTTATGCAAGGTCAGACACTTAGGGAACATTGTGCCTAATGTCTCCAAGAGAGAACCAATCAAAGAATAGTATATTTTCAACTTAGGGGATGCAGTATGTTGCATCAATCCACCAATAGGAATGTAGTATGCTTAGATAGATTACACTTATGAAGGAAATCACACCCAATGTCATCCACAAAGTGACAAACACATCATGTAAACACCAAAGCTACACTAAGAATCATGAATACAAAATGAAATAATGGTAATGTATGCCCCCCACTTTTAAGGAATTTCTACACATTGTTCTGCAAGAAATTACTTGAAAGTACAGAAGAAAGGAGAATGCAGAAAGAAAACAAGACATGAGAGACAACTTGGAAAGCTCTATGCCAAATCATATGTTTCGAAGTTAGGTTGTGTTATGTCAAGGAAAAATGAAAAACAAAGAAAGGGAGTTGGCCCCCACAAAATAAAACACACAAAACACATAAGGGGTCAATATTTTCGTTGCTGCAATGTTTTTATGAAAGAGATCAGAGGTTTCATCATTCCCCAAATACACATAGAACTCGAAGAATGACACAAAGAGAGAAAAAAGAAAGAAAAAGAAAGTCCATTTTGAGGAAACATGGAAGAGACATTGCGGTCTCAACACTTTGCATCGTACCCAAAAGGAAAACACAAGTGAAAATGAAACAAAAATATGAAAGAAAATGAAATTTTTTTTGGGTCAACATGAAGGAGGCATTCTAGTCTCAATGCTCTCCATCATCCCCAAAAGGAAAGCAATAAAAAAAAAATGAAAAAAAATGAAAGGACCATTTGAGTCAACATGGAAGAGACATAAGGCATCTCTACACTTTGCATCATCCCAAAAATGAAAACACAAAACAAAAGAAAAGACAAGGAAAGGAGAAGAATAGAGGTATGATTAGAAGAAGTGTACAGAGAGAGGAAACATCAAATGCAAGATATGGGGGAACACGATACACACATGTAAAAGAAAAGAAAAGAGAAAAGTAATGCAAATGTAAGTCAACCATTAACTAAGTTATTGTTTTCTCAATCTCAAATAAACAAGCAGAAAAGGAATAACATGGCTAAGAGACAAATCAAATGCATGACAAGGAAAAAGCTAACAATTTCTTTCCCCCCACAAAGTGGAAAGGAAAGAATGAGTCGAGATGGGTGACAGAAGCATGCAATAGTGAGAATAGGAAATTCTACAACTATGGCTTGAAAAATGGGTTTAGATTGATTTAAGGTATGATGGGGAAATAGTCAGTCTCAATGAAGTGATACTTATCTACTATGTCCTTCAGTGTCTGACATTCTTCTATTTGATGTCCAAGAATATGATGATATTTTCAATATGTTATATGGGAATCATCAAGATGAATGACCAACCTATTGGAAAGTGGTAAAAGTATAAGGCCTTTGTTTAAAAGTAGTTGAAGTATCCTTTCACATTCAAGTGGAGGATGTGTAGGAAACTTTAGCTTCTTCAATTTGTATGGTCGTTTGTGTTTGCTAGGTTCTCCTTTTTCATGAATAGGAGGAAGGG
>VDFB02281492.1:380317038-380440905 GCA_007258455.2 Sequoia sempervirens | reverse complement strand
ATGTTTAATGTGCTCTATGATGCAAAAATAAGATGCAAATGAAAAATTTCTGAAATTTCTAATGATTTGAGATGCAAAAATGCAACGTATATGCACTTTTACTAATGCAAAAGTTGAAACCCTAGAATGCAACTTAACTAATGCAAAATGCAATGCAAACTAATTCTAGGATGATGATGGACTCCAAATCAGAAAATAAAGTACTCAAAAAGTAGTTTCAGCAAAATGTAACAATGGATTTTGGCACCCTAATGCTTTCTAGCAGTTCCAGGGTTTTTCACCTAAAAGGAAAAAGAAGGGCCAAAATGGGAAATTGTCACACTAAAAAATAATGCAAGAGTAGATGAAATATGGATGAAGTATGTCAATGTAATGATATAAATGCAATAAATTGAAAAATTAAATGAGTTACTAATGTAAAACCTAAGAAATGTAACTTGTTTGAAAACACATTCTGATATGTAAAAACACCTAGAAATGAAAGTAAACTGTAACAGAAACTGATGAAAATAAATTTGTGCACCTGAGAACTTGTTGGAGACTGGAAATGACTTTTGAAATGTTGTTGATGCTAAAATTTTGGCCTATTGGGGCTCATTCACCATTCTAGGAAAATTAGTCCAAGATCTGGGAAACTGTTATGGAGCTCGTTTCAGACAAATTGATATCCAAAATGGAAGAAAACCCTTTTCAATCCTAGTAGTGGGACTCATTCACCACTAATGTAAAATGAGTCTACTTTTGAATTTTTTAAGATTCAAAAGTTGAAACAAGAGCTCTCAGTTTGCACTTTGGTTCCTAATAGGTGTTCGCCTCCAAAACTCTGATTTTTGACACTGTTGGTGACTTTTAGTGGATATTTTGACTTGGACAATAGGGAGATGTCTTCATAAAATTTTAAACTCAATCCTTAATGATTTTCAAGTCTTCAAGATGCCTAAATTTACAAATACACAAAAAGAGAAGGAGAAAATATTGTATGTTATGGCATGGGTGTTTTCCTTAGTCAAATCCCTTTTAGGTAATTAAGCCAAATGAAGAAATAATATGAAGCATGAACATGGAATGAAGAGATTAATACTTTGACATGATGATAAATCTTGGATTTATCTAAAACTATGAATAATCTTCCCTTGAATGTCTGAAAAGTGCTATCTTGGTGACTTAGAATGATAAAACACTAACATGCTTGACTTTAGAACATGATAAGTGATGAATGAAAAGTAAATGTGTGTTATGAATTAGGGTTTAGAAATTTATATTTATAGGCAATTCACCTTATTTTCCCATTAATTGGATCCCTAAGGATAACATGGAGAAAAATTAAATTTAAAACCTAATTTTCCCACTTAAACCCCAAAAATGGTTCAAATGGGACTCATTTGGCATTGTAGTGTACAACAATGGATGTTTCTTGCTTGACATGAGAATAATTCATGATCAATTGGACTTAATGAGGCATTGATTTTATGTTGTGAGGCATTTTATGCATCCACACTAGGTCTTGGACCCTTGCAAATGCATTTATCAATGTCTTGTAAAGGTGTTGTAAAGTGTTGTAAAATAATTTCACGCTTTTCTAGACTTAATGAACCCATCTCTTCTTAATTCAAAATTATAAAATGTATTTAATTGCATCCTCATATCAATATAGAAGTCTTCTAAATTAAACTCAATGTTAATCTAGTGTTGTAATGTGTCTTACACATTCACATTGGATGTTGTGCCTTTCTAGGTTGTGTGGACCTCATTTTAATGTTCTAAAGTGTACTTAATCACACTTTCACATTGAATTTTGTGTCCCAAGCCCTAATTGACCTTTATTTAATCATTAATTGACCCCTATGACCCCATATTGTGCATCACAAGGAATAATTTGATCAAATACCCAAAGAAATCAACATAAGAACTAGAATTCCTCATTCCCCAACATTCCAACTGTCAAAAGGACCCCTCTAGGACTAATTTTCCCATCTCAGAAAATGTGTCCCTGCCAGGTGGGACTTATTTTCCCAAGGTGGCGAATTAGTCCCATTTGGGTTATTTTTTACTTTTGAGCAAGAAAAATTGGAACTTAAGTTTATTGTTCTTTCATGTTGGTCTTAGGGATCCAATTAATGGGAAAATAAGGTGAATTTCCTATAAATATAAGTCTCTAAACCCTAATCAACAACCAATTCATTCTTCTTTCATCATTCATGAAGTTCTCTTATCAAGCAAGCTAGGGTTTTATCATCATAATTCATTAAGATATCCCTTTCAGACATTCAATGATAGATTCTTCATCCATTGCTACAGCAAATGAAGATCAATCATCAAGGCATGGTTTTTATTCCATTGTTGCATGTTTCATTACTTTGTTTCATCATTTTGGTTTAATTACCTAAAAGGGGTTTAACCAAGGCAAACCCCCATGTCCTAACAATCAACAAGCTTTTCCTCTTTATGTGATTTGCAAGTCTTATGTGTAGATTTAGCAAAGAAAAAAGGTGGAAAAGTATTCATCAGCTTTTCAAATATTTTCAAAGTGGTTAAAGCCCTAAAAAGAAGTTTGGAGAACACTTATAGGTTAAATTTTGTAATTTTAGGTTTAGACATCTAAGGAGCAAAAAGAGTGGACAGAAAGCTACAGATTCCTACTCTAAATTTCCAAAAATCTAGAAGTGTATTAATTCACCATTAGTGGTGAATTAGTCCCACTAATAATAGAAAAACTGAGTTTCTTCAGATCTAGATACCTAGTATCCAGAAACCTGTTCTGATAGACTTTGTGAGATATAAGACTAATTTGCCCAAAATAGTGAATTAGTCCCATTGGGATTTTTTAGTGTCCTCTATAGCTTTCTAGACCTCCATCCAAACACTTTCCAACTTTTAGTTTCATACTTCTAGTTTCACAAGTTTTTTTTATTCATAATAATTTCTAGGTCATGCTTGCATATCACAATGTGTTTTCAAAAAAATAACACTTCTTAGGTTTTGCATTTATAAGTCATTTATTTTATTAGTTTCTTTCATTCAAACATTACATCTAGGCATATTAAATCCATTTCCCATTCATTCTTGCATTGATTTTGAGTGTAACATTGCCCATTTTGGCCCATCTTTCCCCTTTTAGGTAAAAAACCCTAGAAGGGCTAGAAAGCATTTGGGTGCCTAAATCCTACATTACATTTTGGTGAACCTACTTTTCAAATATCTTCTTGTCTGGTTTAGAGTCCATCTTCATCCTAGAATTAGATTTCACTGCATTTTGCATTAGTTAAGTTGCATTCTAGGGTTTCAAATTTTGCCTTAGTAAAAGTACATATAGGTTGCATTTTCGCATCTCAAATAATTCACAATTTTTAAAATTCTGTATTTTTATCTTAGGTCTGCATCATATAGCATAGAAAACAATAGATTTTTGGGTAGGGCTTATAGACTAGTCTTGCACTCTAAGGATATTCCACCTAAAAGGAGAGAGACAAACCCTACTCAAAGGAATCTAATGTGATCACTCAAATAATGCAACATATGATATTATTTAGATTAAATGGGATTATCTAAGTGCAACTAAATGAACTTTTTGAATGATTATACAGGCAAAACTCAAGATTTATGTAATTTTGGAAAACACAGTGATGTTTGCAAACATGAACTAAATATGAATAAATGTAAGAACAAAAAGGTAAAAGGTTGAAATAGAGTGCACCTGGAGGTTTGGTGGAGATTCTAGAGTATTCTTAAGGTTGAAAAAAAGAACTAAAAATCACCATTGCGACTCATTCACCACTAATGGAGAATCAATCCTACTTTTGATGAAAACTTCCTAAGAGTTGGTTTCTGAGTGTCAGGATTTGGAATCTGACAAAAACTAAATTTCCAACCTTAAGGTGGGACTCATTCACCACTAATGGTGAATTATTCCTCTCCCAAAATTCTAAGAAATCGGGGACCAATCTTATAGCACCGGATTTGAGGTTGTCTGCTTGTCAAGTTGTCAAAGTCAAATCTACAAAAAATGGACAGAATGTCTTCTCAAAGCTTGAAATATGATATAGTTCACTTGAAACAATTTTTGACTTCTTTTCCACTTCTCAACACCTAAATACTTGTCAAATCTACATACACAAGTCTGCAAACACACATACAAAAGGGGAAAATGGTTAAGGGCTAGGTTATAGGGATTTTCCTTGGTCAAAACCCACTTTCGTAATCAAACCCTTAATGAAATAATGAAATGAAGGAGAATGCTAAATAAATAACATGAAAATTCTATCAACTTACCAAGCCCTTGTTGAAGAAATATGAAGATGATGCAATGGTTGCTCCACAATACTTGACAATTGCTTGATTTAATGATGTAAAGATGCTTGAATGATTGAATGATTGAGTGAATAAGTGAATTTGATGAATGCTTGGATGAATGGGGGTTAAAATGAATGTAAAAACACTTATTTATACACAGTTGTGCCTTAGTAACCTAATAATACCTCCAACATAAGGTGATTTTAAATAAAAACCCAAAAGAAAATTTAAAATATTTTGAATTTGGAGCCAAGAGGGACTCATTCGCCACCCATGGTGAATGGGTCCCACCTTGGACTTGAAAGTGGGTGTCTATAATTATCTTGCATTTACTATTTTATGTTAGGTTTATATTAAAAAACACACTTAATTAAGCCTTATAAGGACATAAATAGGTCATAAAAGAAATAAAAAAGGTGTAAATAGTGAAATTAAGCCTAGAAAAGTGTGAATATTTATTACAAGACTTTACAACACTTCAAAATAGACTTGATGATGAATTAAAAGATGATTGTTAGGTGAATTATGATAAATAGAGTCTAGAAATGTGTAGAAATGTTTTACAACACTTCACAACACTATCACAAGACATCATAATTTGAATTTTAAGGAGCTAATGTAATATTCAAGCCACATTGTAACATTAAATTAGAGAAAAATGGACCAAGCATCATGAATAAAATACTAAAAGACCATGAAAATTACAAGGGGCTATTTTTCTATGGTGCATTTAGCCCCCACTTTAGTGAGAGGATGAACTTGCTTCAAACTCACACTAAAGTAGCTATGCATATCGAAAAGGATTTCAAATACACTTATGCTAGTAAGATGGAATGACAACGATCAAGAGGGATGATAAAGCCCCCGGGATTAAGATACCATGGTAAACTATACACATGAACAAAGGAATACTCAATTTGAAAGAAAAATTGAATTGACCTTCGATCATCTATCCAACTAGTTGTGGATTAATCTAGGTTGATTGTTTGAAAAAGGAAAATACATACTCACTTTGGGGTGGCATAACTCATGGTGGTCCGCTGGGTGAGAAGACCCAAAAATGTGAAGTATATACACTAGTTGGTATGCACTCAAACACAAAGGTGGCAATGGGGAAATTCATGCCACTTAGTGGGCTTCCTACTCAACCATATCAAAGTTATACCTCTTGATAACTTTAACAAGGTGCCACAAAGGAAATTGTCAATTCGTGCTTCATGAGACAAGAAAAATTATGTTTAGAACTCATCAAAAAATGCAAGGTACCACAGGCATGCAAGTTGTGTTATGCAAGGTGAAAAAGATGTAAAATGTAAAAATGTGTAAGTTCAAAGGAGTCTTGTTAAGTTCATGTAAGTTCTATCACTTAGGGAACATTGTGTCTAACATCTCCAAGAGAGGACCAATCAAAGAATAGTACATTCACAACTTAGGGGATGTAGTGTGTCACATTAGGCCACAAAGAGGAATGTAATATGCTAAGATAGATTGCACTTATGAAGGACATCACACCCAATGTCATCCACAAAGTAATAGACACATCATATGAAGAGACAAAACTACACTAAGAACCAAGAATGCAAATGAAATGATGCCAATGTATTCCCCCCACTTTAAAGGAATTTCTACACATTGTTCTATGAGAAATTACTTTAAAGTAGCCAAGGGAATAATGCAAAAAGAAAACAAGACATGAGAGCCAACTTGGAAAGCCTCTAGAATGCCAAGTCATATGTTTCTAAGTTAGGCTGCGTCACGTAAGTGGAAATGAAACAAAAGGAAAAAGGAGTTGCCCCCCATAAAAGAACACACCAAAAACATAAGGGATCTATGTGTTAGTATGCTCTTTACTGCAATGTTTTTATTAAAGACCTCAGAACTATTATCATTCCCCAAAACACGTAGAATAAGAAGAATGACAGAAAAAATAAAATTAAAAGAAAGTTTGTTTTGGGTCAACATGGAAGAGACATTGCAGTCCCAACATTTTGCATCATCCCCAAAAGGAAAAAAAAAGTGAAAGGTTAAAGTGAAAGATGAAAGTGAAAGGAAAAATGAAAAAGAAATACTTTTGGGTCAACATGAAGGAAACATTTTGGTCTCAATGCCTTGTGTCATCCCCAAAAGGAAAAAGAATGTAAGAAAAAGAAAAAGGAAATGAAAAATAGTGATGAACTTTGTGGGTCAATATGGAAGAGACATAGGACGTCTCAACACTTTGCATCATCCACAAAAGGAAAACACAATACAAAAGTGAAATGAAAATGGGAAAACAATGTATGATATATAGACGAATGGAGATGCACAAATAGAAGAAGTGTAGAAAGAGAGAGAACATCAAATGCACATTATGGGGGAACACGATACACATAGAAAAATAGAAAGAAGAATGTAAAAAAGGTGAATGAGGTTCCTGCAAATGAACCATCTAATAGTTCATTTTCCTCCTAATAATGGTCATCATATTGCAAGGGCGGTTGACTATCTAATGGAGGAATTGCAAGTGCCAAACTAGGAGAATCACCAAGTCGTGCACTTGGTATGAGAGATTTATAATCTAAGCTCATAGAAGAGGAGAATAAACAATTCAAATTATTATACACCTCTTCATATATTTTAGCAATCTCCTCATCAACATCATCATCTAAATTTATCATGATGGGAGAGAAAAGTGTAATTTCCAAGGAAGGATGTATCAACATTGGAGGTTGTTGTATGTGATTGTTTTGTTGTGAAGGTGGTGATGGACTATCTTGTGGTGGTTCAAGAGGGTTTTTACGTATTATTTCTATCAAAGGTAGGGGTTGGTTTTATTTGTTTTCTTCCATTTGAGACTATCGAGCAAGCAGACAACGATGACGCCTATGCTCCCTAGCACCGCATATTTGTTTAATCCTTATTTGAATTTTTTGAGATGTAAGAGTGGATTGATCTATCATAGGTTCCTTTTCTTCCTAGGGTAAGAATGGAAGGAACTGGAGGAGAAGGATCAATCATCTTCTCTTTAGCTTTATACACTTGTTTAATATGAGGAGGTATAATAGTGTTGGGTTCATTTTCTCTTGGTCGTTTAAATGATGGAGGAGAAATATCTATAGTAAGTGGCTCACTAGGTTGTTTTGGTTGTTCAATGTTAGATTCAAGATGAAGCATGGTTTCATCTAGGATTGGAGGAGTGGAAGTAGATGGGGACTTGTTAGGAAGAGACAATTTGGCTATGCATTTGGTTTTGAACTTTTGATCGGCTATGAAAAAGAAGTCCTTACAAGGAGTAATAGGTTCCATAGGCTCAAGCCAAAAGGTTTCTAGGGAAAAATTTCCTCTGGAGGATAACAAATTAAAGCCACTATGGTGTACTATAAATATTTCATTGTTATGTGGAAAATTCAAACATTTATGAACAACTAAGGGGACTGCTTTCATCAAGCAGAGCCAAGGATGACCCAACCATAGATGAAATTGGTCTGTTTGAGGAATAATAGAAGATGTCACATCCAAATTTGTCAGTCCTATTTGTAATGGGAGTACGATCAATCTAATCATAGGGCATGCAAAACCATTATGTGTTTTAATCCATGCAATTGCTTTATCATAATCATCTTGATATAAATCATGTAACACTAAAAATTATTTTGTGATCACATTCTCACCACAAGTGGGATCTATTAGTATCCCATTTGTAAGTTTATTATAGATTCTTCTAGCTATGTAGAGAGGACCATCAGGAAGTCTCTTTAGTATATCCTTAGGAGAAAAAGTAATATCAAGAGATTTAATGGTCGGGCCCTTACAAGGGACAACATCTACCGCACCCACAAGTTCATCCATAGGATTAACTTGGGTAACATTTAGAGTTATATCATGTTGTTCATGATTTGTATCAATGTTGATGACTCGAGGGTTTGGAGTTTCACTATCCTTAACAAATGAAATATTATGCTTAGGCATGGGGTTGGTGAAGATTTGCAAATTTTGGTTAGGGGGTGCAACAAACTTATTGCCCTTATCATTGAAACCTACAATAACAGGTGAACAAACTCAATGAGGTCTTGCACTAAGTGCTTGAGACGCTTAAATATTTTGGTTTAATGTTATGAAAATGGAAATAAGAATTAGGTTTAAAGTTGGGTGGTAAAGGCTTTGTGGTTTCAAGTGTTTTAATGATAGGAAAGGTGATCATTTATTGTTGGAGTAATTGGTTGATTGTATTGTGTAAGGTATCAGGAAAGGGAGTAAATTGTCTCTTTGGGTCCCCATAGGTATAGGGAACCACTGCTTTAGTAGTTGCCACTTGACTTTGACCAAGTTGGGTTGGTTGCAGAGAAGGCAGGTTGAATTGTAAAAAGACTATTTTTTTTGCAAAAGTTTTGTGAGTTACTTTGGTAGTTTTTTTCAGATTTCTTAGCACAATTAGAAGTGGACATTGAATCACAACTAGTAATCAAGTTATGATAATCACACAAGGCAGTGCATAGGTGCATAAATGAAGGGAATTTCATAATAGTTAACCTGTCTTGTATATCGGACTACAAGTTCTCAATAAACATCTTTTGTAATTGTGAATCAGGAACTTGGACATCAACTTGAGCATACAATGACTGGTAATGAGAAATGAAATCAATTATCTTTTCATTTGTATCTTGTTTACACCACATTAAATTTCCCATTGTCTTTTCAGGTGTCATATGGACTTGAAAGTGACTAATAACACCATCCAAAATTTCATTGAATGAATGGATGGAATGATTGGGTAGAGAGGAAAACCACTCTAAAGTAGTATCCTTTAAGGTCCTAGGAAAAAATTTGGCTAAAATTTTATCATCTAGAACAAAGTCACTATATAGGGTTGTATAGGCATTGACATGATTAGTAGGGTATCCTCAACCACCATACTTCTCAAACCTAGGTAACTCAATTCCCTGTGGCATCAGGGTTCTCAAAATTTTCAAAGATAAGGGACTACCATGAACATAGTAAGTAGGAGGTGGATTTTGGTTTTGATTTATGGTTGAAATTTGTTGTTGCATGGAGGACACAATGTGAAAAAGTTGTGTGATAAGGGGATCTATGTAAGTGGTATGAGGTGGAAGGGAAAATGGAGATGGAGTGAATGTAGTTGTGGGACAAGTGAAAGGCACACTAAGTGGAGTGAAAGTGGTGGAAGATGGAATAGTAGATGCCACAAAGGAACTAGGTGTGCTAGTTGGAAGAACAAAGGGAGGATTCACCTAACTAACATATGGTATAGTTGTTGTAACTTGAGGAATAGTGTAAGTAGGTATAGATGCTATGGTTAAAGGAGGAGGATCGTGAGGCCTCCTTGGCTTACAAATATGTTTGCTAATTGGAATGTGGAAGAATTATGCTTGTTATATATCTCAAGAATTCTTTTCATGACTTATAAACATGTATGATGGTG
Organism: Sequoia sempervirens; assembly: GCA_007258455.2. Taxonomy (NCBI): domain Eukaryota; kingdom Viridiplantae; phylum Streptophyta; class Pinopsida; order Cupressales; family Cupressaceae; genus Sequoia; species Sequoia sempervirens. The sequence continues at coordinate 380,431,196 of VDFB02281492.1, read as the reverse complement.
AAATCTACAACTTGTCAAAACCTCCAACATGTTAGTATGGTTAGTTTAAAACAAAGAAAATAGCATCATCTCCATGGAATAATAAATCATGTTAATCATGCAATAAAATGAAACAATGGAAACCAAATAAAAGCATATAAAAACATGAAATTAATCCTATCCCATAGTGGCTTGGTGCTATTGTTGAAAATAGCCCTTTCCCAATCCTTGCTTAAGCTAAATGATATGATGTTATGAAGATGGTGGAGTGATGAAGAGCAAAATCAGTTCTCTTGAAGAGAGTGACTTAACATGAGTGATTGTGGGGGATTTGATCAAGGACGATGATCTCTATTTGTAGATTTTCAAATGCTAAGAGTGTTGAAAAGGGGCCAATGTGGGACTAAAAATAGGCCAATGAAAAGAGGCCACTTGTCATCATGTCATAGGTTGAGGGATGTGCAAGATTTGGGAAATGTGCCCAAGAGAGGGAGATTTCAAATTTGAAAATGAGAGTTAATGCTTAGTTTGACCTTGGCAAGGGACATGTAAGAGACATGTAAGGCCTCATAAATTCTTTGTTGGATGTACATGTCCACTTGTTTTTGAATTCAAACTTGATGGAATATTCCTCAAAGATGCCATGTTGAGTGAAAATGTTGGATTTAATAAATCAATAAATTGATTTATTTGTGCAAGTGGGATTATCTAGAGGATGTGATGGGTGATTAGGTTAGGCTAATTAGGATTAGGTTAGCTTAATGATGATTAGGATGCTTTTGACTTTTATGACTTAAATATTTGATTTATTTAATTTAGAAAAGGATGCAATATGCCTTATGATTTAATTAGATGAATGTTTGATTTATTTGATTAAAAGGTTAATGATAATGTTTATTTAATTTTAAATTAATCACCTTAGGAGATGGAGATTAATGAGATTACCTGATGAATGGATGAAGGTGAACTTGATTAATTGATGAATGGACCTAATGCATGATGTTAATTTTGCATGTCTACATTTTTCCCCTCTTTGAAGCAATGTACTTGTTGTGTTGATTCAAAGAATAAACTTGCTGTGATCAAAATTCAAAAAAAATCTGATTTTTTTAGTTGCCCCAGTGGAAAGTACACTAGTACATTGCCCCCTCGAGAGATTGAGTGAAAAGATTCAATTTGAGGGTTGATCTCACGATAAAGAGGTTAAAAATGGATGGTTATGGATGATGATGCAAATGAGATGGTTTTAAGATGCTTAGAATAACAAATCTATATTATCCTAAACAACTTAAATGATGATATGATGTGATGATGGATGAGATGGATGATGTGATATGCTATGATTATGCAAATGTATGATTTATGCAGATGCTTAGAATAATAGATCTATATTATGATTATGATGTAATGCATGTGAAATGATCGATGTTTCCTATTATGTATGATATGAATGATATGTGGTATGTTGACAGTTTGTAGATGCAGGATGGATACAGGATGGATGCATTGGTGATGTTATGTTACCACAGAAATGAGATGATGACAAGAGGATCCAACAAGTCCATGATCTTACGAGACTTTATTAGAGATGATGATGATGATGATGATTTTCTTATCAAGGATTGGGATTTTAAAAGGGATACTTACCTTATTTTTTATTACACATGTAGATACGATGCATCAAGGTATAAAGAACCAAGATGGCATTATACCTAGTGCGATGGACTTTGAATTGACAAACAGATAGGAGTATTCTTGTTCACACTTGACATATGGAAACCTTTCTAGGACGACCTAACAAAGCCAGTATTCACCAAGTTATTTTACAAGAACATCCAACAAGCATAAAGGCATAAAGATAATGATCACTGCCCCATTCCTATCTCTCAAACTCTTTGTTTGGATATCAATCGGTAGGTCCTTTGAATGAGCGAATAAGATAAATAGTAAAAGAAAAGCATCATAATGCTAAACAAACCAATGTTCTTCATACCTTTAGAAATAAAGCCAACATTTGTTTTGATAAGATAAGAACCCAAGGTGATATCTAAAATGATGCCCATTGTCTTAACGACATATTACTCAGGACATGCATTGTATAGGATGATGATGGTTGATAAGTTGATTGACAGGCTATTGATATAAGGTCGATTGACATGTTTGTGACTGATCAAGAGTTTGATTTTGTTTTAGAGGTTTGTTGTTTGCTTTTGATTTTACGATTGAAGCTTGCATTTGTTGATTATTGTGATTGTTTCTGTTTGCGTTGCCAAAGGATGAAGATGACGACTAGCTTCATCATGCGATGATTGATTATTGTGGGTGAAAGCAAGATGAGATGATGGATTTTTTCAAATCGTTTGGATATTTTGACATCTTTGAAACGTTTTGAGGGCTTTTTTGGTATTTTCAAGATTTGCATAAATGTTTTGATTTCGATTTTCCAGTTGTTTTTGGGGTTTCTAAGATCTTTTATGAATGTTTTGGATTTTGTAGTTTTCTAATCGTTTTGGATTTTGATGTTTTTAATGTCTCTTTGGATTTTGATGTTTTTTGCCCTTTGGATTTTGCATTTTTGAATGTTTTGGATTTTGTGTTTTTGATGTTTTTTTATTTTGGTGCTTTTCAAATGTTTTGATTTTGCGTTTTGAATGTTTTGATTTTGATGTTTTTGAATGTTTTGGATTTTGACGCCCCTGGTTGATCAAAGACGAGCCTTGCATATGTTTAAGCTCAAAAGATGATGCAGTTTGATTCAAATCGTTTTTGATATTTTCATTTCTCAATTTGTTTTGGAGGTTTTTGGCTTTTGATAAGTTTTGGAATGTTTTTGATTTTCCGATGTTTTGGATTTTTTTGGGTTTTTTGCATGATTTTGACGATTAGGATATGGACATGTGTGATGATATCGGTGCTCTGTTTAGGATTTTATTCAAAACCAAGCTAAGGCTGATTGATTGGTTCGATGGATTGATGATGATGATCACATTGTTGAGGATAAACAACAATGCAAGGATTGGATTGATCAGGATTGATTAGGATTGATGATGATAACATTGTTGAGGATGCACAACAATGCAAGGATAGTGCATAAACACAAGGATGGGAAATATATCCTCAAGATGATGATGGATTGATGATGATTTGATCAAGACAATGATGATAACATTGTTGAGGATGCACAACAATGCAAGATAGTGTTAAGCAACACAAGGATATCCTAGGATGATGATTTTGATTGATTTGGTTGATCATGATTGATGAAGCTTGATTTGGAACAAAAGTTGTTTGAATGATTTGATGTGACATTTGAAGGTGTGTTAGATCCGACATTGATATTGATTATTTGGATTGATGTCTCGATGAAAGATGAAGATCCATAAGGAATATTTGCTCGCCAAAAATATTCTACATGGGCCAGTGATTTGGATTTAGATTAAAATTCTTGACCAATTTGATTTCACGTTTGCCAATTGTTCGGATCGCCGCATAATTTGGAGGACATAGACCAAGATTTATTCTTGAGGCAAGGTGTACATGTCTTCCCCCAGTGTCTAGCAATGTATGGAATGTGATAGATGGATGCTCGGATAAGTGTATGGATGGATGGGTATGGTAAGTACAATAAAGGATTCCAGTAAGGATTATCTTGTGATAAAATAAGGTGTTCAAACAAAGGAATGCTTATTTGGATAATGCTTCATGGCTTAGATAATGCTGGGTAGGATAGGATCAATGAAAATGACCCATGTCAAGATGTTTACCATAAGTGTAAAGTGTGCCTAAATTTTCATCAAGATCAAGATAACTCGATGATGGATGCAAATGCATTGTCGGATTGACAATGGTTCGTGGATGGATGGATTTATTATGGATAAGATGGATGGAATGCTCGGATGATATGGATGGGATGAGATGCTTCCATATGAATCAAGTACTTACATATAGATGTTCGATTCCACACATGACACCTGTTTTGCAAGTTTTCGTCATGGTATTTTCCAAAGCGCCACCGTAGTAGTTTTCGCTAGAGGACATTTTTTTTTCTTTACTGTTTTCAATCCCTTTTCTGATTTTTTTGGATTTTCATATTTTTTGATTTGTTTGATTTTTTATGAAAGATTTTAAGCTCATGCTGAATCACAAGGTGTTGTTGATGTAGACGTTCGGCCATAATGTGCCATTGATATTCTGCTTCTGAAGAAGCTTACTTTTCCAAGATACATGCACTTGAATACAACTTTCTTTGGGATTCCCGACATGCTTCATTGATATTAGGGGTTAACTCTCTGCCTTTGCCCCATCGCGATGAGTAGCTCTTCAACCTTAAGTATGATGAAGGGTTGTTGCCAATACACCCATCAATGGAAATTGGATATCAAGGTTTGGAGGCGGATGGAGTGTGTTTAGGGGATAAAAGATGGATTGGTTGATAGCTTGGAATCTTTGACTCTCCAAACTTGGGAAGATGAGCAATGATGGGTGGATACAAAAGTGCATGGAATTAGGACCAACTGCTTGATACACTTTGTATGTCACTTGAAAATCTTGCTTTTTCTTTTGTAGACATCTTTGATGGATACTTTTCCCTTTTATTTTTCCCCATAGTTTCTTTGACTAATGGAGTTTGATAGGGACGATCTTTCTTTGTATTTTTGGTATCCATTTGTATTTGATTTGTCCATTATGCTTCTCAACTTCTTTTTCTTGATAATGTTCTTCATACTTTGATTCAAATATTTCTTTTGATGTTGGTCCCAATTCATGGATGGGGTGATGGGTGGATGAAGATTCATGACGTGGCTGGTTGTAGTATTGGCAATGGTTTCACCATAAGGATTCTTCGTGCTCCCTATGTTGATGTTTTCTTGAGACAAAGTTGCCCCCAGTAAGGTGGTAGTATCACCTTCATTCCTTGATTTTGCTTGTTTTAAGATATCTTTTTTAGTAAACATGCTCTGACAAATGACCACCATAGGTGACGTTTCAATTTGCTGCTCTACTAACTCTGAATTATACTATTATGTCTGACTTGTTTCCTTGAGCAGATAATGTTGGATATCCGCATACCTAATGTCCTTAGTTTAAATTTGAGATATATCTAATCCTGATGTTGATAACTCAGTTTGACTATAGGAATTAATAATCTACTCTTTTTTTGTGACAAAATCTTGTTCTAGATGAAGATCATCTACGTGTCTATATATAGAAAGCATCTCATGGGTAGATGGAGGAGTATGTGCATCTTGCATAGATAGGAGGGTGTCCATTAAATCATTGTAGTATCTTGGAGGTACAAATTCTTGATTTTGAATGATTTCAGAGTTGCTTTCGACATGCTTTGGATCAAGTTCTTGACATGGGTCAGTTTCAAAGGAAGGATTGCTTACAAAGGGTTCTTGGATGTCATCATTAGACATGGTAAGTGGTTCAATATCCTCAAGTGTCGAGTTCAGGGTTCCTTCAGTATCTGTAACCATGAGGTCGAAGGGGGTCAACATGTCTTAGGAAGGACCACTGCTAGATCTTAGTGAAAGATGTTGATCATGCTTTGGGATAAATTCTTGAGATATGTCCTCTAACTCATAAGGAAATGTAGAGACATTTTCAACATGATCATAGGTGGATGGATCATACATTATGTCAATAGGATCAAATAATCCTAACACTCCTTGAAATAGATCACTAAAAAGTGGCTCTTGATGTATGGTGAGTTGATCATTGGATCAGGTGGAAACATCTTCAAGGTGCTCATCGATGGAGAGATCTTGATCATTGTTCTCAACAATTGTGGTCGAGGAATTTCCAATTTCTTCAACCAAAGGGTCAAATGATGTTGACATTTCTTGAATTGGATCATTGTTGGTTGGCGGATTTTGATCATGATTGAAAAGTGACTCTTGACATATGTTGATTTAATCTTCGAACGAGATAGAAACATCTTCAATGTGCTCTTTGATGGATAGATCTTGACCATTGCTCGCAATAGTTGTCATTTTTTGTGTTTGTGCTTGTGTTTGTTGGGCAGCTTGAGAGGCTTGTTGCACTTTTTGAGCTTGTGTTGCTTGTTGCATGGCCAGATATTGTTGGATGGCCTTTTGATAAGCTTGGTGATCTTTTAGCGCAATGTTATATTGTCTTGCTGCATTTGGTTTTGGTGGTAGTGGTGGCAGATTCAAAATTGTGTTGGATGTAGTGATGAGTGGTTGAGATATGCTTGGAGCGATCATGGTAGTGAGGGGTTGACATGTGATGGGTGTGAGAGGGGTGGTTGGAGTAATCAAAGTGATAGGGATGGTTGGATTGACCAAGGTGATAGGTCCTTGGGAGACCGTATTTTGATTTGGTATCAATGTTGTTGTTTGATTAGGTACCATCCATTGGTGTGATTTCAATGACATATTCAAAGGATTTGACGTGATGGTTTGATTGGTATTAGGTAGATTGATTTGGATGGAATGATTGGTGTTAGGTAAAGGGGGAATCCTTAAATAAAGGAATGATTTTGATTTGGTTAATGATGGTGGAGATGTCTTTTGGAGTAAGGGTATGTGCAGGATCATGATGGGCCAAAAAGTGGCGATATATGGGTTATTGTAGGGTATGTGGCTGACGACTTTTTTTTTACCCAAAATTGATGAAACAAAAGGGTTTTTAAAGGATATTCTCAGCTTTCCACCAATATAAATTATGCTTTACTTTGAATTTAATGAATAATTATATTATTATTTATTTTCTATTTGAATTACAACTAAAGTCTGATTGATAGCTGATTGAAAAAAAATTATAGATTTCAAATGGTATCACATTTTATGCTTCACATACTATAGGATTTAAAAAAAAAATGAATTTCATGAATTTTTGACCAAGTTAAGGTGGTTAGACATACCAGTTTTTTTTTTTTAAAAGTTCTAATAAAAAATTCATAATTAATTATTTACTTGGAAAAAAATTACAAAAATATGCATCACATCAGGACATGGAGTCCTCTGCTTATATCTAAAATCTTATAAAAAATATTATCATTTTCTTGTGGTTAAGGTGGTCGGATAGACAACTACCTATTTTTCCCTAAATTTAAGTACTATTGCGTTGAAATTTCAAATTTTCACCAAATAGATTTTTTTTTTTTTTTAAATAAACCTAGTAGTTTAGAAACTACATTCAATTTTCTACAAATTCTATTCTTACAAATTTTTTGAAATAATATAGATAACTTATTCAAATTTTTTATGTCAAGTTTCCTAACTCGATTTTTCTAAATTTTTGCCACTTAAGAGCACTTTTTCCATGATGATCCTGCACATACCCGTAATGACTCAACTATTTTGGTAAGTGTAGCAATTTGATTTATCCAAGTTTGTTCTTGATTTCAATCTTGACTCCCTTGATATAGTTGATTTGGCTTCTATTTAAGCAGATTTGGAGTGTGTACTTGTGTTTGATTTTGGACAATGTTCTGATTTGGGATGACACTCAGATTTGGCATGATAGGTTGAAATTGAAGATTTTTTATGTTTGGAATCGCATTGCCTTGTTTTAGGTAACTCTAATCTTCCATGGTGTCACCTTGTCTTGGAGTCATTAACATCTTTTTTGGACTTTGAACAACATTCGTATGATTTTCAACCATATTTATCCCAAAGTTTTTTGGATTCATGTTTCAAAAACTTGTTCTTGGTACATTCTCATTTGGAATGTAGGGATTTTGTGGAATGACTTTCGTTTGAAGGCTCATGCATTGATTGTTCGGTTGGAAAACTTGTAGGTTTGGATTTAGATCTACATCGGAAAAGGTGTTCCAAAATCTTGATTGGGCATACTCACATTTATACCATTGAAGTTTGTAGAAGGTAATGATCCCATGTATGGATTGTATAGATGTGAGTGGTGATAATTGATCAGTGTTGTAAGGCTTTGAAAGTTCAATTGATTTGGATTACTCATGATGTATGGATCAAGTTTGTATTCCATTTTCCTCTTGTGTTTTGACCTTGTTGCAAAAGTTGTCTCTAAGGTTCTTAGGACTAATGATGAGATGAAGCATGAAAGGGGGTAAATGATATGAGTGTTGAATGTTTTAGGGACTTTTGATCAATGCTAGACTTAGGGTTTTGATTTTTGATTGGTTTGATTTGGGTAATGAACTTGTAAACCCTAAGATGTAAGATGTTATCTTAGGATGAACTTTTTTTTAAAGGATTTCTGATTTAATTAAATGTATGAGAAAGGATGCATTCCCACACACCTAACTAAACAAAGTGATTTTTATTTTGATAATTTACCCAAGTCTATAATGATGTTTACAAAGCTCTAAAGTTTTTTGCGAGATGGATTTTGATAGATGTTTGGGATGGATGAAATGTTTGATTTGATCCTACATGAACCTAGGAAGGACTTGTTTACGAGACCAAGATAGTGAAGAAACAGCCTTTCTCTAAGAGTAAGTCAAAATTGAAAGACCAATGTTTGCATGAAAACCATATGACCAAAAGATGCCAAGCACATGTGTGGGATCCAATTGATTTAATCTTTGCTTAATGGATTATTTTTACCACAAACACACTCTTGGTTAGATTTAGAATCTAGATGTCTAATGTCTCAACTTTCCCCTTATCCCACAAACTATATTATGCGGAAATCAAGAAAATTTGAGGGAAGAGTTACCTAAAGTTGACTTTAGTAGAAGAAAATTGAGATGAAATCCAAATCTTTAGAAGCCTCTAAGGATATGAATCCCAAGGGAAAGTAATAACATGTGAATTTGTTCAAGGATATTTGCCTCTCCTAAAAGGCTTGCAATTTTGATGATTCCTTGAATGTTGGTTTCGATGTTTTCGATCACACACTGTGTTTTCAGACTGACTCACAAGCAACATAAGACCCTAGCTCAATTGATACATTTTTTTTAGTGGGCTTGCCTCATTCCCTTCATAGTAGACAAGATGATTTTACATGCAACCAAGGATAAAATATAAAGGTATATTAAGAATGAAGTATTAACCTCTATATTTCAACCAAGATCAGACATGGCAAGTAACTTCTTGGAATCTAAGTTCCAATGCACCACTTTGATAAACTCGTTGGATGGACTGGTTGGATTCTACAAACAAGGTTCTTAATGACACAACATCAAGGACATGGCACCTTGTGAGCATCCAACAAGCCACTAAAGTCTTTAATCAATCCTACTAGGGGCTCTTATACATTTTACGGTAGTACCCCGTTTTGAAAGACATTGTATGGCTAAGGCCTACATACCATGAGGACTTGACAGTTTAGTCTTATCCATTTATATACCGGCCCGAATGAAAAATTGGTTGGAGTCACCTTCGAGTTCTCCTTTTGGATGTGTCTCTTAGGTAGGCCCCTCTAAAGGTAAACAATAGCAAGCAAGCACATCCATAGTTCGATCAACCTTCATTTAGAAACAAAGGGAGAACACACGTGATATACCTAACTCACACTTGCAAAGTATTTTGTTCAATTTTAAACCCAAATCGAAGTGTGGAGGCAATTATTTACACAACTTAATGTCACCAAAAGCCTTTTGATTCTCAAGATCACCGTGAGGCGCGAGAGAAGCACATACATCTTTTGATGATATTACTTTGTGTAACTAATTACAAAATAATAGTCACACGTTCATTTTGTCCTTCAAAGCAATGATTTGATTTGTTTTTAAAACACCAATATCAACTGTGAAGTTTGTTTGTCAAATTTTATCCCAAAGAACAATGTCTAGTCAATTTCTAAGTTGAGTTTTCATCCAACTTTTAAAAGATCAAATCAGTGATTTAGTTGGTCTAAAACAGAAAATTAAGGTGAGAAATGGGAGCTCTAAGCTATTATGACAAGCATTTAAAAATTCTCTTTCAAATTCAATGCCCACTTTTAACTCAAGAATTCCCCAAAGATTTGTTTCATACGCTTCAACATTGCAATTTCCATGTGCCAACATAATCTGCAAGATAAAAACATATGAGAATTAATTGTTAAGAAACAATTTAGGAAATAAATATTTAAAAGAAAATCAATGTCATCAAATATGTAGTCAATGAAATTTAATGATAACATCTAATCAATAATCTTTCATTTTGCTTTCTTAGCAAGATAAGACTGTAAGATTAATGCAAAGATATTTAAAAGTATTTACGAACCCTGCTAAAAGAAAAGAACATTTAATAAGGTCTGATAATAGTCAAAAAATGTCAGCATAATTTACTCTTCTATTGTTTGATACCCTTGGATTCAAAATCCTCTTAATTAAAACTCAGAAGCTCCTAAAGCCGCCACTTCCAATGAATGTATTAGTCAAATATAAAAACAAACTGTCCTATCGAAGACCGTCACTTCCATTTAATTCCTACATAATTATAAACTCTATAGCAGATACTTCTACTGTGCACTAAAACCCTCGACTATTGTATAGGTTCATACTCATCATCTCAAGATGCTACTCAAATTATGTCTGCTGTCAACCATGCCGATAAAAAGTAATTTTCATACAACTGTTACTTCAATCTATTCAACCATATATTTGAAAAATATCTCAAAAAAAGATTTTGGGAGGTAACTAAGATCAGATTTGCATCAAAGATTGGAGATGTGACAGATTTGACTGTTTGTAGCCTTCTATACAAAAATATTGATTGTGAATCAACTGCATGATGCATGATTCATGTCCTAATCAATAGATACAGTAGTCAGTGATATAGTAGAAGCAATGGCAACATCAGTAGTAGAAGTAGCGGTGAGATAAGTAGCAATTAATGCAATCCAAAATGAGTAAAGACCAACTTCAAACATTGTGGTTACCTACTGTAAGGCATGTTTCAAACGTTACTCACTATATTAAGATAGTATACCTGACATGTTTAGTCATCAACAGCCATTTTTTTTTTGGGAGGTCCTTAATATTTTTTCTTTGAAATTATCTTCACAGGTTGCATGCCAATGGGAGGTGTGAAACGAGTTCCAGGATCTTTGACCAATGTCCCCTCTATCTACAAAAAATATTAATTGTTACTTTGTCAAATTCCTTACGCAATCATAAAGAATACGCAGAAGGCGAGTGAACTATTTTTGGCAAAATGTGGAAGCATAGACAAGGCGCGTGCGGACTATTTTTTGGACAAAAAGTGGAAGCATAGACAAGGTGCATGCAGACTATTTTTTGAGAAAATGGCCAAAGAAGTGTGTTCTCATGGTATGCAACATTTGCAGTATATGTATCAAATAGATTCGTTGAAAAGGCTCTAGAAACTTTTAAGAAAGTGCAATCTGCTGGTAGATGTGTATGCAGAAAATGGATGCATAGACAAGACTCGTGATCTACTTGGCAGAACGTCTGAAAGAGATGTGGTCTCCACACAAAAAATGACCTCTTCCCCCAAAAAAAAAATGTCTTTGTTGAAAAAGGCTTTCTGGAACTTTCAAGCGAATGCAATTGACAGATGTAAGGCCAGGCTGTGTAACCTTTGCCAGTAGCTGATAGAACACTAGATAAGCATCTAAGTCCATCCATAGATAGAGGAGTTTCTATGGTCACTTAGAAAATTAATATATAGACATAAGGGTCTCATCTCCATTGATGAATCAATGCAGAGTCCAACAGGAAATTAACAAGCATACATCATCATTGCATCATATAGGAGTTGCTTCTGCCCAAGATGGTGTAATGTTGGATGCAGAAGCATATGTAGAACAAAGAATGTAGAGAAATGAAAAGAATGATGAAAGAGAAAATGTTTCAATTGTCAAGTCAATATTAGTAGGTTTTGTAAAGGAATTAAAAAATGAATCAAGTGTTGCCATAGAAAGTGCGAAGTCTGATCACTCATCTTTACAGAACAACCCGAAGTATGGCACTGCAATCTGAAGGCCTTTGTTCCCTAACTCGCCATTTAAGGATTATCAATTGAAATAACTCAAAGCTCAGAGTCTTGTCGTCCTAGCATTTAGAAATAAAATTCTTCCAAAAACAACACATTTGGAAGTTGCATTGGATATCAATCAGCCCAAGATCAAAGGAACTTCTGAAAACCTACAGCTTCATGCAGTGGAAGTTTTGTGGAAGTAGTATCATCTTCAAAAGAATTGGAAACTATGCAGAGAGGGAAACGTAGAAAATATCCACGTATTGATCCAAAGTTATCAAAAGAAGAGAGGAAACAAGTTATGGCTGCACAAAGAAAAGTTGAAGTTGCAGAACAAGCACATGAAAGAGCAAATTCAAAAAGAAAGTAGTGCAAATCTTCTCAACTATATTCACAATGTCAAAAAAAATTCGTAGGACCAGATACACAATCTTAGTCAAAGATTTAAATCCCAGCTAGTGCAACATCTGGAACTTTTGCATAACTCTATTGTAGATTTAGTTTCCGAACAGAGACAACAGCTAAAAAAAATATAGGAGAACAATTGCTATTGTTTTTTTCCACAAAAAAAATTAGGCTACAAAAGGTGTGAAAAATAGGGTGGAAAGATTGCAAACAATATATTTATCTGGAGTAAAATGCCTACACAACGTAGTGAATGAACTTGATAAAAAAACGTTGGCAACTTTTGGGAGGGTTAACTTCACAGTTAGTTCACAGGCTTCAGATCTTAATAATCTTCTAGAAAATGTTGTTTCAGAGGTAGATACAATTCTCATTGAACTTCAAAGTGTTCTTGAGAAACAAGAGAAGGAAATGGCTTCTTATTCCCATCAACAACAAGAGATATTTAAAAGAACTATGGAGTCAACAAGAGTAGTTTCAAAGGTCACCATCGATTTCTTTGAGAATCTTCACAAGAATGCAGATTACCTATATCAATTTGTTGAAGAAACTCAAATAGTCCGTGACAAGAATTTATTGGATCTTGAAAAATCCAATGAGCAGCTTGTAGTGGAGGAATAGAAGCAAACTCTAAAAAAAATATGAAATACTGGCAAGTTCAACAGGTAGAAAAAGGAAACTAATGTGCATTGCTATTCACAACATGCGAGCAACTACTTCTATACACAAGAACAATTTTTTTCAAAATCAAATACAAAAATTTATTGACTTATGAAGATTAATCAATAAGAAATCTCTACATAAAAAGAAATATTTAAAATCCCATAAGTCATTTTAAATTCCCTCCTTCTAGCACCATTTGTATGATGGTGAAATCTGCAACTTGTCAAAATCTCCAACACGTTAGTATGGTTAGTTTAAAAAAAGAAAATAACAGCATCTCTATGGAATAATAAATCATGTTAATCATGCAATAAAATGAAATAATGGAAACCAAATAAAAGCATATAAAAACATGAAATTAATCATATCCCATAGTGGAGTGGTGTTATCATTGAAAATAGCCCTTTCCCAATCCTCGCTTAAGCTAAATGATATGATGCTATGAAGATGGTGGAGTGATGATGAGAAAAATTAGTTCTCTTGAAGAGAGTGACTTTACATGAGTGATTGTGGAGGATTTGATCAAGGATGATGATCTCTATTTGTAGATTTTCAAGTGCTAAGAGTGTTGAAAGGGGACCAATGTGGGAGTAAAAACAGGCCAATGAAAAGAGGCCACTTGTCATTATGCCATAGGTTGAGGGATGTGCAAGATTTGGGAAATGTGCCCAAGAGAGGGAGATTTCAAATTTGAAAATGAGAGTTAATGCTTAGTTTGACCTTGGCAAGGGACATGTAAGAGACATGTAAGGCCTCATAAATTCTTTGTTGGATGTACATGTCCACTTGTTTTTGAATTCAAACTAGATGGAATATTCCTCAAAGATGCCATGTTGAGTGAAAATGTTGGAATTAATAAATCAATAAATTGATTTATTTGGGCAAGTGGGATTATCTAGAGGATGTGATGGGTGATTAGGTTAGGCTAATTAGGATTAGGTTAGCTTAATGATGATTAGGATGCTTTCGACTTTTATGACTTAAATATTTGATTTATTTAATTTAGAAAAGGATGGAATATGCCTTATGATTTAATTAGATGAATGTTTGATTTATTTGATTAAAAGGTTAATGATAATGTTTATTTAATTCTAAATTAATGACCTTAGGAGATGGAGATTAATGAGATTACCTGATGAATGGATAAAGGTGAACTTGATTAATTGATGAATGGACTTAATGCATTATGTTAATTTTGCATGTCTACAAAACCTTCATCACTTTCAATCAAATGATGAAGGTTTTCTATGGCAGGTATGGCAGTGGTGGAAATGTTTTCAAGTGACAAGTATTGTTGTAAATGTGCAAAATCCTCATGAATATTAAGGACTTTTTTTTACAGAATGGAATTGTTGTGTGTCAAAATTCATTGGATAGAAGGATGAAGGCATAGAAGTTGTATTGTCCATGCGTAATGTACCATTGTCCATACTAGGAGTAGGAGCTCTTGAGATCACAAGGTCCACAATGAAAGTGTTATCGCGGGAAGCCATGAGTCTAGAACTTTGTCTCACCAAAGTATTATCAATGGGACACTAAACGCTCATACAAGTACCAAAAAGGACAGGGTGGATGTAAATGTAATATAATCTAGGATTGCAAAATGCAAATAAAAGAAATTATGTAAACAAAAATAGAGAATGGAAATGCAAGAAATGTCCAGTAAATGCCTAGAAGTAAAATCTAAAATGTCCAGGTGGACTGATTCACCGTAGGTGGTGAATGAGTCCAACTAGGATATTTTTTTGTGTTTTTTCAGAAAATGTAAAGTGAATTTTATGCTTTTTAGATGCTAATGAAGGATGCAGATGCAAATCTTTAGTTTTTTTAATAATATATGATGCAAAAATGAAATCTAAATGAATCTTTCACTAATGAAATTTGAAGAAACCCTAGGTTGTAAAAACAAAATGCTGCCCTAATTGAATGTTGATGCAAATGAATTCTAGGATGCAAAATGCAATTTTAATCAGAAATGTAAAGTGCTCAATATAAAAATTCATCAAAATGAACCACAAATTTTTGGGTAGGGCTTATAGACTACTCTTGCACTCTTAGGATATTCCACCTAAAAGGAGAGAGACAAACCCTACTTAAAGGAATCTAATGATTTCACTCAAATAATGCATTGTATGATGTTATTTAGATTAAATGAGATGATCTAAGTGCAACTAAATGAAATTTTTGAATGATTATGCATGCAAAACACAAGATTTATGCAATGTTGGAAAACATAGTGATGTTTGCAAACATGAACTAAATATGAATAAATGCAAGGACAAAAAGGTAAAAGACTGAAATAGAGTGCACCTAGAGGTCTAATGGAGATTCTAGAGTATCCTGAAGGTTGAAAAAAATCACTGAAAATCACATGTGGGACTCATTCGCCACTAATGGTGAATTGGTCCTACTTTTGATGAAAACTTACTAAGAGCTGGTTTCTAAGTGTCAGGATCTGGAATCTAAAAAAAATTGGATTTCCATCCTTAAGTTGGGACTCATTTTCCATTGATGGTGAACTAGTCCTCTCCCAAAATTCTAAGAAATCAAGGACCAATCCTATTGCACCAGATTTGAGGTTATCTGCTTGTCAGGTTGCCGAAGTCAAAACTACAAAAAATAGACAAAATGTCTTCTCCAAGCTTGAAATATGATATAGTTGACTTGAAACACTTTTTGACTTCTTTTCCACTTTTCAACACCTAAATACTTGTCAAATCTACATACTCAAGTCTACAAACACACATGCAAAAGGGGAAAAATGGTTAAGGGTTAGGTTATAAGGATTTTCCTTGGTCAAATATCACTTTGGTAATCAAACCCTTAATAATATAATGCAATGGAAGAGAATGATAAATAAATAATGTGCAAATTCTATCAACTTACCAAGCCCTTGTTGAAGAAACCTTAAGATAATGCAATGGTTGCTCCATAATACTTGGCAATTGCTTGATTCAATGATGCAAAGATGCTTGAATGATTGAATGATTGAGTGAATAAGTGAATTTGATGAATGCTTGGATGAATGGGGGTTAGAATGAATGTAAAAACACTTATTTATACGCAGTTGTGCCTTAGTAACCCAATAATACCTTATCACAAGCCGACATAAGATGATTTTAAATAAAAACCCGAAAGAAAATTTAAAATATTTTGAATTTGGAGCCAAGAGGGACTCATTCGCCACCCATGGTGAATGGGTCCCACCTTGGACTTGAAAGTGGGTGTCCTTAATTATCTTGCATTTAATGTTTTATGTCAGGTTTATATTAAAAAATACACTTAATTAAGCCTTATAAGGACATAAATAGGTCATAAAAGACATAAGAAAGGTGTAAATAATGAAATTAAGCCTAGAAAAGCATGAATATTTGTTACAAGACTTTATAAAACTTTAAAATAGGACTTGATCATGAATAAAAAGAGATTGTTAGGTGAATTGTGATAAATAGAGTCTAGAATTTAAGTGCAGAAATGTTTTACAACACTTCACAGCACTATCACAAGACATCATAATTTAAATTTTTAGGACCTAATGTGAATATTCAAGCCACATTGTAACATTAATTTAGAGCAAAATGGACCAAGCATCATGAAGAAAAGCCTAAAAGACCATGAAAATGACAAGGGGCCATTTTTCTATGGTACACATAAAAAAACATCCAAATCAATCAAACAAATCTAAAAATTTCAAAAAAAAAATCCCTAATGGGACTCATTCACCACCTTGGGCGAATTAGTCCCTTTTCACCCCTAAAACTACCTTTTACAGAGCTGAAAACCCTATTTTTATGCTTCTATTTGCTGCCATCAATTATCTATATTAGTTGATTGAGTTTTTGTATCATGGATTTCATTAGATTTAGCTTACATTAATGCATTTCATGAATTGTTAAAATTTACATTTGCATTTCCAACCTTTCATCTTTTAGATCATTACATAGTGTCATCAGTACATTACTTTGTTTGAAATCTAAAAAAATTACATTTGATCCTATGTCCTTACATTGCATTTTAAATTTGCATAACTTCTAGTACATTTAAATCATTAAAAATTAGAATTTCTTACATTCATGGCCATTGTGGATAGCATTAGATTTTTGCAATTTTTATTTTCAGCATTAGGGTTTGTGCAAGATCATGATGGGCCAAAAAGTGGCGATATGATGGGTATGTGTAGGGTATGTGGCTGATGACTTTTTTCCTACCCAAAATTGATAAAATGAAAAAGATTTTTAAATGAGATTCTCAACTTTCCACCAATATAAATTATGCTTTACTTTGAATTTAATAAATAATTATTATTCATTTTCTATTTGAATTACGACTAAAGTCTTGATTGATAGGCTAACTGAAAAAAATTTATAGCTTTCAAGTTGTATCACAATTTTTGAATCCAAAACATGCATCACATTCTATGCTTCACATATTATAGTATTAAAAAAAAAATAATTGAATTTCATGAAGTTTTGACCAAGTTAAAAGATTGGTTAGACATACAAGTTTTTATATTTTTGAGAAAGTTCTAATAAGAAAATCATAATTAATTATTAACTTGGAAAAAAATTACAAAAATATTCATCACATTAGAACATGAGTCACTCTACTTATATCTAAAAATCTTATAAAAAATATTATCATTTTATTGTGGTTAGGGTAGTCAGGACATACACCTACTTATTATTTTTCCACGAAATTTAAATTTTCGACATTTGAAATTTCAAATTTTCACCAAATAGATTTTTGTTTAAATATAAACCTAGTAGTTTATAAGCTACATTCAATTTTTCTATAGATTTTATTCTTACATATTTTTGAAATAATATAGATAACTTATTCAAATTTTTACATCAAGTTTCCTAACTCTATTTTTTTTGAATTTTTTGCCACTTAAGGACCTATTTTTCTATGATGATCCTACACATACCCATTAGTTCCTAGTACACTTAGATTAGCTTCATCAAAAAATGAAAACAAAAAACTACAAACATAAAAAAAACAAATGAAAAAATGGTTAACCTTAGAGAAAACATTTCATTCAAACCCTTGAGTAGTGATGAATTTCTAATGTTAGATGAATACCTTAAAGACTTCATCTCTCCTAGATCGTCCACTAAAGGTTTGGTGCAAGAGGATGCACACATTGATAATCATGATAATCATAATTGTTCTTATCCTGATATCTCTCCCAATGGTGATGAAGGTATCTTGATGAAAGAAGACACAATCATTGGAGATCATGAAATTCCTACTTTTCTTCCTTCTCCTCCCCCTTGCAAGGACATTATGACACAAAGCTAAAATCATTTCCACTACCTTACCTAGTCCTCATTCATCTCCCGACACCTCCCCTACTTGTGAAAATCCTTTAGTGAATACCTTATAAAATCATGACCGATCATGAAAAACACATTTGTGTGGAGGATATGATTGAGAGCTATGACAATCCTACCTCTCCTACTCAAGAAGACATTATAGGACATGCAGATGTATATTTAGATAATCATGACCATCAACCCTTTTCTTCTCCTAATATCTTCTCTACACATGAAGAAGATAGTTTAGTGATAGAAGATATTTTTAGTGAAACTCATGAAAAACTTACTCCTCCCTTCCCTAATGCCCCTACCATTTGGGAAGATCTATTTGAACAAAAGAGTCCAATCATTGGTAATCATGAAACTCCTAGTTATCCTTCTCTTGATGCATCTCCTATGAGCGATGAAGCTATCTTACCAAATCCAACTACGACATGTGATGAACCTATTATTTATCACTTTCCTAAAAGCTCTCCTCCTAGGTTCCATATTATGTCACACAAGAATGATACCTTAGAGAAATAATACAACCAAATAGAGCCTTCTTCTCATATCACCACTATTGATACTCAAACAAATCCAATCATTAATCTTCCCCCTATGTGTGTTGAAGTTACCTTGGACACACCTAAGAATCCTATCATTCTTTACCTACCATTATACATGAAACACCCTCACAATACACCTGACCTCATTCTTTACCCACCTACACACAATTTTTTTTACCAAGTTACAATCACATTACTCACCTATATGACAAAGTGTATACAATCACGAACAACCTCAATCCTAAAAGACTTATGAAGCAACCTACACAAGGATATGATGATATGGAACAATGCATCCATAGCCCCATAGAGCCTACAACAAAAACACCAAATCATGGTCTTCATGATTGTCCTTTCATAGAAATCAACCCATCCAACAAACCCTCACTCAGCATCAATAGTATCACACAAGATTCTTCAAAGAAAACTCTCACCTTTAGTACATCCTAAATTGATAGAAATTTCATTAAACATGTATCACATAAAAAAAATGTTTCCTTATCCAAATAAATAACATTATTTTATGCTCCTTTCCATGTAATAGTTGTAGGATAATAGCATACTCACTATTGCATGTTTTGCATCTATCGCAAGGGTCAAGATACCATCATACATTCCAGACTCACCCTTGTCTTGCACTAAGTGGGGGAAAAGGGTTCAACAACCTTATCCCCATATGTCACTTGTCATTGTCTCTCCTGGCTAATCCTTAACCTTTCATGCAGGTATAAGATCAAGCTTGGGATGTGGACAACATGTCTTAAGATTGACTCACATGTGATATACTCCCTTTCTTCATGATGTAGTCTATTTGGAAACATATGACTTGGCATGGGGATTTCCAAGTAAACTCTCATGTCTCCTTCTACTTTAAAGAAATTGCTCATAGTAATGGTGTTAGCAACCACTTTAAAGTGGGGGCATTCATAGACAACATCTTTTTGAAATTTTCATGGGTGATTTTTCTTTTTCTTGTGATATGTCCTCTTCATGGTGGTGTCATTAGATTTGATGCCTACCAAGAGTGTAAAATCAAATGAAGTGGCCTAATGTGAATGAAGCATCCCATGGATAATAATATGACACCCTGACTTGTCCTCTCTTGGAGACATTAGGCACAATGCTCCCTAAGAAGAAGACCTTATATGAACCAAGCAAAATCCACTTTAACAAAAAAATTACATATCATTCAAAAAAATTTACAAAAATCATTTTCATTGTGGTACCTTATCAAAGTTATTAGGAGGATAAGTTTGGTATGGTTTGTATGATGGAAAGCTGACAGATTGGCATGAATTTTCTCATTATACGGTGGGAAGCCAACACACTAGCATGACTTTCTCACTAAAACCACTTATTTGGGACAACTCATCCCATGGAAAACCTGAATTTCCATGGCCCCAGAGTGAGCATATTTTGGAATACTTGCCCCATGGACGATCTTATCTTGTATTGCCCCAAAGTGAGTGCATCTTTCCCACCTTTTTTTCCTTTCTTGCCATTGTGTGATTATGTATCTTGATGATTTGACTCAGGATCTTGGATCCTAGGGGCTTGAATCCCTTCTTGATCTTTATCATCCTTTTTCATCTACATCTATACACTCAAATCTCTCTTGAATGTCTACTTTAGTGTGAGTTTGAAGCAAGTTCATCCTCTCACTAAAGTGGGCGCTAAATGTAGCATAGAAAAATGGATTTTTCTTGCTTGACATGGGAATAATTTATGATAAATTGGACTTAATGAGGCCTTGATTTAGTGTTGTGAGGTGCTTTATGCATCCACACTAGGTCTTATACCCTTGCAAATGCATTTATTGATGTCTTGTAAATGTGTTGTACAATAATTTCACACTTTTCTAGAGTTAATGAACCCATATCCTCTTAATTCAACATTATCAAATATATTTAATTACATCCTCATCTCAATCTAGAAGGCTTGTAAATTAAACGCAATGTTAATTTAGTTTTGTAATGTGTCTTACACATTCACATTGGATGTTGTACCTTTCTAGGTTGTGTGGGCCTCATTTTAATGTTCTAAAGTGTACTTAATCACATTTTCACATTGAATTATATGTCCTAAGCCATAATTTATCTTTATATCATCATTAATAGGCCCCTATGATCCCATATTATGCATCACAAGGCATAATTTGATCAAATACCCAAAGAAATCAATGTAAGAACTAGAATTCCTCATTCCCCAACATTCCAGTTATCAAAAGGACCCCTCTAGGACTAATTCACCCATCTAGGTGAATGAGTCCTTGCTAGGTGGGATTGATTCGCCCAAGGTGGTGAATTAGTCTCATTTGGCTTATTTTTTACTATTGAGCAGGAAAAACTAGAATTTAAGTTTATTATTCTTTCATGTCGGCCTTAGGGATCCAATTAATGGGAAAATAAGGTGAATTTCCTATAAATATAATTTTCTAAACCGTAATCAACAACTAATTAATTCTTCTTTCATCATTCATCAAGTTCTCTTATCAAGAAAGCTAGGGCTTTATCATCCTTAGTCATTAAGATAGCACTTTCAGACATTCAAGGGTAGATTCTTCATCCATTGTTGTAGAAAATCAAGATCAATCATCAAGGAAAGGTTTTTATTCCATTGTTGCATGTTTCATTACTTTGTTTCATCATTTTGGTTTAATTACCTAAAAGGGGTTTGACCAAGGCAAACCCCCATGTCCTAACAATCAACAAGTTTTACCTCTTTATGTGATTTGTAGGTCTTGTGTGTAGATTTAGCAAAGAAAAAATGTGGAAAATACTTCATCAACTTGTCAAATATTTTCAAGGTAGTTAAACCCCTAAGAAGAAGTTTGGAGAACACTTACAGGTAAAAATTTTTAGTTTTAGGTTTAGACATCTGAGGAGTAGAAAGAACAGACAGAAAGTTACAGATTCCCACTCTGAATCTCTAGAAATCTAGAAGTGGACTAATTCACCATTAATGGAGAATTAGTCCCACTATCAATATAGAAAGTGATTTTTCTTTAGATTTGAGCACCTAGTATCCAAAAACCTGTTCTGACAGACTTTGTAAAAAATAGGACTAATTCGCCTAGAATGGAAAATTAGTCCCAGTGGGATTTTATACTATCCTCTACAAAATTCCAAACCTCCATCCAACTAATTTCCAACTATTAGGTGCATTCTTCTAGTTTCACAAGTTTTTTTTTAATTCATAATCATTTCTAGGTCATGTTTGCATATTACAATGTGTTTTGAAACAAATAACATTTCTTAGGTTTTTCATTTATCTCATTTATTTTATTAGCTCCTTGCATTAAAATATTGCATCTAGGAATATTACATCCATTTCCCATTCTTTCTTGCATTGATTTTGAGTGTAACACTGCCTATTTTGGCCCATCTTTCCCCTTTTTGGTAGAAAACCCTAGAAGCGCTAGAAAGCATTTGGGTGCATAAATCATATGTTATAGCCATCAAGGGAAAATGGGTCCCACTTGGATGGGACTAATTCACCCCTAATGATGAATGGGTCCCATAGGGGCCATTTTTGTTAGCTAGAATGTCGAGAAGTAAGAAAATCAGGTTTATATGATGACTATGTCAGTTATTTCATCAAACTAAGCCTCAGGATGCTATGGGGTCATAGGGGCCTGTTAATGATGATATAAAGGGTGGATAAGGCCAATGATACAAATTCCAATGTGAAAGTGTGATTAAATACACTTTAAAACACTAAAAAAGGGTCCACTTAGCCAAGAAAAGCACAACATCTAATGTGAATGTGTAAAATATATTACAACACTAGATTAGAGTCAAGTTTATTTTACAAGCCTCCTAGATTGATGTGAAAATAAAATTTAATATATTTTACAATGTTAAATTAGGGTGAAAATAGGTCTATTAGATTCAAATGCTTAATAAAAGTCTAGAAAAGTATGAAAGTCTTTTACAACACCTTTACAAGACATCAATAAATGCATTTTATTTAGTTTTCAAGGGTCGAAGACCTAGTGTGGATGCGTAAAAAAACTCACAACACTAAATCAAGGCCTCATTATGTCTATTTTATCATCAATTATTCATATCACACAAGAAATACTTTTTTTACAGTACAAATAGTAATTCCTTAGATGAAGATGATGAAGTAACATTAGACTCCTCTTCACTAAGAGATCATGAAAATAAGGATAAGTCCTTTGAGGTTATGCACATTAGATACCCCTTGGAGTACTCTCCTGAGCCTAAGCTTATCATTTATCCACCCTCTCAAAAACCAAAAATTCAAAACAAACCTATCCTTATCCTCGAACCATCTAGGAACAATATTTCACAACAACTAAGTTATAATACCATTGCTCATACATACAACACTAGGAACAATCTACAACAAAGACAAACACCTTCAACATCTCTACCATTGCTTAATTATATCTTGCCTAATGCCCCTTTTTTTCCTTCACAAAGTGGAAAGAAGTATGATCTTGTTGAAAAACTTAAGAATATTCATATAAAGGTATACCTATGGGACTTAATTCAGAATTCACCTAGTTATAACACTATGTTTCAAATAGCCTTGCAACAAGTTGTGGTTCCCTCTAGTGCGAATGACATAGCAATAATGATTCAAGGAATAAATGCTCACATTTTTTTCCACCAAAGTGAATTACACCCTTTGGAAGTGAAAAAATAATGTGATCCTTTGATGATAATATCTCAACACAATACCAAAGGGATAAAGTGAACCCTTGTTGGAAATGGCTCAGTCTTAAATGTGTGTAGTGCAATCCTTTTGGATAAACTTGGTGTTGATAAATCAAAAATTTAATTTGACTCTTTATCTATTAAGGGATTTGATAATGTGGGGAAGAAATCACTTGGAGTGATAACTTTACCTATTACAACTAGAAAGGCTACCTTACAAACCCCTATTCGTGTTATGCCTCATGATCTTTCATATAATCTTCTTTTAGGTAGACCATGGATTCATGAGATGCATGTTATGCCCTCTACCCTTTGTCGTATCATGAGATATGTCTACAACAACAAAGTTTACACAATCGAAGCTAATCCTGAACCATACAATTGTCTAAACATTAAGAAAAAAAGGAAAAACCCTTGAAAACATTAACACCAACTACACAAGTGGAACCCATGCAACAAAAACACGTTAAAGAAGTCACGAAGCTATCAAAAGATGATTGGGGTTCCTTATATTTTGAAAATATGTGGGATAATAGAAGATCATAAACAAATATTTAGACAAGGGAAAAGAAAAATTGGTAATGTCAACACAAAATTCAGACGACCCTTCGAAAGCATCCACCTCAACCACTTTAGAACAAAAAGAAAACTACACAACAAAATTTGATGAAATTAATCATGAACAATTGCCGGTATTGGCATGGTGTGATGGTTTAAGGGTGGCATTGTTGTTCATGCCACCAAGGTTCAAACCCCATTGGGGTGGTATTGTTGAATGGTTGTATTCCGGTTCATAGCTCCGGTCAAAAGCGTTTACCCCTTGAATAAAAAAAATTAATCATGAACAACCACTGAATCCAAAAGAGTTAAAGAATCTTTATGGAAAAGGTTACAAACTTATGAAACAACTTGGTTATAGTGGAAAAGTATGTGGTGCTAGAGAACAAGGTATCCATGTCCCAATAGAGTTGCACACGCAAGAAAAGAATAGTAGTATTTGTTATTGTCCCTCAAAAGACACAAACAAGCCTTCACTTAATATCAATATTATCACAAAAAATCCTTCTAAACTAACTTTAACAGTAGTGCACCCTAAGCTGATAGACACTAGTGGTATGAGTAGGATCATGATAGGCCAAAAAATGGTGATATGATAGGTATGTGTAGGGTATGTGGCTGATGACTTTTTTTAACCCAAAATTGATGAAATGAAAAGGGTTTTTAAATGATATTCTCAAATTTCCACCAATATAAATTATGTTTTACTTTGAATTTAATAAATAATTATTATTCATTTTCTAATTTAATTATGACTAAAGTACTAATTGATAGGCTAATTAAAAAACATCTATAGCTTTCAAATGGTATCACATTTTTTGAATCTAAAACATGTGTCACATTCTATGCTTCACATAATTTAGGATTAAAAAAATTAAAATTGAATTTCATGAAGTTTTGACCAAGTTAAGGTGGTCAGACATACGAGTGTTTATATTTTTTAAAATTTGTAATAAAAAATTAATAATTAATTATTTACTTGGAAATAAATTACAAAAAAATATGCATCACATTGGTACATGAGTCCTATAATTATATCTGAAATTTTATAATAAAAAAATATTATTTTATTATGGTTAGGGTGGTCAAACAGACACCTACTTCTTATTTTTTCCCTGAAATTTAAGTTCTACTATATTGAAATTTCAAATTTTCACCAAATAGATTTTTCTTTTTATTAAATAAACTTGGTAGTTCAGAAACTACATTCAATTTTCTACATATTCTATTCTTACATATATTTGAAATTATATAGATAACTTATTCAAATTTTTACATCAAGTTTCCTAACTCTAATTTTTTTGAATTTTTCGCCACTTAAGGGCTTATTTTTTCCATGATGATCCTGTACATACCATTTATCCTTTGCAAGAAATGAAAAAAGAAAAGAAATATTTTCTTAATGTCAATTTCATCACACAAAACACTTATGATTTGAATTGATTAGATTTTACACCCTCTAGTAAAGGAGAGAAAAAAATCTCACAATCTAAAGAGACTTGTGTAGATATGACACCTTATGCTAAGCAAGAGATACCTTTGTCATAAAATAAAGCAACATCCTCAACTTTTGACCAAGAGAGTATCTTTAAGATACTCCTTCAAGATCGTTTGATCTCTCTCCAAGAACACAAAAGAAATCTTATTACAAGACTTCATTATGTACATAGCATAGAGTTCATGGTCATGCTATAATGAATGTAGAGCTTTAAATTAAAAAATTCAACATCTTAAGGACTATGGTGCTCTCCCTTGGGTTGAAGCACATAGTTCATCTTTTCATTCTATCTCACCCTTGTCCTAAACTCAGTGGGGGCAAGGGGTTAGGTAGCCTTGTCCTCTTATGTCACTTTTCGTTGCCTCTTTTGTCTAGTCGACTACCTTTCATGTACATAAAAGAGAAAGCATGGGATGTGGACGACATGCCTTAAGTTGGCTTTCATGTGACATACTACCTTTTTCATGATGTAGCTTATCAAAAACATCTGACTTGGCATAGGGCTTTCAAAATAAGCTCTCATCTCCTCTTTATTGTTAGCATTTATCCTTTGCTACTTTAAAGTAATTGCTCACAACATGGTGTTATCAATTTCTTTAATGTGTGGGCATACATTGACATTATTTTTGCAGGATTTCATTTAAATTTGTTTTCATGTTCCTTGTGCGATTTTATTTCTTCTTGTGATGTATCCTTTTCTTGGTGGTGTCACTGGTCCTGATTTCCTCCAAGAGTGTGACTTTAACTTGTCCTCTCTTGGAAATATTAGGCACAATGTTCTCTAAGAAGAGACATTGCATTAACCAAGAAAAATCCCTTCGAACATCTCTCTTTGTTGCTGCATTGCATTTTCTCTTGTACCTTATTAAAGTCATGGATGTATGGCTTTGATATGGTCCCCTGGGGCTCACCTAGTGAACACCTAGCTTCACTAGCCCTTGTGAGTGCATTTTTCTTGTCCTTATCATAGTCATGGGGGTATGACTTTGATATGGACTTCTTGGGGCTCACATATTGTTCACCTATCTCCCACTAGCCCTTGTGAGTGTGTGTTTCATTTGCATAGTGGATAGTGCATTCCACTTGTAAACCTCTTTCAGCCTAGACCAGGTCCACCTCATTGGACAACTAGTCAAAACTTGATCCATTGCATTTTCCTTTTTTTTGTTTAAATTTCTTATTTTTCCTTTTTCCTACCTTTGATGGTGTATGTTTGCAATATGATTATGGCTTCATATATCATCCACGGGTGTGTCCCTTTGTGCTTATGTCAATTTTCTATAGGATCATGACCTTGGGGGATTGATCATCCCTCTTGATCATTGTCATCCTATCTTACTAACGTTTGTACATTGAAACCCCTCTTGATTGCGTGGTTGGCTAAATGTAGTGTAGTAAAATTCATACCATTACATTTTCACACTTGTTTGGGACTACCTTGCTTTATTTATGCTTCTTTATGGCTTAATTGGTCCTATTTTTGCATCCACATGCCCTATGAACTATATATTTTTACGGCTAATCCCAATAACCAACAAAAGATAAATGATCATTTAATGTTTCTATCTATGTGTCCCTAATTTGTGGAGTGTGACTAAAACACCACCTAGGGCATCTTTTTCCTCCATGGGTCTTGGGACCCTAATATTAAAAACACTTGAAAAGGTCCCTCTTTGGAGTTTGTTTCCCGAGATTTGATCCTTGGAACTAAGACACAACCTAGGGTTTCTTAGTCCTCCTTGGCTTATTTTCGGGATTCAATTTCAAATTTGGGCAGGATTTAGCCTCCTTTATTTAATGATTTCATATCTTGACTTGTTGTGATGTAATTTCAAGATATTAAGCATGAATAAGTATAAATACAAGGTTGCTCCACTCATTTTTCATATATTCAAGCATTACAAGCATTCAAGTATTCATTCCTAAGGAAATTTTATGCATTAAAGAGCAATTCATCAAGTATTTGGAGCTATTATCAAGATTCAAGCATCATGTCAAGGGTTTAGTGCACCCATTCATGTTGTTGAGCCAAGATTGTGGATGTAGCATTGAAGACCTATTTGAAACAATATCCAAGATCCAAGATCTACATTCTTCATGACCACTACAAGTTAGATTGCATATTTTCTTCACAAGATATCATACAAGGTGATGTCATTTACATATTTCATGTTTCATGCTTCATTTCGTTCATTTCATTTATTTCATCATTTGGTTTAATTACCTACAAGGGGTTTGACCAAGGAAAACCCCCATTCACTAAAAATCAACAAGTTTTTTCTTTTTTTTGTGTTTGTATTTGTAAATCTAGGTTGAATACTTGAAGATCCTTTAAAGTGAAAAGTTGTCAAAGTTGCATAGTTTCATTTCAAAAAATTTCATCTTCACAGAAACTCACCTACAGGTCAGATCTAGAAGTTTCAAGACCTCAAATTTGGATGGAACCAAGTGTAGACCCTAGAGTTCAGGATCACATTCAAAAACTTTAAAAATTTAGAATGGGACTAATACACCATCTTGGGCATCTTATTCCTCCACGGGGTATTTTTCAAAGATTCTTTGGGATTCTGTTCTAGCATGTTTGAAGACTCTGCATTTTCCCCAAAAAATGACAGTGTAACTAATACGCCATCCTATGCATCTTAGTCTTCCACAACACTTTTTAGAAACTTCTTTACATTTCGAGAATCCTCACAGCATCTCCAGACTTCCTAGGTACACACATATTATCTTACTATTGCATAATTTCATTATTTGCATCTCTCATTTAGCTTACATTTCTAATTCTAGGTCATTTTGCATATTACGTTGTGTTTTCCAATTTTTGTCTTTTCTATGCATTTTCTTTGTGGTGAACCCCTTAGAACTTAAATAACCCCCTCCTAAGTCCTTCCTAATTGAGAATTGACTCACCTTGTGAGGTTGTTAGTCAATCCAATTGGGACTCCTAGGACATTAGTGAATGATTGGTGGAAAAAGTGTGATATCTTTAGGTATCCTTTTTTCTCCTCATCACCACCTACCATAAAATGTTATAATTCTAATAGAATTGGGTTCTATAAGATATACAACTTGGATAGTCTCTGGAAAAAAAAAAAAAAATAGCACAAAAAATAAAGGAAAGAGGAAATCTAAGTACTATCCTTCATAGTATTGAGGTCCTTGAGACTTATAATAGCCTCCAACTCATCAATTATTCATTTTGTCTTCTCTAAAATGGAAGTAGTTTCTATTTCCATTTGTATTTTTGGTTGACACAAAATTATTTTTTTCTTTGCAGTTTTCTTGACCCTTTTTATTCTTAATTGGAAGAAAAGCATATTTTTGGCATAGCTTCTCATTTCATATTTTTAAAAGATATAATGGAAAATATAGAAGTAATAATTTTATCCTCATTACTAATTATATTGGTCATATGGAAGTATAGCTTACCAATTTATCTTTTAGAGCCATGGAGCTCAAATGCAATTTTGTATAGTGGATTATAGGAAACACAACTCTTAGTTTTAGCACCTTCTCACAAGCATTCAAAAAGGGGCTAGAAGGATCTTTTTCTATAATCTAAATAGGACATAAATTGAAGTTTCTATCCTTCTTTAGGCTACTCTTGAGAGAAACATAGATATTATGAAGAACAACAACAAGCCCCAAAGGAATAACCAATCACATGGAATGAAAATTAGGCATGAAGTTATGTGTGATTAGGTTGTATTGGATGTTAGGGTAGGGTTTTCAAGAGATTAAAAATTCAACATATCTTACTAGATATACATAATAATATTTTTAAAAATTTGCATTGGGGCTTTAGGTTCAAACCAATAAGCAACACTTAGATCAACATGAATACATATTTTTGAATTATCTTCCATATAATAGCTAGGATCCAATATGTTTTTAGTGTAGTAGAATGAATTCATTGTAGAAAAGAAGGGGGATAGGGGATTAGATTTTCTAATGAAGCAAAGGGATAAATACTTGGATTAACTAGGGTATGGGCTTTCATAGACAGTGTTTTATTCAAAGTTTTAGGGGAAGCAATAGAAATAGTAGGGACTTTCCTTTAAGTGATAATATCATAGAAAGAAAGGAAGTCAGAGTCTCCACACTATTCAAACTATTGGGTGCAATCATAGTTGGGGTAGGTGAATTACATAGGTGGAAAGAGTAGAATTAAAAAAATATACTCTTGTGAATGGTAATTTTGGCCTTGTTCAAAATAACTTCCACTACTAATTGTTATAGGGAGTTGGGAAGTAAAAAAATGAATTAACAAGTATATTATTTCATAAATTATTTGAAAGAGAGATATGGTAGGATAAAATATTAACATACATTTCCTCAGAAGTAAAGTATTTGATGAGATAAATCTTCACTTCAACCCAAGGTTTAGGGAATTTTTCCCTTCTATAGGCATTTTAAAACGTTTTCACCTTCTATTCTCCCTAAAGGAAATGATTCATTGTATCTTTATCTTTAGAATTTCTTACCATTTTGAATTTAATCCTCCCTATCCTCAAGCTAGAGTTCAAAACTATATTTCTCATTCTAATAACAAGTTTATATATTTCACACTATTTTTGTGACTTCATCCTTGATGTTGAAAATATTTCTTCAATATGAATGTAAAAACATTAAAAGTGTAAATAAAAATTACGATAAAGAATTTATAAATATTATAAATGATTGATTGCAATAACATGTAATAAGTATTTTTTGCAAACATTATGTCTTAATTCTTGATAGACATATTGATTGAAAACCATCCATAACATTAAGATTTCATACCCTTTTTTCAAATATAAAGATGCATCACACTCTACACTTCATTAGTTATATCTCAAAACATTATTTATATATTTCTTGACCAAGTCAGATTGCCTATAAAATTATTTTAAAATTTTAAAACATTTGTAATAAAAAATTCATAATTAACTAGCAATTACACCTTGGTGTGCAATGGGTACACCGAAGAGGTGTGGAAGGTCAATTTGGATAAAAAATGGGTTTTTTTAAGTACATTTGTGCAATAAATATCTCAATGGAGAAGTGATATGCATCTATTTAGAAGGACCTAAACATGATTGAAACAAAACTTTTGAATGAGGAAAATAATAAAGCTCCTTTATCATAAATATCTCCATGCATATGTCCATTTTGTTTGGCATTGCTATTTTTTCATTATAACTTTCCCTTGTTAGGTCTATCATTATTGGTACATAGTATAGATGTTTGACAACTTTGATTGATTTAACTTAAATTCAAATAATATGCATATAAACTATCATTACACAAACTCAGTCAGCTGAAATTTTATTCACATAAAAAAACTTACATTTATATCAAATACTTAGTTCCTAGTTACTTAAACATGTCATACCTATTCACTTCTTCATTAGTGCACATGCTTTGTATTAAAAAGGATAATGTAATTTATTATGTGCAATATATTCCAGTCAAAGAATAACAAGAAAAGAGGATACAAATAAACTCCAAAAACATGAAAAATAAATTATAATATGTATGAGAAAATAAATCATTTTTTTTAAATTAAAAACTCAAAAAAATCATAAAAGAAATAAAATATTAAAAAAATATTCCTTAAATTAAGAAATAATATTATATACTCATCTATTTACAGTCTGAAGATGATATTGTTGAACATTGCTCTTGTAAATTTCTAATACCAATCGGTCTACAAGAGTAAGACTACCCATAGATTCTAGTAAAGGTTGCATCTTGATACACCAAGTTCATTTGAGCCTATCTCCATCACTCTCAACTTGCTGAGTTGACCAAGGTTAATTGGGAGATCCCTTAACACTTTAAATAGAGCTCACTCAAGGAAGCTTGATTTTTAATGTAACAAGGCAACAACTCTACCCCTCAAAATTCAAATACTCAAGTTTTTCATGTTTTCCAGGATGTCTAGCTATAAGGTTAGGTCCCTACACCTCTATAAATCAAGGGGTGATCCCACAATAGTGGTTTACAATTTTTGGCCAAACTGGACACTAAAATTATTATTTTTAACTAAATCTTCACATTCGGGCACCTATAGCAGCTAAACCGCAAGGAATTTGAAAATGATACAAACTAGAGTCTCGTCACATTTTGTCTGGAGATTGTAAGAATATTTTTTTCAAAATTTTTGGAATCAGATTGTACTTCTTTTTCCATCTACCACAAAAACTGGTTTTTTTCAAAAACAACACTTTAAAAAAGTGACACACACCGTATAACGCATAACTTTTTTTCCATGAAGGATAAAATTCTAATTCTTTGAATTTAGATTTGTAACTCTAATATCTAGTGCTTCCACTTGGTTAGATAGTTTTTTATTGAATATTTTTTCTTTAATAAAGTTTCAAAGTCAAACCAATTACAATTCAGACATAGCGCGACTATATAAGCGTAACTTCTTTTGTATATATTAAAATTAATTTTATTTTTTTGTTGGATCAAGGACTTCAATATCTGGTGCACTCATATTTTTCAAAATTTTTTTGATAATCTACTATTTTTCC
Source organism: Sequoia sempervirens (assembly GCA_007258455.2). Taxonomy (NCBI): domain Eukaryota; kingdom Viridiplantae; phylum Streptophyta; class Pinopsida; order Cupressales; family Cupressaceae; genus Sequoia; species Sequoia sempervirens. Next base: position 380,399,139 of record VDFB02281492.1, on the reverse strand, counting down.
ATATGTGTAGAATAGAGACCTTCATTTTTAATGAAAAACCTATGTTTAATAAAACTAAAAAACAAGTACATAATAAATACAAAACATATTAAATTTATATTCGTTGGATAGTTTGTTCCGAGGACTACCTAATTCTAGTTGGTTTTGTAAAGATTCCTCCATTTTCATCCTAAACCCAAGCTTTGAAGTGTAAAAAATAGGTTTTTTTTTGTGAACAAGGTAAAAGATTAGGGAAAAGGGGGGTTCACTAGAACCAGGGGGGTTCTAGTGAACCAAGATTCATTTGAACCCCCCTCAATATGAATTTTCCTTTTGTTTTTTAGGCAGGAAATGTGGGCCCAGTAATTAAATAGGTTCGTTCGAACCCTAGTTCGGTCGAACCCCTCTTTGGTTCAGTTGAACTTATAGGTTCATTCGAACCCCTAAAACAATTTTTTTTGTCATGGGGTCATTTTTTTTTCATTTTTCCTTCCTCCATCAAATTGTAAACCACTATTGTGGCTTCACCCCAAGATGTTGCAATAGTATGAGCTACTTACAAGGAAAAGACAACATCCTCAATGCATCGTAACCATTCACATCTAGATGGCGTAGGTTCCTCTAATGGCCAAAAAAACTAGACAATGATGATTTGGAGGGGAAATTTCTTTTTTGGTTTTACAATCAAAACAAAAGATGTTTGAATATCTCCAAGAGATGAATTTCACATAGTGCACATTGTTGTTGGGTAAGACTGAAATGTTATTTTGGGTCCTTTGCATTAAGTGAACAACTAATAAGTTTTGGATCTTCTATTTCTTTTGTATTAAGCAAAGGAGGCATTGTTCATGGCGGCAACTCCCACCTAATCTCACTCACGATTCATAATCAAATTTTCCAATTCTATTGTATGGCTTTGTCTATATGCACTCATAGGCATTGATAAAGACTTCAAATTTGTTGTTTAAAGTCAAGACTATCTTGTACGTGGAGAAATTTGATGGCCATCTCAATAGAAATATCATTATTCTATCTTTGGGTCCTCTTGCCACAACAAACTCACTATATCGATCCATTTGTTTAGCTTTTCTTGCTTCAACAACTATTTTTTGTCTCTGTAAGTAGCTGGAGCAAATGACGTGAAAGGAACCAATAAAGAATCAATTTAAAGTTTTCTATTTTTAATGAGTGAACGATGGAAATATTTTATTTTTTAATTATATTATGTTTTAAATCAATATATTTTTAAAAATAATAAAAAAAAATCATTGCATTCTATTAAAAAAACATTATAGAAAATTCTTCCTAACAATCATTGTGTTCTAATTAAAATAAAAATCACTTTAAAATAAGATATATTTATTAAAAAAAATTAAAATAGATATTTATACAAAATCATTTGATATGTTGAGTCATTCATCAAATTTAAGCTTTAAGATTGACACATTCACAATATAATAATATTTATGTTATGTGACTTTGTAACTCTTTTACTTATCATTAAATAAAAATAGAGATGAAGAAGTAAATAAGACAACTTTATGAAAAAAAATAGATAGTAAATTTTTATTTATGATGGATTACGTTTCTAAATGGATATATTTAAGATTAAAAAAATTAGAATTATCTCCCTATCTCTCTCTATCTTTATCTCTCACTCTACCTCTCTCTATCTCCCCCTCTACCTCTACCTCTCTATCTATTTGTCTCCCTCCTCTCCCACCCTCTATCTCTAGACATGTTTCTCAAGCTCTCTACCCATCCCTCTCTCTCCCTCTCTCTCCCTCTCCCTCTTCTTGGACATCTATATTTATATCTATTTTCCTCTCTATTTCTATCTCTCCATATTTCTTCTTCCATCTCTCCCTCTATCTCTATCTCTTATCACTCCATCTCTTTCTCTCTACCCCTGTATCTCTTCGTCTCTCTACCTGTCTTTATATATCACTTCCTATCTCTATCTTTACCTTTCTATCGATCCCTCTCTCATCCTCTCCCTCTATATATTTACCTCTTTCATCTCTTTCTATCCATCTCTCCTCTCTCTTTATCTCTCCATCTCCATCTCCATCACCATCTCCATCTCTATCTTCCTTTCTAGAATCTCCCTACTCTCTCTCTCTCTCTCTCTCTCTCTCTCTCTCTCTCTCTCTCTCTCCCTATTGTAAACATAACATGAGCCTGTTGATAATGGAGTTTGATCATCTTCCTAATTTAATGGCTTCGTTTCAGTTATGTTTGGATCTTTGTAAGTGGATGCATAATTTATTTGAAGCTATCACTTCTCTATTGAGACCTTTGTTGAACAAATAACATCATTTATTAGTTTCATGTGGCCCTCACTAATCCCACTTGGCTTCATGGCATCTACTTTGAAGAGAGGTGGTGTTAGGAAGATGCTCTCGAAGTACAGTGATTTAAGTAGCTGGCTATAAATAAGGCCAGAGATGGGTTCAATGGTTAGGTAATATGTATGGCGTATGACTGTATTGATGAAGGATGACTGTATGCCAAGATCGGATAAATAAAAGCTAGCATATTTTTAAAGAGATTGGCACAAGCAAATGAGATCATGGCACACCTAAGTTAAAGGCCCACATAAACGTGAAATATGTATGGCATGGCAGATAAGTAACGATATTTTAATGCTAGCTCAATACAACGATAGGAGACAGCCTGGGATGATCAGAGTCCTACTTGAAATGCAAAGGAGGCTACAATTCATCAAGTTGCAATGACATGGCACATTTAAGAGGTCTTTAAGGCAAACAAATCAATTAATGGTGGTGGGATGAGAAGTTTCAAGCGCAATCCAAAGGATGGCAGAGACACAAGATTGGGACAAAAACGGAGGCTCCTGTAGATGCGTAGAAGTCGCTCTGTATACATACAATCCATAAGTGCCAGTCTACCGACAAAAGAGGCCAACACGAATGAGGCCCGTGATATTGGCAGGAGATCGGAAAGCTTATAATATGAAGAAAGAAGGCATGTGCAATAATGGCAAAACTATAGAGGACCTACAACAGCATATTGTTTAAGGCATAGAGCAGGTCAAATGTACGTGAGGACCAACCAAGGTGCTGTGTCGGCAAACATTTGCAGGCATGGCGCATAGACAAGATGGAAGAGTTGTATGACATCTACGATGTTAATGTAATTCCTAAACAAATCAAAACTTAAAATTATGCTATTTCCATAACATGAAATGTTCTTAAAAATTATGCAACCATATAAACATAAAGAAAGAATTGGCACAACCTTTGAATATGAGCAGGGGCGAGCATATCTCAGTATACATTCTCCGTACACATTCTCACTTTCATTTTCCAGTTTCGATCTCCACTATTGGTTGGCTTTCATGTGACAGTTTGTAGATGATTCATAGTTGTAAAGGCTTTGCCAAGCAAAGCTCTTGCTAACCGTCGATTCTCTCCATCGTGTGGCTGGTGGAAAGATGTGTATATTTGCAGGTGAGTTTACCAGAAGCTCCCACAATTGGCTGGGAAATATCTACTCACCAAGTTGGGACCTGTCCTATACCTGCATATCAATTCGAGGTGAGTTTACAAGTGCAATGTTCAACAATATCTTCTGACTACAAATAGATGAATGCCCAGTCAACGTTTTGTGGAATACATTTATTGGAACCTGCAGAAGACAGCGTACAGTTGTTTCCAGCAACAACAAAAAAATAGTGAAAATAAATCCACGTAATGAAGGAAAACAGTTGTATTCGTTGCTTTAACAATGTAAATAGAAAATAAAAGAATAAAAGCTCCAACGACGTTCAACATTTCCATAGTCTCCCGCTGTCCTCGACCAATGTAAACCATCGATGACCAAAGTTAGCCCGGCTCTCTTCAGATTGGAAACGCTTTCGGCGTTAATTATGTACTCACAAAAAAAGGTTCACAAAAATATGCATCACATTGTCTTATGTGACATTTACATATATTTAAATATTTGAAAAAGTAATTTTTTTGCTCATAGTTTGGTTGGGTAGAATGACCCCTATTTTTTCTAAAATTTTAGTAGTGTATCATTAAAATATATCTAAATTATTAAAATATTATTTTTAAAGTAGTCCATAAACTACATTTAATATTCAATAAATTTTATTCTTACATATCTTTTAGATTGAGTAGATACCCCATTCATATTCTAACATGAAGTTTCTTAACCTAATTTTTAGCATTTTTATTGCCAGTTAAGAGTATTGCTTGATCCATGATTTTATTGCACTCACCCGATCACTTGTTCTTCGACCTTCTAATTTGACTTGACATGAATTTACACAATGTGATACTACCCATAATCTTGAATTGCACTCTAGGACTATGCTTCAATTTTCTAACTTTAATTTGATATTCCTAGTACTCTTGACATGTACACAAAGTTTCTAGCTTGAATTGACTTGATGTGAATTATGCATTCATCATTAATATATTTATTTGGTAGAAAGTGATATGCTAAATATTACATTTCCTAACCGCCCCTCTTAATATTGATCCATCTCAAGCTAAATTTTGTGTTTATGCTCTTATGAAGACTGTAAAGGTGAATAGTTAATTGATAATATTGAAATGCAAGTGTATATTTATACACAAAGGGTAACAATTGAGGAATAATTATAATTTTGTAAATGTTTAGTAACTATAACTAAACCTCTGCATAACAAAATCTAACAATGTAATATTTATACTAACATCTCCCCTTATTTGAGTGTTCCAATAAATGAATCCCTAAAACCTTAGAATTATCCTTACCAAGGGACCCCTCTTAAGGCTTACATAATAAAGCTTATTGATTACAAAACAAATATACATGCTTAAGAAGATCTACCTTTGAAGAAACAAATCCTAAACATTGTGGAACTCTATCAAGTTTCCCTGTGACCCTTAGAAGGGTGTAGCTTTGAGCATAATTCATGAGTTCTTGGAATACTATTTTCCTAAACTCCCAAATCATTGATTGCTAAATTATTTGACAATAATCCACATTAATCTCTGCAAATATAAGGGTCTATTAAATTGTTTGATGACCCTTGAAAGCGTATAATTCTCAATCATAATTTCATAAAATCACTGAACAATAATCCATATTGAGTTCAACACCAAATCCTTTACCTGTCTCCAAAAATCAAACTTCACAATATATGTATTCTTCAAATCTATCAACATCAACAAAGAAAGCAAGAAAGAAAGCAAAAATTCTTCTCATGCAAAGCACCATCTCAAAGTGGGAAGCTAACTTGAGATGATGGAATTTCCTCCATCCTTCAGTACCACCAAACTCTAATAGATCTTGTTACAATCCATTTGATTTCTTAGATGAGTCTTTGGAGGCCTCATCAGATGTTGCAAAGATATCCCCAATTACTATAATTTGAATGGCATTTATAATGTTTTTATTTCTAGTTTAATGGCCCTTGATATAGACAAAGAGAAACCCCATCTTTGGATTTGGCTTCTCCAAAATCAATTAAAATATCACCATAAATTTACTCTCTTGAACACCAATAGGAAGAAGATATATTGATTTGAACTCCATGCTATGCATTTCACTTCTTACAAAGAAAAGATCCCCTTTTATCACTAGGAAATAATCTTCAAACAAATAGAGATTTAAATATGGATCAAAAAATTCCTAGTGACTTTATTCATGGTGTGATCAATGGGAAGAAAATGAGTGCACTTATCATACTGAACATTAGGATTTTAGTGAATAGAAACCACATCTCCAATACAAATCATCACACTTGAATTCACAACCTTGTTCATTTTAGTCTCATCTTCAAGAGTAATAGAGTGTATCCTTCCTCTTGTTCCCCTTAATAAGGATTGTGTCTTCATAGAATAATTGTAATTTTTCCATGGTTTCTAAGTGCAGGAAAACAACTAATTTATCATTTTTAATGGCTTTATCTGTAACCAATTAATTTAATTTCTTCTATGTCAATAAAGTATTTTTCTTTATCTTCATACTTGCAAGAGTAGACATTGTGTAAGATGCAATAAGCTAGGGTGTTTTCTCCATTTCAATGAAACACATTTTGCAATTTCTAGGAAAGCCTTTACATTTTCCCATGGCCTTTCAACAAGTCTTGCTAGCAACTACCCATCACCCAAATGCGCCTTAATGATCTTATGTCAGTATATATATTTTATTCCCTATAACTGTCTCCCATTATCTTCCATAAATTCACCTATCTCATTCTAACTTCCATGATATTCTATCATGTGGGTCTCCCTCAAACACCATACGCTCTTATTTTCACCATTTCACAATAACAAAATATGTGTCACTCTGATCCCAAATGAAGGTGAATATTTGATTGATATTATTAAAATTCAAGAGAGGATTTATACACAGAGGACTATAGTTGAGGAATCATTATAATTTTGTAATTGCATAGTAACTATAACTAAACCTCTGCAAACACATTCTAACAATGTAATATTTATGCTAACAGATTGTTATCAAAGGGATATAAGAGAAAATTGAGAGTTGGAATTAATATTTCAAACATCTTACAAAATATGATTTATTCTTACAAAATATGGTATATTGTAGTATTCTCAAACTTGAAAATATTATTTATTCTTCATTTTTCTAATAAATTTTCAAATATATTTTTCTATCTCCATATCAACACTATCATTAAGGTGTTCAAATTGAGCCTTTTTTATTATATCTGGTAATTAAAATTTTATGTTAACAACAATATTAAATCTTCCTTCTTTGGGACTACTATCATTCTCTTTTGGTCCTATTATTCTTGAAATAATATTATTATGTGCACTCATGTTGCTACCTAAAATTAAACTAAACTTTTCTCTTGCATTATACAATGATATTGATAAAAGTGATGAAGAAGAGTTATTTTTTGAGCTCAAAATGTTATTGCTAGACAATAAAAATAAACCTATTATTCTCCCACTTAAATTATTCAACTCCAAACCCAATTGTTGCTATTGTGTTGTACTTTCTTCTTTGAGTTATGTAGTCTTCTAAATTTTTACTAATCATTTCTTCAATAATATATTTATCATTTTCAATCTTTACCTCAATTTTTTTTTAATTATGAAAGTTGTAAATGTAGTGTACGAAAATGCTACCATTGTATTTTCTCACTTTTTTGTGCTTTCCTTGCTTTCTTTATCCTTATTTACATCTTAATTTTTCCTATTTTTCATTCACAAACCTAATTAAATATATCTTTTTCTAGCTAATCCCAAAAACAATCAATGGTTAAATGATAATTTAATGATTCTAGTTGTGTCCTTATTTTTGGACTATGCCTAATAAGACACCTAGGGCACCTTTGTCCCCCAAAGGTCTTGGGACCTTCATTTCAAGTGTGCCTTAAATGGGCCCCTTTTTAGATTCTATGCCCCGAGTTTCATGCCTTGGGACTAAGACACCACCTAGGGCATCTTAGTCCCCCTTAAGGTATTTTCAGGATTTAATTTCAAATTCTAGCGATATTTAGCCTCCTTTAATTAATGAATTCATATGTCATCTTGGTGTAGTGTAATTTTAGGATATTAAAAATGGATAAGTATAAACACAAGGTTCCTTCAATCATTTTTTATCCTAAAAAGCATTCAATTATTCACTCCTAAGGAAATTTTATGAGATCAAGAGCATTCAAGAGCAATTCATCAAGCATTTGGAGCCATCATCAAGATTCAAGCATCATATCAAGGATATTGTGGCATCATGTTTGTTATTGTGCATTTTATTCAAGATCTACATCCTTCAAGCAAGACTCAAGAACCACATCCATTACATCCATTTCAGGCATATTTTCATAACCTTATTAGAAGGGATTGGTGATTTGCAACATACTATTTTGTTCATTCATCATTTCCCTTCATTATTTCATTCTATTTCAAGGTTTAATTACCAACAAGGGGTTTGACCAAGGCAAACCCCCATTCACTAACAATCAACAAGTTTTTCCTCTCTTGCATGTTTGTGAGTGTGGATTTAGGTTGAAGACTTGAACATCATTTGAAGTACAAAGTTGCAAAGTTGCAAAGTTGCATTGTAAAGATGTCATCTTCACGGAAAACTCACCTATAGGCCAAATCTAGAAGTTTGAAAACCTAAGATAAAAGAAGAAGAAAGAGTAGACATCAAGCCCTAGGACCACATTTAGAGATTTTAGAAATTTAGATCAAGACTAATAAGAAACCTAGGGTGTGTTAGTCCTCCTGAGGGTATTTTTCAGAAACTATTTCAGATCCAGTTCTGACATCTGAAGATTCTACATCTGCCCCGAAAAACACCAACAAGACTAATAAGACACTAAGGGAATCTTAGTCCTCAATAGAACATTTTGACAACTTCTTTGAATTTCCAAAATCCTTGTCACATTTCCAAATTTCCTAGGTACACATATCCTAACTTCTTGTTGCATAATTTAATCATTTGCATCCTTCATTTAGCTTGCATTACTAGGTTTTGTGAGTTGAATGTTAAAGTGTCTTTCCCAAGCCTTTTCTTGGTGGTGAACCCCTCAAAGCTTAAAGAACCCCCTCATAGGTTTTCCTTGTTGAGAATTGTCTCACCTTTAAGACTGATAGTCAATCCAATTTGGGTTCCTAGGACATTATATAATGGCCCAAGGAAAATAAGTGGGATTTCCTCCCACTCCATTTGTCTACTATTCATTTTGGTGAACCTAACATTTTTGAGCATTTATTTTCTAATTTAGAGTTCATCAAAGCCCTAAATCTAGGTTGCATTCATTCTTTCAATGCATCTTGCATTAATAAAAGTGCATATATGGTTTCTCATATTTGCATTAGTGAAAGTGCATATGGGTTGCATTTTTTCTTTCTTGCATCATCTTATCTCATTGAAAAATAGAAAAGAACATTGATCATCATCATAATTGCATTTAGAAACATTATTGTTGCATTAAAAATTGAAAATAAAATCATTCAATTTTGCATCCAATTTCTTGTCACTAGCTACTTTTTCTTGCATTCATTTGCACATTTTCCCATTTCTAAACATCAACTCCCTAAATAGGAAACCTGTGAACACTATAAACAATCTAGATTCTACTTTTTTTGACAAAAAACCTCTGATAGGACTAAAACGCCCTTCTTGGTGTCTTAGTCCCTCTTGGGGTTTTTGGCTCAGAATCCTCTCTCTATTGTTTTCTTTCTATTCCAATCCCTAGAACCTCAAAATCTCACAAGTAGGACCAAGATGCCTTACTGGTGTCTTAGTCCCTTTATACTTTTACTTTCTATTTTATAGGATTTTAAATTTCTTTTTTGTGCTTCTACTAGCTGCTTTCAGTTTTCTATTATAGTTTACAGAATTGTTGTTATCTCAATTTCTTTCATTTCAAGTATAATCGCAAGCATAGGATATTGTGTTCACTTCACTTTATTTGGTTTATCCCTTACATGATTTTTACCACTTGGTGCGCTACTTCTAATATTGTTGTTAGATGAAGTGTGAGACTCATTGCATCCCATGATAAAACACTCATTGTGGATCTTGGGTTATCAAGCTCTCTTACTCCTAGTGTTGGTATTAGTTCACTGGGTATGGACCATACCTTTGATACCTCTTTTGCTATGCATACCTTACCTACAAGTGCTATTCCAAGTGTTCAAACAATGGTTGATCATATACCTCAAGAAAAAATAATGAAAATGCATGAAGGCCTAGCTCATTTACAAGATAGAGTGATTATTGAAAAAATTTCCAACACTATTATACCTGCCATAGATAGTATTCACCACATGTTGGAAGGTGATGAAGGACTAGAAGTTGTGTGTAACATATAGCTCAAATCTTTGGAAAAAATTTTCCTCCCACCACTAATATTTCTCAAGCCTCAAACAATGTGTCAAGCCAAGGGGGGAATAAAGCTCCTCCCCATTCAACCATAGCCTCTATTCCCACCTATACCAGTCCTCAAGTGACCACAACAATCCAACCCACTAGTAATATCCCTCCTACCTCAAACATTTCCACTAGTACTCCTTGTACCTATGTGACATCTAATCTTATATCTCCTCCTATATGCAATCCATTCACTCGTACTTCCAACACATACACACCACCACCATATTCACCTCCATCTCAAACCATAATAAATGGCCCTATCATTAACTACCTATTACAAATCCTCTCATCCATTCAATGTCAAGTTTCCACCATAAATAAAACCAAAATGGTCCACCTTCATGCTATGTCAAAAGCAACCCACTATCTTTGGAGATATTGAGAACTCTGGTGCCACAAGGTATAGAGATCCATAGATTTGAAAAATATGGAGGAAATGGATATCCTGCAAATCATGTTAATTCCTTTAGTACTTTTTTTAGTGATTTTATCCTTGAGGAAAAACTTTTGGCTAGGATCTTTCCCTAATCCCTGAAAGAAATTTCCTTGAACTAGTTTTTTGCATTACTGAATAACTCAATTCATTAATTTAATGAACTTGTTGAAGCCCTTATTAACTATTTCCAAGTGCCTATCGTTCCTGAAATGACATTAGTTGATCTGATGAGATGTAAACAAAATGAGGGTGAAAAAGTCAATGACTTTAAATATTTCACATTACCAATTGCTTTATTCCCAAATCAATGTGAATATTCCTAATTCTCACCTTCAAAAGATGTTCATAGAAAATTTACAAAGTTATGAGAAAAGCTCACCACATGATGAAATTCCCTTCATGCACTTATGCATTTCCCTTCGAGATTATCAAAATTTTGTAGGTAGTAGTAACCGAAAACCACCTCTACCTATCCTAAAAAGTCTCAAGCTTCAAACCAAAATGCCTACCAACCTTTTAGAAGAATTTTTTTTTTCCTTCAAATAAATTCCACCTCCCAACCTACCCAACAAGTTGATACCCAAGTAGCTGCTATAAAGAAGAGTAATCCTTATATCTTTGGGGATCTGCAAAGAAAATTCACACCCTTACCCAAAACATGTCACACTATCATGACTCGGCTATTAAACAAAAATGTGTTTACCTTACCTCCCATTCGACCCCTTGACCCTAGCAATTTGTTACCTCCAAGCTTCAAACACAATGGATATTGTGTTTATCACCAACAAAAAGGACATAATACAGAAAATTGTAAGCATCTTAAATATCTTGTGTAAGACCTCATTGATTCTAATCATATTCAAATTGTTGGTTTGAATGGAAAAGGTAATAATTTTGTAGCTCCTCCCAACCAAAACTTGCAAATCTTTACCAATCCCATGTCTAACCACAATATTTCATTTGTTAAGGCTAGTGAAACTAAGCCCAAGTGATGAGCATTGACATGGATGATGAAAACATGAGCAATATTGAACAAAATCCCATGGATAATGATGAAAAAAATCCTAAGGATACTAATGACCAAAGTCCTATTAATACAATGATAGGGGTGATTGACATCAAGCCTTGTAAATAGCAAACCATAATGCCCACTAACATTACTTTCTCTTTAGAAGAAACAATCAAGAATGCACCTGATGGTCCTCTTTACATAGCTGATAGAAACAATAATAGGCCCACTTATGGGATTTTAATTGATCCCATCTATGGAGAGAATGTGATTATAGAACTCTTATATGTGCATGAACTCACTCAAGACAGATATGATAAACCAAAAGCATGGATTAAAATGCATGATGGTTTTTCTCGTGGTATGATGGGCTTGATCACACTCCCTTTACAAATTGACTAAAGAAATTAAATGTATCATTCTCTGTCATCTCTAATTTAGATCAATTTTGCATGAATTTAGGCTACAAATGGCTTTGCTCTATGAATGTAGTCACATATGTTGTCCATAAGTGCTTAAAGTTTCTAGTCGACAATGAAATATTCACTATGAACCATAGTGGCTTTAGACCTCCATCTTCTTGTGGAAATTTCTCCTTAGACTATTTTTGTCCTAAGCCCATGGAACCTTTAAGACCCCATGAAGACTTCCTTTTCCTATTCTACCAAAATTTCAAATAAAAATGCATAGCCAAGTTATCCCTTGAAAATTTTCCTCCACCCATGATTGAACCTCTACTCCTTGAAGAAAATAATATTGAACATAAAGCCCTTCCAGCAAACAAAGACCCATCCATCAAAAACCCATTTCCTATTTCCTACAAAAAGGCCAAGAGAAAACCAAACAAGTCCTCTCATAAGCCAATTTGTAAAGCCAAAGATAAATTGGTTGAACAACCTTCTATGGTTTCTTTAGTTCTTCCCTCACAAGGAGAAAAGGAACCTATGGTTGACAAACCTGCTCCTACCCAAACATAGCTTGAAAACCTTAATAAAAGAAATAGAAATGCTAGAGAGTGTAGGCATAGCCATCATGCTATTTCTCAAAAGATGAATGAAGAGAACAACATTGAAAACAAAAATATGAATTTGATAGAAGCAATAACTGATCACCCTCCTCTCTTTCTAGAACAAATTGATCCTATGTCTCCAACACAACAAGGACTAGTAACTTCTACGGATATTATCATTCGTCCTCTTGTTGTGGTTAACTTGGATGATGATGAAGAAATAGCTGAAATTGATGAGCAAGTGCATAAAGAGTTGAATTTGATATTTTCCTCTTCTATGAGCTTAGACGATAGCAACCATGATGATCCTCCTAAATAGACCGATTCACCACATCTTGAACCTGGTGATTCTCCTAGTACAACACTTGATGTTCTCCCTCTCGCTAGTGATCTACATTTTGCATATACTGAAAAAGACTGGGATGTGGATGACCTTTTGGATGGTTGACTCAGATGTGCTTTACTAGTCTTTTAGCTTTTCTTTCCATTTTTCTTTATTTTTGTGTGATTGCATGTGTGTAATGTGATCCCCCATCTTGTTTGATGTTACCTCTCTATGTGCATTCCTCTATTTGTACCTTCATTCTTCTATATGTCGTAAGCTTTTTCATTTTCATTTACATTTTATTTTTATGTTTTCCTTTTGGGGATGACACAAGACCTATGTCAAAACACCTTATGTCTCTTCCATGTTGATCCAAAATATTTTTCTTTATATTTTATTTTCCCTTTCATTTTTATCTTGTGTTTTCGTTTTGGGGATGATGCAAGGTGTCGAGACACCCTATCTTTCTTCCATGTTGACCCAAAAGGATTTTTCTTTGTTTTCAAAATCTTTGTGTCATTCTTCTAGTTTTATGTGTATTTAGGGAATGATGACAATTCTGACCTCTCTAATATCATTGTAGCAAAAACAGATACGAACCCCAAATCCATAGATTCTTTATGTATTTATGGGGGGAAACCCTCTTTTCCTTTTCCTTTTTTCATGTTTTGGCTACTTTAAAGTAATTGTTTAAAGAGTGGTGTTAGAAATTTCTTTAAAGTGGCAACATACATTGGCATTATTTTAGGATTTTTCATGTTCCTTACATGATTTTTCTTCCTTCTTATGATGTGTCCTTTTCTTGGTGGTTTCATAGGGTTTGATTCCCTCTAAGAGCATGATATTTCCTTGTCCTCTCTTGGAAACATGAATTACAATGCTCCCCAAGATGAGACCTTGCACTTGTCATTTTTTGGAAACATTAAGTACAATGTTCTCTAGGATGAGACCTTGTATTTATCCTCTCTTGGAGACGTTAAGTACGATGTCCCATAAGATTAAGACCTCGCATGAATGAAGTAAAATCCCTCTGACCATCCCTCTCTCTTGTTGCATTTTTCCTTTTGTACCTTATTAAAGTCATGGAGGTATGGATTTGGTATGGTCCCCTGCGGCTCATCTAGTGAGCAAATAGCTTCACTAGCCCTTGTGAGCATGATTATTTTCCTTTTTGTACCTTATTAAAGTCATGGAGGTATGGCTTTGGTATGGTCCCTTACGGCTCACCTAGTGAACACCTAGCTTCACTAGCCCTTGTGAGCATGTATTTCTTTTTCTTTATCATAGTCATGGGGGTATGAGTTTGATATAGACATCTTGGGGCTCACCTAGTGGAAACCTAGCTTCACTAGCCCTTGTGAGCATGTGTTTTGTTTTCATAGTTGACAACACATTCCACTTGTAGACCTTTCTTGGAAAAACAACCTAGACTAGGTGTACAATGTGTTGGATGGCTAGTCAGAGCTTGATCCATTGCATTTTTCTTTTTCTTTTTTTCCCCCTTTTCTATCCTTTCTATCTTTGATGGTGTATGTTTGTTGTAGAGCATTTTTTTCCTCAGTCATTTTTATTTTTGGTTTAAATAAATTACTTCAACTTTGGGTGCACCCATGCTCAAATAGAATCATCAGAAAGATGTGCAACACGCCACATGGTGGCTACAGAGATTTTATTTTTCATCTTCCTTTTAGGAGAGAGCATTGGGACACATGTTGACTCGTTGAACATTCCTTAGGAGCTATATTCATGAGCTCAAGAGTTTCTTCCTTGTCAACACATCATCTCTTCTTCGTAGTTTATTTGCACTTCCTACGAAGTAATATGATTGAGGAGTTTCTTAGAGTTGGTTGGCCTTTTTTGTTTTCTCAGTTTATGGGATGGAAGTTTTGAGGTGGTGCCTCGGAATGATGTGATCGGTCAATTGGGCCTTTTTTTAGGATATTTTTTATGGGATTTAATTATTTATGAGCCTTTATATTATCCAAATATCTAAAAGGCATTAATGCAGTAGCTGAGAAATGATGTGCAAAGATCATTGCAACCTAATCAAAGATCTATGATCAAATCATGTGTTATTAACTACCAACACCTAGCAATAATTACTTCTAAGTTAAGGAAGCATTTTTATTTTCTTCCAGCTATATAAGGAGGATGACAACATAGGAGAAGAGAGATTTTTTCCAAGATATTTTCTTTGTTAAAGAAAATTTTCTTAGGTTTTCTTAAGGTTTTAGAATTATTTTCAGAAACAAGTTATAAAACTACTTTACTTTTGGCATGTTATATATATTAAGGTTTAAACTATTGTCAGATTGGCATCTTACCTCTATTTCAAAGTTCATTTGATAGTTAAAAGCATGAACTATTAAGGAGAAATTATTGAGATTGTACATGTATGGTCTTTTTCAAGTTTCTTTCTTTGTATTATCATTTTGAATGAAAAACTATATCTTGCAAGCTATATCTGGTAGTTTAAGTAGCGGATTTCTATGTTTTATGCTTGTGTGGTAAAGTAGTGGCTTAAGGAAACTAGACTATGTCATTGGAATTTTTTGTTTTCTTGAAAGTTGTTATTTTGTTGTGCTATGTTGTATTAGGAGGAACAGTTCATGTAATTTTTAAAATATTGTTCTATTACCCATAAGAAATCTTTATGTTTGATCATACCTTAATGGACACTGCCTATGGAAAGATTTGAAAGTCTACATTGTGCTTGAAGTTAGCCTTTGTTGTTTGTTCTCTTTCCAACAATGAAGGGTTGAGGCATTATGTGTCTATTTACATCACTCATAGGAATTATTTGGGTTTGAAATGTTGTAAAAGCTTTGGCACATCACCCTTTTGTATTTTATGTTTACTTTTTCTTCTTCCCTTATCTCAAAACCCCAAAGAAGAGCCAGATTTCTATAAAAACCTCAAAGGTATTCAACGAGACACAATTTTTCCCCCACTCATTGAATTTCCCATAAGACTATCGAAGAGGCATATGCTTTGATGATCAATAGTTATTTTTTGGGCGCACCTGCTGGGATAAGAAGTTTTCCAAATGCTTGATTAGAAATTAGAAATATTTCTTGAATTAGGCTAAGGAAACCTAAAGATTCATGCCCAGAGTCCAAACAAGAGCATCTTTGAGAGGTAACTTCCAGTACTCTTAGTTACCTACCTCAATCCCTAGAAGGAGAAGACTTATAGGTTCTATATCGCCTGTAAGGAGCAATAGAGTAAGAAGTTAGAGCCTAGTATCTAGAGCTTTATCTACTCCACCTGGAGTTTGGAACTTTCAAATAATATTACCTATATATCCGATTCATAGGAATCTTCTCTTTATGGCTCACATACCTCCCCTTACTCCTAGAAATTTCATAACATGGGATAGTGGTAGTCAACTATAGCCACCCACACCCCCAAAAGTATGGTATGCCATACCTGCTAATGCCCTCAAGGCTATTCCAAGATTCTTCAGAGAAGATTTCAAAACCCCTTCCAAACACCTTCAAGATATAGTAGAGGTATGTAGGATACATAACATATCGGAGGAGAATATCACTTTAAGGCTACTTGCTGCCTCTTTTAAGGGGAAGGCTCAAGATTGGTATCAATCTTTGGCCTCAAATTCTATCATCTCCTAGGACTAGCTCGGAGAGCGCTTATTTGAACGCTTTTCAAAAAAAGGAGACTGCTCCTCATTGATGCAACAACTAATAACCATCAAGAGAGCTCTGTATGAAGCCATGAGTGACTTCAATACCAGGTTCCACAAGACCTAACAAAGGATCCCTATGATTGCTCAACTCTAGACCGCAATGGCATTCATGTTTTATCTAAAGGCCTTTAACCTAGATATCACACTCATGATAACCTCCATGGGAGAAGATAATTTTCCTAACACATATGAGGTGGTGGTATTTGTAGAAATAATTTGATTGATGTCGGAAAGCTTCTGCCTCGACCAATGATGCTAGTGTTTGAAAAAATATCTAATAACCATAGGGAAGAATCCAATTCAAGGACTCCTACAACATGATTAAATTTGGTTGCCCCATAGTCTACAAACGTGCACCCTACCTCTCAAGAAATCACATCGATTTTTTTCTCAATTGCAGTGGATATCATCAATATGAAGGATCACATGTATACTTTTGCTAACAATTTGGTCACTATCAAATGAAAACAACCAACGCCTATCAAATAAACCACTCAAGATTATGGTGGAGGAAATTTATCTTATCAACAAAATTCATATCAAGGATTCTACATAGGAGGAGGTCAATAGACATCATCAACAAATCAAATAGTTTCAACCACCACACCAAATGTTGCAAATGATCAAGGATAGCCCGAATAAAGAGCTAGTCCTAGGCCAGAATAATTTAGCGGAAGACAAAAAGTGTTTGGTGGTTCTTGTGCAGCAATAGCCATATGCCCCAAAATTGTCCAAAGGTAAATATGTAGTAGAATCATATGGCCAAATAGAGAAGAAAGGAGACGTTCCTAAATGTGGATGAGTGTAAATCATCCAAAATGGAGAATGCTCAATTTAGAGAAAAAATGCAAGGGATGTCCCTAGAGTAGGAGCTAGACATTACACCCAACCAAGGTCTTCTCTCATGGTTAGAAGAGGAAGAGGTTGTGTTCACAAATGAAAATCCAACAATTGGAGTTCCATAAGTGCAATCAGATTACAACACAAGATCAATGAGAAAGTTGACATGTGAGAGTATCTACAAAAATCTCTTCCATGCCCACAAATATATCAATTATTCCCCTAGAGAAGTAGGCTTCATCACCCCCCATATGACCTTTTTCACCACCACCTAACACACCATTGATAGAGTAAGAGGTGAAGAAAATTTCGAGCCCAGTCATGTCAGAGTTTAATGTGGTGGAGCAATTGAAGAAGGTGCCATCCAATGTATCATTTTGGGATTTCATATCGATTCTCGAGCATTAAAATGCTACTTCAAGAAGCGTTAAAGGTGGAAGAACAAATTCCACAGGCGGACATGACTCAACCATGCAATAAAAGTAGAGACAATAGATTTGTGCTTCCCCCTTAGGCTCTGAAAGTAACAACTTATGAAAATGATGTAGGCAACACAAAAGAGGAGGTAAGCAGAATAAAGCCCACACCTTTCTTTTTAACACTTATAATAGGAGACAAATTGTTAGATAGTAATATGATTGATTCGGGGGCTAACACAACCGTTATACCAAAACAAGTGCCAGATGCTTTAAAGCTTATGTATGAGCCCCTTGAAAAGGGAATCATGCAATTGGATGGGAAGAAGGTCCTAACCATTGGTCGAATAAAAGATTTATCCCTAACCCTTTTCTCTTGCCCAAGCCAAACAGTCACTTAGGAAGTGGTAATAATAGACATTCCACCAATCTTTGAATCGTTTCTATCAAGAGATTTCACTGCCAGACTCGTCGGATACCTAGCACTTGATTGGTCCCACCTAATATTGAGAACCAAACACAAGGAAAAAATGAAGATCCTATCCAAATATTTGCATCCCGAACACATTGCAGATGATGCAAATCTATGTTTTAGGGATGCCCATACCTCTATCCCTTAGTAGGAGAGATATTTTGTAGAAATTCTTGGAGAAGAGGAAGATACAAGGGAGTGGATTCCTGAAGAAGAAGGGTTGCTCAACTAGTTAATTAATTCTAATCCATTTGAAAATTTCCATGCTATGGGGCTAAGCACTTATGCAATTTTCAATGGGGATCAAGTCTTTCCAAAATTAATGAAGAATGAGGAGAAATTTGATGACCTATCTTATAATCACTTATGGACCTTATATTTTGAGGGTGCCAAATGTAAGGTTAGTGCTAGAGTTGGTTCCAATTGGCATCTCAAACAAGATTGAAAATCCCCATAACCTACCTTTTTTAGTTTCTATGCTTCAGTGACAATTCTAAATATGAATCTTTGGTCCATGGGTTGATTTTGGTTGAGTAGATGGGAAAAAGTAAGATACAAGCTTCTAGAAATTCAAAATTAGTGGTAATCCACCTTCATGGGTAAATGATAGCAATAAATACAAGGCTAAAATCTTACATACATAAGGTATGGGATCTTATCGAAAGTTTTGAAGCTTTTGATAAACAAGTCACTCCCTGACCACAAAGTAGCATTACTGATCGAATGTTTCATGTCATACCACAGTTGGAATTAGTTTTCAACCTAATACAATATAATGTGGTGCAAATAATTGTCTGACCTTCAATTTCTAACAAAGAGCCTGATGTTAAATGTAACAAAAGACTAACAGTCGATAGGGAAGTCTCTCACAAGGACAAAACAAAGCTGAAGGATTTATGCTTCAGGTATGATCTCAGAAGTTATGACCCAGGTATAGTTCAACATACAATTGGCCTAGCTGAAATATCCAAGTCCATATGATGAATACAAAGTTTAGTCAACTTGAAGGTTGAAGCCTTGATTGTACAAGACCTCGTCAATTGGGATGAATCAAATGTCATATGCCCTATCAATTTTTTTGCCTAGGTATTAAATCTAGTCCCAGTTTGGAAAAGGAATAGTGATGTCTGACTTTGTGTTGATTTTTAGGACTTAAGAAGGACTTCACCAAAAGACCATTACCAATCACCACTATTGAAGCAATTCTCACAGACTCTAACTAGATCGGGGAGTTTCTCCTTGAAGGATGGTTCCCTAAGATGCAATTGAGTCTACATAGAGGAATCTAACCAACATGGAATGATGTTTACCATCAAGTGGGAAATGTTTGCATATTCAAAGACACCATTTGGATTCCCTGATACTAGCTCAACTCTTCAATGGGTAATAAGTATTACTTTAACAGGATGGATCAACCCAATTATTTCTATATATCTAGGTGACCTAACAGTTAAAGATGATCATTTCAATCATCTAAAAAGGGTTTTTCATAAACACCAATGATCTGGGATTCCTCTTAATCTAGAAAGGTATTTCCTCAAAGCGCCTTAGAGAAAGTTTCTTGGATTTACAATACCAAGGGAGGAAATAGAAATGGATCTAGAAAAGGTCTGAATGACAAAGGAGCTGCGATCTTTTCTAGGAAAGATTAATTTTTTCCACAGATTCATATCAATCCTCATCAACACTGTCTGACCAACCACCTTGATGTTTAAGGAGAACCTACCTTTCAAGCAGAAATCCAAGGTCAACAATTTTCAAGCAAAGAAAGGTGGTCCTTTTCGAGGCCCCAACACTGATTAACCTAGATTTTTCCAAAGGTTTTCTATTCCATGTGCATAATGACAAGCATAATATAGTTTCCATGCTCACTCAGAAGGACAAAGAATAAAATGAAGAGCATCCTGTTGCATTCCATTTGAGGGCCATGAAATGAAAGGGATCCAATGTGTGGGAATACATCATAGGAGGGAAGATTGTCAATTTACCAAGAGAACTAGTAGCCAGGATTGGCCTGCTCAAGATGATTATACCCAACAATGCTCAAGCTTTTAGGGAATCACAAAGGTTATATTATATTACCGGATATAAGGTTGTTCCAAAAGCTTCATTGAATTACAACTCACAAGGGAGTAGGTTAGTGAAATTGATTGACAAAAACCTAATTGATCTGACCAAATGCATTGGGTTAGAACGACAAAGAGATTGTCACAATCATTTGTGGACTTCTCTTTGGGTGGAATAAACTACCCCCAAGCAGGTTCCAAGGGTTTTTCCTTATGAGTTGGTGTATCAAAAAATTGGCCAAAACCCCAAGACTGGAGAGAGATAGAAAAAAGGGCTAATGGATCCATGATAAATTGCCAACAAACAGTCAAGTGGTGTTTTTATGAAAGAAATCCTAACCCATAACCCAAGAGGAGGGGCTTAGTGCTAAAGTACGACAAACATGCTGCAAAGCCAGCGAAACATATGAAATTTGAAGAGCCTTCAGGAGGACCTTTCCAAAACAACATGTTGAAAGGAAAGAACACTTATGAACTTGAAGAAATGGAAGACAATTCTTTAGAGATATTGGTGAATGGTACTTATTGAAGGACTTTTCATTAAAATGCATGGTTCTTTTTAAATTTTTAGTAGTTACATGTACCATATGTAAAAAATTTGTAATTATTTTGAAATTTTAAGAATAATAACCCAAGAATAACACAAAAGAGATAAGGGCCATATTATATTATGTTTATCAACAAAATTTACAATATAGTGTATGGGTCAAGGCTTAGAATTGAACATAAGGCTCTCTTGAGAAAAACCTAGCGAAACCCAAAAGAGGTAGTGAGAAAAAGGAAGCAAAAGGGAGGCAATGACAAAAAACTAGTAAGGTTCAACTTCCAGCCATTGACGAAAAAGAAAAAATGGCCCATTATTGGGTTCTTCTTCTTCTTCTTCTTCTTTCCATCTGATGGGTTGCAAGCAAGGGAGATGCACACGACACACGTAGGTCATGCAATGCAGACCTAGGGTCTACTCACTACAAATTTGCACCCAGAAGCTAAAGTTGTTTTTCTAGGAAACCCTCGGAACCCACTCCATTTCGTACTCTTGCACAAGAAAAGTGGTCGTTGGCTGAGAGGAACAATGGTGCATCTCAATGTCCATGGTGCAAAAATTAGTAAGGAAGGGCAGCCAGGGTATGTCTGCTCCAAATTCCACATGTTGACAGAGGTCCATAGTGCTCAGAATGCCAACTCCAGGGATGACAACTTGCACTATCTCACCAAGCCCTTTCCTTAGCAAAGTGTCAAAAATCTTCTAGTATAGCTCAATTATGAAAGGCTTGAACACATTTAGGTCTAGTAGTGAGGCCATGAAGCTAGAGAGCACATTGTAGTTGCTTTGAAGCTAGTTCTCATTAGTAATGTAGTCCACGTCAACTACCCACTCGAATTCCACCACGACGAAGGGGTCACAGTTCTCACCCAAGTGCTTAATTCGATTAGCAGTGACCTCTCCTAAAAAATAATCTTTTGGTCTTTGTGTAAGGAGCCAAATAGGAGTGCCCAAGCCAGTAGACATTTTGATGAAGTAAAGAATTATGTTGAAAAGAGGCTAAGTAGAAAATTCCAACGAGAAAACTCAACCAATGGACCATCTATTGTTTGTTGGATGACAATGGGAAGTTTTAAGATAGATGAGAGCAAGGTGGATAAATCTTAAGGAGGATTTGATGAAATGCCTTGAGAAATAAATTTGGGCATTGGGAGTAAATGCTCTCATTCGCCGATGGTTGACATGTGTCCTTCACCATCATTAGTTCCAACCAGTTCACTAATGGGAAAAGACATGGATCAACACACTAAAACTCTAACAAATTAATGGGCACATCTTTTCAAAAGTACCTTGTGTCACCTCAACACATTCCATATGATGAAAAGCACGATTTTCAATGCAATAAGTTTAATTGTAAAAGTGGTGATGGAGAGAATTAACTAATTCCATTCTCAAAGATTTATCAGCATTTCCAAGGGATACAGATCTCATATCCACATGTATCACCCTGGTGGCAACATTAAATGGGCCAGCGATAATGTCATAGTCTTAACTGTGTGTACGAGTCAAAGAATTAATTGCACTCAAAAGAAGTTTTATTTTTCTGAAGAAGCAAAAGGAAAGTGGTTGTTATTACTAGAGAAGCTCTCTATAACCTTTCTCGTACAATCATGGTAAAACCATCTACCTCCAATAGGAAAGTTTATGTTCCAAATAGAAGACCTAGATATGTCGATATCTTTGGGCACTACTCATTTGCCAATGCCTCAACACTAGAAGAATGACCATTTGAGCAATATAGAAGGATTCAATATGATAAAAACATCAAAAGAGAGGTGGTGCAGGATATCATTGACAATGTCTTTGACCCTCAGTTATCCACCAACCCTAAAAATCTTAGGGAAGGTGTGTTTTAGACTATGCTAGAGAATGAGCCATCAAAGGGTTTTATGTTTCAGCTTTAGAAAAGTGGTCTACCATAGTTTTTACTGCCAGCTATGCATCCATGATGAGAGTTGGTTGACACATGTGCAAAGAGGTTCAACAAGAATACAAAGGCCATTGAAGGTCGTCGAGTCAAGATTACTATTTTTGCTAAAGCTATACGATATATGTTGTGTATCCCTATAAGCTAGGGATCCAAGCCTTTCAATGAAGAGAAAATGGATGCCCTAGGAGAATATATGTTCAGAAAAAAAAATTTCTATGAGGATGACACAAAAGAAATGTCATAAAGAGGATAGATTCATTGGCCTCTTTCACACAAAAAATTTAAGAAGGATACACAATCCGTATTCTCAATGTTAGCCTAGGTTTTTGGCCTTGACGATGATAAAGAGGTTACCCCTTTCCAATTTTCCTTAGGCCTCATGCTCAAAAGAGAAAGGGTCCAGAGGTATTACAATTTTGCTGAGTTAATAGCTAGGAATATGAAGCTGCAATTGAAGAATTACAATGTTGATTCCAAATTCAGGTACTCCTCTGATCTAGTTCATTTGCTGCTACATCAAAATTTTAAATGGTTGGGGAGGAACGTGTTGGCAAGAGACACCGTAAATTTTTTCTAGTGTTGTCATTGATGGCAACCCAAGTTGGTGAATGGATCTGTACATCATCATTTTCTCATAACGGCAGACATATTGAAAACAGTCATGGAAGAAAAGAGCATTTGGTAGTTTTGTGTTCATCAATTCACATGCAAATTTTCTATAATTATTTTTGAGTTGTGGATCTCATGAAAATTTTATCAATGCATGTATTGTGTTATCCAAAAATCTTAGTGCCTCGTATCAAGTTATGTGGAAGCCTGGAGATCCAGTTGGATATTTTTTTGTTCATCAATGTTTGGTCGTCGACCTAGTAGATATAACATGTCGTGGATAATCGGGGAGTGTTTAATCAAATGCTTTTGTGTTTGAG
Source organism: Sequoia sempervirens (assembly GCA_007258455.2). Lineage (NCBI taxonomy): Eukaryota > Viridiplantae > Streptophyta > Pinopsida > Cupressales > Cupressaceae > Sequoia > Sequoia sempervirens. Next base: position 380,375,599 of record VDFB02281492.1, on the reverse strand, counting down.
CATTTTGATTTTGGTCTAAGCTAATTTGTGGCCAACCATTATGGATGTGCATTGGACATTATTCAAGATTTGGGCTAACAGTTGGTAATATTTTTGAGTTTTATTTAAGCTGACATGTTGCGATTAAATTCTCAATCACGGATATATATAAGTAATACATTGTATTGTTTCAGGATGTGAATAAGGTGTGTTTATGTGTGCTACAAATATTAGAAGGGTGATCGAGTGATTATGCATAGTTTAACTTGTACATTAAATATTTTGTGATGCAAGTTAGTGCAGAGCAAAGCAGAAGTGCAAAATCAGTCAGAAGGATAGAAGATCGACTACTGAGCATAATCGGAACTAAAATCAAGAATTTGTAGATGCTATTCTCTCCGTTCATTTTCATTCCAGATCTAATCCAAACTCTTGTAAGGAAGTATTCCTTCCTATTTTGAGTAGTGAGCTCTAGGCAATGTGCCTGAATGCATGTGCATTCCCATATTGTAATCTTCTTTTTTAGTATACTCAGATCACATTGTGGATTCTCCATCCATCGTAGTTTTTCCCCTAACAGGGTTTCCACATAAAAATCCTTGTGTTATGGTGTTGTGGTTTTTTTCTTTCTATTAATGCATATTTCTTTTGGTTGAATGTTTTAAGTAGGTTAAAGATCAAAATAATAAAGTAAATTTTTTCACAACACTAATTCACCCCCCCTCTCAGTGTTGCTTGTTTCCAACAATTGGTATCAGAGCTAGTTCCTCAAAAGAAGTCTAATAGCTTGGGGAGATCTTGGAAATTACTTTCAATGGATACAAGAAGCCTTCAATAGTAACTCCTGGTGGCCGTAGATTATCTTGACCATTCAAAATATTAGAACTGGGAACTACAGGAGAGTATTGAGAATGCAAAAAAAATCATTCAGTCATTGAAAGACAAAATCAATGAATCAAGGGAGAAAAGAAAGGAATTATGTGATCAGCTCAAGTAGAAGAACAAAAGCATGGAAGATGAGCAACTAAGTCAAGCCTAGAAGGACATAACAAAATAATGTAAAAAAATTTCCAAATAAAATGTTTCCATGAAGTGTGAAATGGAATCCATCATGATGAGAATGACCAAGGAGATCGAAGATAGAAGGAAGAATGAAGAGAAGCTTGTGTAATCCCTGAAAGAAAAATCTAAAGAATGCAACCGATTGGAAAATGAATTGGAACAATCTAAAAACAATGAGGAAGTGCTTGAAAAGAAGCTTGATGAACTTAGAGATGAACTTTCTATTGCAAATGAGTTCAAGAAGAAATTCAAAGAAAGCTCAGCCAAACTTGATGAGTTGATTAAAGGTCAGAGGACTGATGGTGACAAGTGAGGTCTTGGCTATGAACAGGGAGAAAGTTCTAGATCCGGACAATAGAGATCCAAGCAAGGAAATCAAATGAATAGAGCTAGAAGGAATCTGATAAGACAACCAAATGCTCAGAAATTCAATGGTTACTATTTTACTTGCAATAAATTTGTTCATATGGCTTCTCAGTGTAGAAGCAGGATGAATCCAAGTGGACCATCATTCTCAGATCAGTGCTTTAATTATAATAAGTTTGGTCATAATTCAAATGAATGCAAAAATGTAATTAAAAACTTTCATAGAGATGTTAGATGCTATGCATGCAATAGACTTGGGCATATTGCTAACCAATGCAGATCAAGGAAAAATCAATGGAACAATAGGTCTGGACAGAGAAATGTTGTGTGTTACAACTGCAATAAATTTGGCCACACTGCTAGATTTTGTTGGACCAGAAGAGGTCTGGTAAAACAAAAGATGTAGTAGGATGTTAAGGGAAAAGGAAAAGTCACTACAGATATGACCAAGAGTCAAATGCAAAATAAATGGGTGAAGAAGAGTCCCTCGGTTGAAGGAAATGTGCCAGTACTAGAATCTGCTTCTTGTAATTCCTCCAGGAATTAGTTTTAGGCATTTGGCCTAGGGGGAGTCTTCAAGAAAATCTTTCAACCTCGGTAACTTCCACCAGAGTGTGGATAAGTCTAGTAAGTTCTTAGATGATTTTTAGATGTTGTTGAACCAATTGGAGAAGGTATTATGAAGTATTGAAGATTTGTAGAGGAAATATCTTTTACAACACATGAAAACAAGGTAACTGGATGAGTTAGGGTAAAAGAATTTGTTGCTACAAAAGGGGTTAGGTGTGCAAATGATAAAAGGTCATTTTTATCCTTCATTTGTCACTTTTCATTTTGGAGAAAAGAATTTTAGAGAGCTATGGGGCATATCTTGGTGAATTGTGACAAGACTCAAGTGTGAAGAAGATTCAGCTATCAAAACTCTGATCCAACGAAAAGGTATTTATCAGAAAAACCTATGAATTTGTGAATTTGTAAAAATGGCCACTCCTTTGGTAGTTGAATTCAAGGATAGACCCCGTCTGAAGTTCAAATGGAATCCTTTTAAGTCTATTGAGACTGAGCCCTTAGGTACTCTTCTGTACCATACGATGTCTTTCATACTGAAGACATTAGTGCTTACATTCATGCCAATAATGAGGAATTAGGAAGCTCACAAATGCTAAATTTGCATTCCAACCACATAATTGGAGAGGAATTCATTGTTAAGCTGGAATACAAAACCCTAAAAGAGAAGTTCACATAGTTTGTGAAATTCCCCATTTGAGGAAAGTGAATGGGTGTGATATGTGTTGAGTTAAGTTCATGTGGCTGAATATACCTTTTAAGATCACTAAAGAGGCTATAGGTGTAGTTACAGATTTGAGTTCTGCTGGTGGACTATCAATTTTGAAATCTATGAAGAATCAAATGGTTACTGATGCAACAGGTGAAAAATTTGATAGAAGGAAAATGACAATCGAAGATATTGTTGAAGTGGATGTGAAATTTGCATCAATGATCATTGGCTACAATATCTACCACTCCAATTGGGATAATTCAGTATCCTATACAACCATTTATGCACCTATCAGATGGAAAAAGAAAATGCAGATTATGAGTTATGTGAGCTACTCAAAAGTCATCTAATAGAGAATCTGGATAAGATTAAGAAAGACAAGAAGAATACATTTAAGTATGGTAATTTTTTGTTGTGTTTGTTCTTTTATTTCATGAGTGAGGTTTTGGGTGTTGGGAAAGTTCATTAGAAAAGTAATCTACCTATAGCTATTCAGATAAGGGATATATTATATGGAATTGATAGTCAGGCCAGAAAAATTTCTCTCTAGGGATACTTTAAGAATTTTTAGAGTATGATGCATGCAAGAGAAATAATCCCTACTTTTATTGTAGAGAAGTACAAAGATATAATTTGTTTCATGGTAGATATTGATCAATGCCTAATGGAAGCCATTGATCCCAAAACGATATGGATTATGCCTATGGGATATGAAGTCAAGAAGAACATATTGGAGATGTATGCACAACACTTATTGAGCAAACCCCTAGATCCAATAAAAGAGAGGTTTGGAACCTATGCTGAGAAGAATATGTAGTTGCATGAACAACTAAAGAAGCCCATTCTTGTCAGAGGAGTAAGGAAAGAAGTTGAATTCATTGTAGAGAGAATGGGTATATCTACAGAAGCATTGAAGGAAACCAAAAAAGCAGAAAAGGAGCTAGTTAGAACTAAATCTACTAGTCTGAGAATATCTTCTACCCATACTAGATCAACAAGGAGTTATCCATCCCTATCTTCCTCTACAACAAAGACAACTCATGGAAACTCAAGACAAGGCATCTAGAAAAAGGAAGAAGAACAAGAGCACAAGAACTAAAGCCAGTTAGATGAAACTAAAGCAGAAAAGGAGCCAGTTAGGACTAAATCTAATAGTCTAGGAATATCTTCTACCCATACTAGATCAACAAGGAGTTATCCATCCCTATCTTCCCCTACAAAAAATACAACTTGTGGAAACTCAAGACAAGGCATCCAGAAAAAAGAAGAAGAACAAGAGCACAAGAACTTACGAATCCATCTCATAAGATGAGGAGAGTGAGTCAGATGAAGGGGTATGTGCAGGATCATCATGGAAAAAACAAGCCCTTAAGTGGCAAAAAATTTAGAAAAATCAGAGTTAGGCAACTTGACATAAAAATTTGAATAAGTTATCTATATTATTTCAAAAATATGTAAGAATAGAATATGTAGCAAATTGAATTTAGTTTCTAAACTACTAGGTTTTTTTTTTTTTTTAAATCTATTTGGTGAAAATCTAAAATTTTAATGTAGTGGTACTTAAATTTCAGGAAAAAATAAGGTGTCTGTCAATGACCACCCTAACCACAATAAAATGATAATATTTTTATAATATTTTAGATATAAGTAGAGGACTCATGCCCCGATGTGATGCATATTTTTTGTAATTTTTCCCAAGTAAATAATTAATTATGAATTTTTATTACAACTTTTAAAAATATAAAAACTGTATGTCTAACCACCTTAACTTGGTCAAAACTTCATGAATTTTTTTATTTTTAATCCTATAGTATGTGAAGCATAGAATGTGATGCATGTTTTGGATTCAAAAATGGTGATACATTTTGAAAGCTATAGATGTTTTTCAATCAACCTATCAATCAGGACTTTAGTCGTAATTTGAATAGAAAATGAATAATAATTACTTATTAAATTCAAATTAAAGCATAATTTATATCAATGAAAAGTTGAGAATCTCCTTTAAAAACCCTTTTCATTTCATCAATTTTGGGTTAAAAAATAGTCATCAGCCACATACCCATCATATTGCCACTTTTTGGCCCATCATGATCCTACACATACCCGAAGGTGTAAAGGAAATGAAGGCTACCGACACTAAGGCTAAAAAAGTAACCAAGAGAAAACATTTTGGTGAAGAAGAGAAGGAAAAGAAGAAGGAAATTTTGAGAAACAAATTATGTCAGTTGAAGAAGTTGAGAATGTTGTTGTCAAGGATGGAAACCTTAAGCCCCTTTGCAAATCATATGAAGTTTTTGATAAATTAGGACAAAGAATTCTTGAGGAGGCAACAATAAAACATCTGAATATTTTCAATAAAGTTCTTGTTGAAATTATGTTTAGTTTACTTAAGAGTCTCTCTGAGGCTTTGGAGATGACAAGAGTAAATGCTAGGATAGAAAAAGAGCATATAAGAAAGAGAATTCTTGTAGAATTATGCCTAGAAATGTCCATTGAGGAGATGAAGTTACTCCTGTGTGTATGAAAAATGTATCAATTATAAATGAAATCAAACACATATCAATAAGACATTATATCAAGAAAACTAAAAAGGAAAACATAATGAACAAACTGTTACTGCAGCTTCCCCGAAATCATCTTATTTCTCTCTAACTCCAGCATTTTGTTGTTTCCAATTGCTCTTAGATTCAGCAGATCAAGCTCAACAAAATGGATAGCTAAAGAACAAGATGTAAATAAAATGTATATTATGCTCAATGGAAGACTATGCTAAGATGAAAACATTGTTGTGATGCTAAAAAGATGAGTAAATAAGCTAACTGCGCATATGTTTGTGTGTTTGTCATGGGTATGCGTGTAACCAAAGCTTGGATTTGCACCAGTATTTATAGAGTCTTTGAAAGGATTTGATTGGCTAACATGATCTAACAGCCTAGATTAAGCTTGTTTGAATGGATGGTAGAAGATTAAGAGAGAGATAGAAGGTTTCCATTTTCCTTCAATTTTTGTCATTCAAACCCGAAGGGAATTTACCGTTTTGAAGAATGAGTTTAGAATGAGTTTATAAATAAATAAAATAAATTTAATTAATTTATAAGTGAAGATGGATATAGAAACTTGCATAATTAAATAAATAATATTTAATTATGTTTTAGAAGTGAATTTAGAGTGTAATTAAATATTTTAAAAATATTTAATATTTAATTTAATTATGGGATGAATAGAATATTCCATATTTGAATTTAAATATTCAAGTTTTAGAATAATATGCTAATCAATATAAATCAATTATAAAAATTTATTTAATTTAATTAAGAAGAATATGGGAAATGCCAATAGTTAAATAAAGTTATTTATTTAACTAAGGTAGAAAAATTATAAGAATGAACAATATAAATAAATAATTAAATTTATTTATATGTAGATGACTTTAGGAGAATTAATTAAATAATTTATATTTAATTAATTAACAATCTTAATTAATCATGACCATTTTTAGACGTATACATTTTTCCCCTCTTTGAAGTGATGTGTGGAACACATTGCTTCAAAGAAAAATAAGTTTTTTTCCCCTGATATGTTTTCGATGTTGCTATTGATGATGCCCCATCAGGAGGTAAATCACGGATGAGGATATGAATTGTGAAAATTTTGTGAAACAATTGAGATTAGATAATGATATTCTGTGGAGGAAAGAGTGATTTAGCTCCCAACAAATGATGGAAAGAATGTCCCATTTTGAAAACAAAGTCAAAAGGCAGCAAACTTACCTTTGTTTGACCTTTAAAAGGTAAAAAAGTAGAAAGAGACAAATCATTTGCACTTTTTGACTTTGTGAATACTGTAGCTCTGAGAGTGACCTCGTGACATGGAGATTTTGTATCATCACCACCGATTTGAGAGATCTTGCCGATACCAAAGACCAACAGCATACGAACCACCGATGAGTTGATCTAACCACTCGTGTTTTAAAATTTTTACGTTTGAAATCCAAATGCATTGTTTTTCCATGAATTTTAGATATGAAAATGATGTTTTAGTGCTTTCAGGAAAGTTTTAGCACTTTCGACGATTTTTCCAGCGCTTAGGGTAAAAACAATAGCGCATACAGGCCAGATGTTGGCGTCAAACTAGTTTAGCGCATTTGATGAAAACAAGAGCACATATAGGGTGCTACAAGAAAAATTTAGGAGTATAGCGCATATAGGAAAAATAGTAGCGCATATAGGGAAAAGATGCAGAAAGCTAGGTTTAAGCGCATTGAGGAAAAAGAGTAGCACATATAGGGAAATCACGCATCCAGTACTTAAAGTAGTGCTTAGGTTGATAGTGTTAGTGCATATAGGAAATAGCACATAGGGGAACTATTTGAGTGCATCCCGCGAAAAGAACGACGGATATGGGTTTTAGCGCATAGAGGTCACAGATTAGCGCATATGAGTTTTAGCACATAGAGACCATAGAGTAGCGCTTTTGGGAAAAAAGGGCAGAATGGATAGAAATGATGGAAAATTTGGTGTTTGAGTGATAACTTTGCTTCTCATGAATGAAAAACAAAGAGTAAATGTTGGATAAATGATTGATATGACTTCTGATAAATTTGCTTTCTGCAATAGAAAACAAATAGTAATTGATGGCAGAGCAGATTGATATGATATCCAGCTAGATAGATTGTGTATTGGTTTTCCTGATAGGATTGATTGTGTGATAGGGGTCGTTGATATGATGCACTGATACGAGTTATTGATATGGGTCTAATATAGTTCACTGATATAGTTCACTTGATATAGGACACTGATAGATATGAGTCTAATTAATTTTGGTTGATTCGAGATTTGAATGATTGATATGATTCTAATTAATTATCCTTGTGATGGAAATAGGAGGTTTTCAAAAACCTCCAGATTAGAGAGCAACACTTAGTAGGGTGGGATAGGATACCTAAGTTGACACCTGTTGATGTAGCTTTAATAGATACATGTGGTTTGAGATCCTTGTTGGCTATGCCACCAATTCAGGTCAATAGAGGATTGTTGACAAGACTTGTAGAGTGATGGCATTCGGAGCACAACACCTTTCATATGCTGACTGGTGAGGTGACTGTGACTCCGAAGGATGTATACAGGATTTTAGGTATCCCAGTGGTTGGTGCCCTTGTGCTCTATGATCACAAGGAGCTCGGGGGTACAGATGCTTTAAGGAGGGTGTATGGTGATGCACAGATAGCTGGGTATTGGGTACCATGGGCTGACTTTCAAGGATATCCAGCCTTGCCTGCGATATTGGGTGCATTCATTGGAGGTCTCCTTTGTCTGGATCGTCGATCAAAGGGATTATCAGTGGGATGGGGCAAGATGTTGGAGCAGATGTTGCTACAGCCATAGAGATATGCATGGGGGAGTTGCATGTTAGTGCACTTATATCATGATTTGCATCAGGTGATGTACAGGGGTGCCTCCAATTTGTCATGTGGTGTGACATTGTTACAGATCTGGGCATGGGAGCATCTTGTTGTGACGAGACTAGCATGCCCCAAAGTTAGGCCTCCAGGTAGGCCCTATGTATATGCATATGCCATGTTCCTTGTCTAGCCCAAGCTGGGAAAGGTCGATTACTAGAGACGACATCTAGATGATATAGATACAGTGGTATGGTGACCATATCTTGATTGTGAGCCATGGGATACATATTATGTAGAGATGTCATTTGTATGCATTCCTCAGTTTCTGATAGGGAGGACTCTTTTCATTCTTGAGAGGTTTCTGGCATTGCAGTTGCAAGTATGGTTTGGATTTACCCAAGGGATGCCACAAGGGGTTGCACACTATTCCAGGAGCAGAGATGAGGCCAGATTGGGGCCATGTATTTCCTATCAGATAGCATATACAGAGTTCATGGCATTAGCTCCTGAGGCATGGGATGACAGGTGAGACATTGTTGATGCCAGTATGTCCAAAGAGTATTCTCTATATTACCACACACATCCCTTTCCATGGTTTACCAGTCCTGATGAGCCAGCACCTATTCTGGTAGTACCACAACCAGGGGCAATGAGACAGGAGGATGTGGCCAATGGCGAGCAAGGAGCAATTGGAGGAGAGGAGAAGGAGAGTGGAGAGAAGGAGGAGAGTTCTAACAGGGATGATGTAGATGATGGTGGGGACGAGAGACAGGTGCTGAGGAGGTCAAGGCTAGATATTCTGAGGGGTGTCCAGATCATGCAGTGACCTAGGACAGGGATAAGACAATGGACAGTGATCTGGATGGGATCCTCATCATATCAGGGGTAGATAGCTACTCTTCAGGCCTAGATACAAACATTGTAGGGATAGCAGGGGCAGTTGTAGAGTCAGCTAATGCAGTCGCAGTGATTCATTATACAGCTACAGGCACAGCTAGCATAGGCATAGGCACAGGCACAATCGCCTACCCCAGACCCACAGTAAGCCCAGGTGATGATAGAGAGATGCATTCAGACAAAGGGTAGTGGAGGCTGAGGGCGTTACTCAGAGGTTGATGGGCATTGTAGAGAGTCATCATTGTGGGATGCCATTGTAGAGGGTTTCAAGATGGCAAGGGAGGCCGAGTATTACTGAGTCTGTTATGAGGAGTTATGTTGTCTTGATCACAGAGAGCCATTCCCGTGGTCCCACACCAAGACCAAGAGCAGGTCACGGACACTCACATAGAGCCTAGGGGTTACTAGGCCTCAACACAATCTAGACGTGGGCACTAGTGGTAGGCCACCTCCTTCTGGACCAACTGCATCAGGGGCATTGACTAGCTAGCAGATATATCTCACACATATGTATCATTTTTTGAGAATGTATATTGATTTTTGATCATATCTCATGTATTTCTCTTTGGACATTTTAGTTTCATTGGATATTTGGATATGTGTATTATTGATGATGAGCGATGATATGTAGCAGTGATGAGTTTTTGATGATGTATTGTGCATTTATGATATGATTATATGATATGCATTTATTTTTGTTTTATGGATTTTGATATGCATTTGAATGAGTTAATGACTAACATGGTATGTAGGATGATTTGATATAATATTTTTATTATGATGATGATGATTGATGATGAATACTAATGATGCCATGTAGGTAGATGACTTATGATGTGATTATGAAAATGTATGTATGGAATGTTTATTTTTGGATTTTCCAATGCAAGTAAATGATGATAATGTGATGAAAAAATGAATGTTGTGTTCGTGATATGCATTATGAATTTGTCTGAGAAAAATGATATGATATGATGTAAAATGATATGAATATTGATATGAAGTGAGATGAGTAAATAGTGATGAGATGTATGATCAAATGATATGTGATGAAATATAATGATTTTTAATAAAAATTAACAGATAAATGAAATGAATAATAATGGAATGTAATGATAATGAAATGAGCATGAAATGATATGGTAAGATAATGATAAGAAAATTAAATGAATGATAATAGAATGAAATGATAATGATATGATATGATAAGATGAGATGATAAGAAAATGAAATGAATGATAATGGAATGAAATGATAATGACATGATATGATAAGATAATGATACTGATATGAAATGAATGATATGATAATGGAATGATGAAATGGCAATGATAATGAAATGATAATGATAATGAAATGATGAAATGGAAATGATAATGGTAATGAAATGATGAAATGGAAATGATAATGAAATGATAATGGTAATGTAATGAGATGAAATGAGATGTTAATGAAAGGAAAGAGATGATAAGATATATGATATAAATGAAATGAACGATGATGCTAACGAAATAATGATATGATAATGGTAATGAAATGATATGAGAAGATAATGAAATTAATATGAATGATAATGATAATGAAATGATGAAATGGTAATGAGAATGCAATGAATGAATGATAATGATAATGCAATGATGATATGATAATGATAATGATATGATATGAGAAGATAATGAAATTAATATGAATGATAATGATAATGAAATGATGAAATGGTAATGAGAATGCAATGAATGAATGATAATGCTAATGCAATGATGATATGATAATGATAATGAAATGATGAAATGGTAATGAGAGTGCAATGAATGAATGATAATGCTAATGCAATGATGATATGATAATGATAATGAAATGATATGAGAAGATAATGAAATTAATATGAATTATAATGATAATGAAATGATGAAATGGTAATGAGAATGCAATGAATGAATGATAATGCTAATTCAATGATGATATGATAATGATAATGAAATGGTAAGATGATAATGAAATGATAAGATGAGATGATAAATGTCCACATTGCCTTCTACAGACAATCCAAAGAGACATGACAACCATTGATGTTTGTTGTTGGCCTTTCAAAACTCTAATGCAAATCCTGTATGCAGATATGTACAATGATCCAAAATGAAATGAAACTAAATGAAACCAACCATTTTGTTGAGCCTTTTTGCTAGCCTTCCTGAGTCATCATAGAGCATTTTAAAATGTTGGAAGTATGTACAAGCATCAAAGGGGAAATTAGAACCAATGATGACCTCAATACAACTTTCATGATTTTGATATAGCAAGAAAACACAAGCATCTAGGTATGATTAAACCGAGATTACTTGAGCATTTCTTGCGTGAATAGACAAAGACTAACCACCCTCTGATGCAAATTCAGAACTGTCATCAATAATAAACTATGGATATCATGTCTCGTGACATATTTGCAACAGATGGATAGTTAACCTCAATACAATAAACAAAGAAAATTCATCCTCTTTCCTTGCCACTCTAGTTTAGTACATCATCGAGTATGCTCCAGAGAGATGATATCAAAAATTAAACAACCATTGTTCAAAAATGAAAGATTATTATTCCAAACATTATTCAGATTATAAATCATCCAGATATGAGTCATGATAGGGTACATAGTTGAAAACTACTATGATATGGATCATATGGTGTGATTTGGTTGTTTTGTTTTGCATGATTGGCTTTGATGTTGTTGTCTTGCCATTTTGGAAAAACTTGAAAGTCGATTGCCCCCAATATGTCAATGTTTGCCCTCGGTATTGACACAACTTGTTGAAATGAATATGTACAATAAATCAAGCCATGATAAGACATTATCGCTCTTAGGCAAATGATGATAGCATGATGCTGGTGTGGCCCTAAGATGATGAAAATGAAGGCTGAGAAGTTAAGTGAAAAACATGAATTAATAGATGGAGAGCTACAAATAGCATCTGTTTGCTAGATTTTCACTATTTGGTTTATTGCATTTTTCTTGTCAATAGACTGCCTGTTGCCAGGTTTTCACTCTATGACATTTTTTTTTTTTTTGTCACTACTGAGATGCCTGTTTGCCAGGTTTTCACCAGGGTAACCATTTTTTTAGGACTTTTTCTGCTGTTTTGGATTTCTTCAGGATCTTTTTCTGATTTTGTTGTATTTCTTCAGGACTTTTTTTGATTTTTTTGTATTTCTTCAGTACTTTTTCTATTTTTTATCTTTCTTCAGGACTTTTTTTAATTTTTTTGTATTTCTTCAAGACTTTTTTCTGATTTTTTTGTCTTTCTTCAGGACTTTTTCTAATGATGATAACCACTTTTAGACATAATAATTTTTTAGGTGCATGCTGTTAATAGGTTCGTCAAACAGGTCCCCTTCTGGCGTCGATAACTTGTAGGCTTCTAAACCATAGACTGGGATAACCATGTAAGGACCTAGCCAATTGGGTTCAAACTTTCCTTTCTTCTCTCTATCTTGTTGATTGCATGGTTTTCTTTTAGAACAAGATCACCCACTTGAAAGGTACATGGCCTTCATGATTATAGCTGCGAGACATCATCTGTTGATATGTTTTCAAATGATCAGCTGCTCTTTGTCTCTTTTCATCTAGGAGTTCAAGCTCTTGGAGTCAAGAAACTCTATATTCATCATCTATTGGAAGACCTTTCAGTGATACCCTGAGTGAGGGAATCTCAACTTCTAAAGGTAATATGGCTTCTGCTCCATAGACAAGAGCAAATGGTGTTGCTCCTGTTGGTGTGCGAATACTGGTTCTATGGGCCCATAAGGCAGGATTGAGTTGAACGTGCCAATCCTTCCCTAAATCATTCACAGTCTTCTTCAAAAAATTTAATATTGTTTTATTTGAGGTGTCTGCTTGGCCATTCCCTTGTCGATAGTAAGGTGTTGAATATCTATGCTGAATGTGAAATCTCTCACAAAGTTCATCAACATCCTAATTTTTGAAAGGGCATCCATTATCTATAATAATGGAGTTGGGAATGCCATATCGACAAATAATATAGTTGAGTATGAATGATAATATTTGTTTGCCAGTAACTTTAGTAAGAGGCACTACCTCAATCCATTTGGTAAAATACTATGTAGCTGTGATGATGAACTTATGTATGTTTGATGAAGAAGGATGAATCTTTCCAACGAGATCTAACCCCCATTGAGAGAATGGCCAAGTTGATGTGAATGGTCGAAGTTCCTGTGCAGGAGCATGAATGAGATTCCCATGAATATGATATTTTGAGCATGTTTTCACAAAAGTGAATGATTCCCTTTCCATTGTAGGCCAGTAATAACCCATTCTAATCAATTTCTTGGATAAGGTTAGTCCACTCGAATGAGTACCATAGATGCCACCATGAACTTCTTGTAAAACTTTTTTAGATTCATCACACTCAAGACATCGAAGTAGAGTACCATCAAGACCATGATGGTAAAGGGTGTCAACGATAAGACTGTAACGAGCGGATTGGCAAATAAAATTACATTTTTGGTTATGGGATAAATCGGGTGGTAAGATATCGTCTTTGAGGTAGGCATAAATTTTTCCATACCAAGGTGAATTGGATCCTACCAAGTGGCAAATAATTTGGCTTTCGAGCATGTCATAGGCAGGTGTAAATGATTGTTCCACCAGAAATTCATAGCAAGTTTGAGTTCTTGGGAGTTGTAACAATGATGTGATCATAGCCATGGCATCAACTACTTTGTTATCAAGCCTTGGAATTTGTGTGAATTTGATGTCCATAAAGTATTTCTTAAAGTCATCAACCATCTTTTTATATGGTAACAGTTTTTCATCTTTGGTCTGATAATCGTCATTGATCTGATAAATGACTAGCTGTGAGTTGCCATACACCTATAATTCTATAATTCTCCACTCCAATGCTATTTTAAGTCTGGTGATTAACGCTTCATATTCAGATATGTTGTTGGTGTATGCAAACATCATCCTATATGATTGAGGAATGGTGTGTCCTTGAGGGGTGACAAAAAGTAGGCCTACCCCCGATCCATGTTGAGTGAAAGAACCATCAAAATATAAGGACCATGGTTGTTTATATTCTGCAATAAAGACATCAACATCTAGAAATTCAATGTGCAGGGGATGGTCTACTTGCAATGGTGTTTTAGCTAGTTGATCAGTGATAACCTATCCTTTGATTTCCTTGCAATCAACATAATGTATGTCAAACTCACTTAGAATCATCACCCACTTTGCTAACCTTCTTGTTAATGATGCTTTGCTTAACAAATACTTGAGTGGATCAATCTTTGAAACCAGATTGATTGTATGCATTAACATGTAATGCCAAAATTTCTATGAAGCAAAGACTACTGCCAGACAAGCCTTCTCAATAGAAGTTTAATTGAGTTCATGACTTATTAGTGTTCTACCGATGTAATAAATTGCACGTTCCTTTCCTGTAGAGTCTTCTTGCACTAGTAGTGCCCCCAGAGATGTCTCTGTTGTGGTAATGTATAAGATTAGTGGTTTGTCTAGATTTGGTGGTACAAGAACTGGTGGAGTCATTAAATACTGTTTGATTTGTTGAAAAGTGAATTCACATTTTTCATCCCACTTGAAAGGAACATTCTTATGCAGTAGATGTGTAAAAGGTAAACTTTTGTCGGCCAATTGTGCAATGAACCTTTGTATAGACTGCAGTCGTCCCTATAATGATCTCAACTGACTGATGTTCCTTGGTGGAGGCATTTCCATAATTTCCTGTACTTTCACAGGATCTACTTCAATTCCTTTTTCTGAAACAATGTACCCCAAGATTTTTCCAGATTTGACCCCAAAAACACATTTCTTGGGGTTGAGGCAAACTTTGAATTTCTCTAATCTTGCAAATATTTTGGAAAATATTTCAAGATTTCCTTCTCTGGTGTATGATTTTTCCAATATGTCATATACATAATCTTCCATGAAGATATGCATCATGTCATGAAAGATTGTAGTCATGGCTCTCTGATAAGTACCCCAACATTCTTTAGACCGAAAGGCATGATGTTCCAACAATAAGTTCTCCATGGACATGTGAAAGCTATTTTCTCCTGGTCTTCAGGTACAATTTTGATTTGGTTTAACCAGAAAAACCATCCATTAATGAATACATGGCATGGCTAGCTGTCAGATCAACTATAGTGTCGATGTTTGGCAGTGGGAAGTCATCCTTAGGACATGCTTTATTAAGATCTCTGAAATCTATGCATATTCTTATAGTTTTATCTGACTTAGATACAGGAACAATGTTGGAGATCCATTCTGCATAGTCGATTCATCTTATGAAGCCTACATCAAGGAGTTTTCTCAGTTCTTCCTTAACCAATAATGCAACATGAGGGTGCATCTTTTTGAGTTTTTGTTTCACCAGCTTGGCCCCTGGTTTGATGGACAAGTGATGCATGATAAGATTAGGATCAAGACCAGGCATGTCAACATAAGACCACACAAAAATGACTTGATTTATTTTCAAGAATTCCATGAATTCAGGTATTTCTTTCTCTATCATTGATGCAGCTAACTGTAAAATTCTTGTTTTGTCAAAAGTCTCAAGATTGACAGCATTTGTAGGCTCAATCAAAATAGGCAATCGCTCATGGTAGTGCTATGGGAGGGTGTCAAGATTCCCATCGTCTGGTGCGTCAAAGAGGTTTTCACCATCTGATACACTCTTTATTTTATCTTTTGTTTGATCTAATCCTGCCATATTCTAGTTTTCACCATTAGATCTTTCTTTTTTTGTTTTTACTTTTGCAGCTAGGAGACTTGACACTCTCTTGATAAAAAACTCTATGTCAAAAATCACTGGTGGAACAATCATTTGTATCATCTGCGGAAAGAAATTTTATGATAGCTTCGTCACTTGGAAACATAGGTATATCGATAGGTTCGGTTGAATCCAAATCAATGAGATCGGGATGAATCAAAGATAGCGGATCGTCAGGTTGTGTGAAATCAGCTATGGTTATGGTCATAATGGAGTGGTCCATAGGATCCAAAGTATGAGGTGGATCAATGATGATATTGTCCTCATGATAGTCTTGTTCATTTAGATCCAACTCAACATCACTAGAATCATGGTGACTTTGTAGTTCGAATTTTCATGTTTGGGTCCCTAAACCTTGACCTTCAATTAGAGTTGGGGTGTACTGGTGTATTACATCAACCTCTTTATCCCTCCAGAATTCATCATTGTAAATGGTATCCCATTCATATTCAGCAGAGTTTGTGTCAGAATTTTTATCCACGAAGTTCTGAACTGTTGCCAAACATGCTTCTCGTGAATCTAAGCCTTCTTGCAATGTGAAGACAGTTCCATGCAATTGTTTGGATGTGCTTTCTTTGGAGTGAGTATCATAGCCCAATCCAGTTTTCTCTTTTGCAGCAAGTCCATGGAGGTGAATAGGTTCAACTACTTCTTTCCTTTTTCCAATAGGACCTTTATCATATCCCATCTTCTACATGATTGAGTACCCTTTTCCATATTTATCTGTGGGTAATTTGAACATTAAAAATTGCTTCATCTTCATCTTTATAGAGCCAGTTTAGAATTTTTGTATCCTCAGGATCTTCCATGGGGAATTTTTCTTTAATGAATTATCCATTAAACTTTGTGATTGGCTTTGTTGGTGGTTGCTTTGATGTTGATGCTACTGATATTTGATGTTGCATGATAGACGGTTGTCCATGTGATTGAGGTGATGTAGGTAAATTGGAAAGCCAAAGAGATTACTCTCCGACTCCATGGTCCTTGAATTTCAATTTCTTGTCAAAACTATTGGTTAATTGATTTGTGTGTCAATCTTTAGAGAAGTACTAGCATGAGCTTCTCAATTGTTAGGAACCAAAGTATCTTGACTGGCCTTTATGTTGGCACAAGTTTGAATATTTGAATTATCAACTAGTATTGTGATTTCATGTCCATCATAAGGAAACTTAAGACATTGATGATAGGTTGATGGGACAGCTTGCATTTCGTTGATCCAAGGATGACCCAACAAGATGTTATATGCAAGATCACGGTCCAATACTTGACAAAAAGTATTCTTGATAACCGGGCCCACTCTGATTGGCAGCATGATTAGACCCTTGGATGCTCTTTCTTCATCATCATAAGCTTTTATGGTAATCTTTCTTCTAAAATCAATGGAGTCTTCAAAAAATCCTAAAGCCTTAACCAACTTCCTGGTACAGATGTTCAAACCAGCACCTCCATCTATTAGAACTCATCTGACATGAAACTCGTGAACCATGACTTCTAAGTACAATGATGAATTGTGGGGATGAGTTATGGAAACGTCATCCTTTTTAAAGAATGAGAGGCAAGTGGGTGAGGAAAAGTGTCCTACTATGGCTTGAAATTGGTTCACATCCAAATCAGTGGATACATTTGTTTCAAAAAGTGCCTTTTTGAGAATTTCCTGATGGGCTGGGGAAATCTTCAATAGTTCCAAGATAGAAATTTGAGCGGGGGTTTTCCAAAGCTGGTTGACCAAATCATATTGATGTTGAGGTGGAGGTTCAGTGGATTTTGAAGAGGCTCCCTTTAAGACAACTTTAGCTTGCACCCTTGTTGTTGCGTTGACTTCTCTATATTCCATCTTCTTGTTGACTTTAATGACATTTACCCGCTCATCGTCTGTGTAGAGATGGTTGATTATATGATCATCATTGATATAATTCACATTCTTTTCAAAAGACTCACCCTTTTGATAGTTGGGAAAAGAGTTGTGAAATGCTTGGTGGTCGGCGTTGGATTGTTGATGTCCTTCTATTGTAATGATGTCATTATCAATTAAGTATTGAATGGTATTCTTCAAGGCTTGATAGTTATTTGTGCAATGACCTTTGCACCGATGATAATCACAATAGTATGCCTCATTCCATGATGGAGGCTTTACACTAGGTTCATAGTTTCGTTGAGGTGGTAAAGTAATGACATTTTTGGCCATCAAATCTTTTAATGTGGATTCTAAAGATTGACCCAATGAAGTGTAAGTTCTTCTATTCGAGAAGAAGGAGAATCATTGTGGATTTGTATTCGAGGTATTCCCTAAGGAGTTGTTATTATTAGTGGTTCCTCGGTAACGTTGATTTTTGGCAGTCCCTTGATTGGGAGTAGGATTTTGATTCACATTGTTCCTCAGAGGATGAGGATTATTTCCTTGATTTGTGATCAAGTTGATATTGTTATAATTGTTGTTGCAAGGATCATTTGGAGTATTGAGAACAAATGGCTTGGTCGAGACCGGATTCGCATCAACACCATCATTCATGATATTCTTGTTGTGAGTCTAGAATTTAGACTTGTCTTGATTATTGTGATGGTTGTATGAGCTAAGATTGTCTTTGTCAAGTTTTATTGTTCCTCTTTTGACCAATTCACTTTCAATGGTTATAGCCTCTTCGATTAGTTTCTCAAAAGAGGTAGGACAATGTAAATTCAAATGATAGCTCATCTCTGAATTCAAACTATTAATGAAGGTGACCATCTATTCCTTTTCAGGAACATGACACAGATATCTGGAAAACATTCTTCTTTATCTCTAAAGAAAAGTAATGAAAGATTCATCAGGTTTTTGTGCAACTTTGCAGAGATCTATCATGGTGATTTGGTGTTGTATGTTGTAGGCATATTTTGAAATAAACAGATTAATTAATTATTCAAATGTTCTGACAGGAGGTGTGATTTTTGATAATCATTCCATAGAGCGTCCTCCAAGACTCCTAGGAAACAAACACATCAAGTGTCCTCATGAGTGAACTCTAAAGTCATGTTTCAAAATTCTCTAACATGATCAAGTGGATCTGATTTCCCATTATAACGATCAAATTTTGGAATTTCACAATGTTTGGGAAATGGAATCATGTTGAGACTTCAATCGAAGGGATAAGGACAAATGTCTTCAAGAGTATATTTCTTTGTTGTGGTTCCCCCTTGTAATTCTTTGATTTGTCCTTGAAGTGCTTTAATTTGTTGAGTTAAAGAACTAAGATCATATAAGGGTATTTCCTGAGGTTTTCTTTTCAAATTCTCAGTATTAAAGTCATGAGGCAATTTAGCTCCTTGGTCAGCTAGATAGCGGAAATATTTTTCTTTATCGCACTGTAAGATCTTTTCTATGGCTTTGTGAAATTTTGAATCTTGCTTAGCCTCTCTAAGACATTCCTCATCTTGTTCCTCATCACTATCTATATGTGTTTTGTTCGTGTCTTTGTATTGGTGGAAAGGATTTTCTTCTCTGTTATCCATATCTTTGTCAAAAAGTGGATTATGACTCATAATGTAAAGAGGATTACTGCTTTTGCCCTCTTCTTGAATGTTTTGGGTATGACCTTCTTGTTGGATTTTGTCCTTCAATTTATTGAATTGAGATCTTGTGAAGATAAGCATATGATTTTGAAGAATTCTTCTAAACTTAGATCCTAGTTTTGGCAAGTGTGATGATGATGATATATTGATCTGATAGGATGTGGAATCTTATGATATGATCTAAGATGTGCCTAATTTTGATTGTGGCTTCCAATGATGAAGGATGTCAGAATCCTGTTGGGGAAGTTGAACCAAAAATTAGAAATCTATTTTGAAAGATGCACTCTAAAAGATTTTGATCTTCATTTTCAAAGAAATTCTTTCAAGATCTTTGAAGAATATGACTGGGGTGTGAAGGATATTCAATAGCAGGTTGTAGTATATTATCGAACTCAAGAGGTTGGTTATGATTATTCCATTGTGATAGAGCTAATCTCTGATAATAAGCTCAAGAATCTAAGGGATCTACAACATACTCATCAGTGAATCCTCTAACAAATTCTTGGTATCAATGAAGAAATCTACGGAAATGAAGCAACACGTGTCGAATTTTGTATAAAAAATTTCTTCTTTGCAATTTTCTCTTGTACCCTAAATGTTTCTTAGGTTTCTTGATCCTATTGGAAACTAATTTCTTGATGAACTTTGTTGACTTCCAATCTCTAAGCATGGGAAAAGTATTGAGAATGTTATTGGACCAAAGGTATCAATAACTTTTGAATGATTTCAGTTGTTGTTTGTCATGTTCATTTTGGATGATATTTTTATTTGAATTAATGTGATGGAAGACACAACAAACATTCTGAAAAATAGTTGTTTTAAAGGCCCTACACTAACATGAAGTGTTTGATCAAGAAAAAGTTTTCAACAAATGTTTTCACAGGTTTAGCACATGAAAGACAATTTAGATAGACTCACTCTTAATACTCAAGTAGGTCATTCTAGTAATCAACAGCCCACATCTTAAAAATGCGTCGACTCACACAGTCGTGTCACCCCCAAAGGGGCACCCATGTTTCTATCTTTTACAAGCACGTACTCAAAGTTACGAAAGTGGATATCGGATCCCCTAAACAAACGGTCCCTGGTAGTTATATGGTGAGTGTCTTGGGGGCATATTCTTCCCTCCCCTTGCACTTTGATTATTAGAATGTTCAGAAACTAACTTCAGCTGGCCACTACACTAGGTTCGTAGTAAGGATTTCCATTCGGTGTGGCAATAATAAACTCCCTCAGGAGACCTACCAACCTTTAGAACAAAGGCTTTGGGGATGGTTATCTTGCACACTACCAACAAAAGATGGTTTCCCAAGATTTGCTTTAAATTTTATAGTGGGGCAAAATAGCCTAGTTTTGGCTTGAACCCACTTTAGTCCTTCCTGTAGGGTGATTACTTTTTCCCACTACGACAGGCTCTCTAAAGGATGTAATTAAAGCAGTAAAAATTTATGAAATTGAAAAGGAAAGTCTGGTATTTTGATCACCCAGTTAAGGGGAGAGCATAGACCTATTGCCGCAGACAAAGCAAACAAATGTTAATTTTAAAACCCAAATCAAAATGATCTAATCTAAGTGAAGATATTGCTTCACAAAAACAATTTATTCAGTTTTAATTGCAAGATCATTGTGTGATGACTATCCTAGATTGCTTCATTTTATCTAGATGTGGCTATCCTAGGATTGCTTCATTTTAAAATCCAGAAAAGGAAAGAAAAGAATTATGTCTGTGGAAGGTGTCAGACTCAGAATTCTATATTTGAGTTACAAACCATATGCGTCGAAACATAAAGTATATGCGCTGAAATAGAAGATATATGCGCCGAAATAGAGGATATATGTGTCAAAACAGAGGATATATGCACCTAAACAGAGGATATATGCACCGAAACAGAGAATATATGTGCCTAAACAGAGGATATATATGCCAAAACAGAGGATATATGTGCCTCAAGAAAATTCTAAATGTGCTAGAATAGTTACCAAATGCGTTAAAACAGTTACCAAATGCACTACTTTAAATCAATGCTAATTTAACTTTAAATGTGATTAACCGTATACGCTATTAAATATATCGTATGCACCAAATAAATCTCCATATGCACCAGAATAGACACCAGATGTGCTACAAAATCCTGCAAAATAGAAAAAGTCAAAAACCTGATATGCACCGCAGAAAAGGTCGAATGCGCTAAAACGCAAATTTTTTTTCCAAATTGAACTCTAGAACATGAAAACCTATCAAAAAAAACTTGTAGAGAAATGTTAAAATCGTGGGTTCGAGCCCCACGGTGGGCGCCATTTTATGTGTGTATGAAGAATGTATCAATTATAAATGAAATCAAACACATATCAATAAGACATTATATCAAGAAAACTGAAAAGGAAAACATAATGAACAAAATGTTACTGCAGCTTCCTTGAAATCGTCTTATTTCTCTCTAACTCCAACGTTTTGTTGTTTCCAATTGCTTTCAGATTCAGTAGATCAAGCTCAATAAATTGGATAGCTGAAGAACGAGATGTAAATAAAATGCATATTATGCTCAATGCAAGACTATGCTAAGATGAAAATATTGTTGTGATGCTAAGAGGATGTGAGTGCATAAGCTAATTGCGCATATGTTTGTGTGTTTGTCATGTGTATGCATGTAACCAAAGCTTGGATTTGCACCAGTATTTATAGAGTCTTTGAAAGGATTTGATTGGCTGACATGATCGAATGGCCCAAATTAAGCTTGTTTGAATAGACGGTGGACGATTAAGAGAGAGATAGAAGGTTTCCCTTTTCCTTCAATTTTTGTCATTCAGATTCGAAGGGAATTCACCATTATGAAGAATGAGTTTAGAATGAGTTTATAATTAAATAAAATAAATTTATTTAATTTATAAGTGAAGATGGTTATAGAAACGTTCATAATTAAATAAATTATATTTAATTATGTTATAGAAGTGAATTTAGAGTGTAATTAAATATTTTAAAAATATTTAATTATTTATGGAGTAAGAAGAAAATATTAAATTAAATATTTAATATTTAATTTAATAATGGGATGAAGAGAATATTCCATATTTGAATTTAAATATTCAACTTTTAGAATAATAAGATAATCAATATAAATAAATTATAAAAATTTATTTAATTTAATTAAGAAGAATATGGGAAATGTCAATAATTAAATAAATTTATTTATTTAATTAAGGTAGAAGAATTATAAGAATGAACAATATAAATAAATAATTAAATTTATTTATATGTAGATGACTTTAGGAGAATTAATTAAATAATTTATATTTAATTAATTAACAACCTTAATTAATCATGACCATTTTTAGATGTATACAACTCTTGAACAAAGCCAAGAAGGAATTTAAAAGAAAAACAAGGGTGAACAAACTTATGATCGGTGAATTGATGTTGTTGTTGATGAAACCAAGAAAATTGTAGAAGCATTTTTGTCAAAGAACAAGATCAATGTTGAAGAAGTGAATGCTGAAGATGTTGTATCTGATCTGGTAAATAAGGAGATAAGTGAAGATATATTTGAGGATAATCAGATTCCTCCTATTGTGCATGATACAAAAGTACCTATGGAGACTAAGACTCCTAAGGTTGTGATAGCTGAAGAAAAGGATATTTTTGGTGAAGAAGCTAAAGCTCCTAAATTCAATCAAGAAATAGTTACTATAGAACCAAAAGTTGAAGAAGTAAAGGTTCAAGATAAGGAAATTCTAGTGGAAGCAAGAGACATTGCCGAGGTAGTGAAGAAATTTCTGGTGCAACAACATGAAGAATTTGATCTTGAATTGGTTGAAGGTCTGATTGATCTCTCCAATTTATCCCCAATTCAAAAGATAAAAGTTGCATCCTTTTCCCAAGCAAAAGCTAGAGAAGAATTTCTGAAGTCCCATATTGAGGATAGTGAATTGTTAAATCTTGCATCTGGATTTTTGGAGAAAATTATGCCAACTCATGTTAATGATCCATCTGGTTCCTCTTTCGGTGAATTGAAGAAGCTCATAAATTATGTAAGTACTCATTTCAAGTCTCTTGAAAAATAAGCCATGATTAAGGTGCATAAGGAGTTTGATGGAAAAAGATTTAGTAGGTTGAAAGAAATGATTACAAATGATAAAACTCTATTAGCCACTCGTATAAAGAATATTCAAAGTTCTCTAACTGTAGGTGGCAAGGCCTATAAATCATGTTTGGTCTTGTCCAAATTTACTAAAGACAGTGAGAAGAAGGTGAAGGATCCTGAAAAACAATTGGCTACCATTTCTGATGCTTTTGATCCATTAGTTGGTGATGTTTGTATGCAAGAAGGTCAAAATATCTCTATTTGACAAAATAAGGATCTTAAAGCAAGAAAATGATAGGATTGTTGGGAGAGCATGTGAGCTCAAAGGACTAATTGGTCCAAAGATTGAAATAATGGTGAGTGCATTAAAGGAAGCCAAAGATACTATGGCAATCAGTGACCCAATAAATTTAAGTCTACAAAAACATGATCTTATTTAGTTTGTGGTCACATAACAATTCTAGAGAGTCTCAAAAGGGTATTGGACACAAATTTAAGTGTGTTGAAGAGATATATTGCACATGTTTTCAAATTTGTATAAGTTATAAGGCCATGCCTATACAATCTAAAGTTTTTGAATTTTGGTATGTGGTTTTCCCAATTTTTCCATTGATGTCAAAGTGGGAGATTGTACAGTGAAAAATGTATATTCATCTTAGGGGGAATTTCATTTCTAAAGCTAAGATTGAAGATTCTTTTTGAAGTTTTGAAGTGGCAGTGTAATTCATGTTGGTACTAATCCGACACTTAGTCATTTTTCACTAAGTGTTGCCATCAATGCCAAAGGGGGAGATTGTTGGTAAGCGACACTGCAAATTTTTTCTGGTGTTGTCATTGATAGCAACCCAAGTTGGTAAATGGGTTGCATGTCATCATTTTCTCATACCAATAGACAAATTGAAAATAGTTAGGGAAGAATAGAGCATCCGACAGTTTTGTGTTCATCAATTCACATGCAAAATTTTTGTGATTATTTTGATTTATGGGTCTCATGGGAAGTTTACCAATGCATTTCTTCTATTATCTAAAAATCTTAGTGCCTCGTATCAAGTTATGTGCAAGTTTGGAGATTCAATTGGATATTTTTCTGTTCATTTGTGTTTGGTGGTCAACCTAGTAGATATAACATGTCGCAGATAATTGAGGAGTGTTTAATCAATTTTTTTTGTGTTTGAGCATTTTTATTTGGGTTCGAGCTAAGTTGTGGCCAACCGTTGTGGATGCACATTGAACATCATTCAATATTTGGGTCGTCATTCATGGTTTTTCAAGGGATGTTTTTTAACTCCCCAAATTTGTACCAGAACGAACCTTTGCATTAGAAGCATCCTAACAAGTATCTGTCGTCAACAGGATTTATGGTGTAGGGAGGAATAAAGCAAAGGTTTTTTATCTTCCCCTTGTAATTGTAAAGATTCAGGTGATACTGGCTAAGCAAAAAGCTGAGGATGAGATTACAAATTTACTGGCGACTCTGGGTTTGATCATTATTTGTGATAAATGGAACTATAACTGGGACTAGCAATTTAGTCTAAGGTACAAGGTTAGGGAATATTTCTCAAGAAGGAGAAATCCTTGTCGAGAGAACACCAAAATATACATTGACTAGGCCCATATTCCAGAAGAGCATAAAAAATGACTAAGTTTTTAATAGTCCTAGGCATAGTACTAGATGAATCTTCCAATGGGAAATTCACACAATGCATAGTTTAGGCGTAATGGATGGTTAGAGAGAAAGAAGGTAGACTTTTGGATGTTGTAACAAGAAATGAGAAATCTAGGTGTCTTGTTCGGTAGCTTTCCACTTGATGAGGAATTTGAGGACCTATATGACAGGGAGGCTAATTCTGACAACAATCTCGAGACAAGTCATGAAATCGACAAGGAGCAAGTTTCGCCCCTGGTTCCCAAACCTTGGGAATCCGATGTCTGAAAATATTTAGCTCAAAGGAGTCCATAAGTACCATCTACCTCCCACGCCTGAAGTAAAGGAAAAATTCAAATGTCAGAGGACTCTATAGCTAGAGAACTGAAATGTGTTGGTCCTAATCATGTGAAGCAAAGGAAGATCCAAGAGTTGGGTGCTCCTAACATACGAGTCTGATAGGAAGAAGAAGTGGAGTCCACCCTACAAAATGTTTCATCTATTGCAGCTCAAGTAAGTTTTGCTCCCCTTCTTATTTTTGTGTCTCTGGTAAATCCCCTACCTCCTCCTATCGAAGGGAATCCTCCATCTTCAGTTCCTGAACTATTAATGTTGAGTGCACCCCCTACCATTGTTAATGAACCTACTACAACCATCCCACATGTCAAATGAGCGTTGTCCACCATGACCATTGTCATGTCATTAGTCACCTTATCAAAGGCCCCCATTGGAATAGCTGATATCACTACTTTTGCCATTACTCCCAGCCCACCTACTTTTAAGAAGGAACCTCTCCATCAACATATTTTTGTATTTACCCCTACTACTTCTTCCCTTGCTCCATTTTGTGTTTCGCCTTTTTCCATGATTATGCTACCCTTTGTGTCCCCCCATGCTCACACATCCAAGGTTTACCCTACCGTCACCTTTTCCAAGTTGCCCCCCGGTGCTCCCATTGCAACTCAGAGCGTCAATGTCCATCAAACTCTTCAAGGTCATTTTGATGCTTCCAAATAGGCCCAAAAGGCTAGCAAGAAAAATATTTCTAAAGCTACTGAGAATCACGCCTCTAAGAGGATTGAACCCTATTTTAATGAAGAGTGAAACTCTCTAATTATTACCACCATGAAGTCGGTCATTTCAAAGCCTGAAGGACAAATTCAAATAGAATATTATGATATTCATGTCATGGGCCTGGACTTGAGTGAAACTTACCTGCACAATAAAATGGTTCTAGCCAAAGCTACGTAGAGTAGTATATGCTAACTATGAAAGGCTAGATAGGTAATTTAGAAAACACGAGGTAAAGTTGGAAAATATAAAAGGAATAGTAAGTAGACTGCAAAATGAAGTTTGAGCCAAAGAAGATGAAGTAATATTCATGAGGAAAATTCAAGGCCAACAAGGAGAAGCATCCAGGTTGCTTATAGATGCTTGGAATGAACAAGTTCAGCTTCGTGTTGAAAATGGGAATTTAAAGAAAGAGCTAAGTGATGCCCGATCCTAAAATTTTGATGATCTTCGAAGGATCTAGAAAGAGGTAGAAGAGTCAAGACAAGAAGTTGGAAGACCGAGCTCTGAGTTGGAAAACACTCTTCGAGAGAAGGGTCACATGGAAGAGAATTCCAGGGAAAGAGAGGCTTGATTTAACCAAGAATTAGCTATTGCAAGAGGATTGGGGCCTCTCCCTATAATGAGAAGGCTTATAGCTATGCATTGGGAGTGGACAGTGACTGGCGTATGTGTTTTGGGACCTACCTTTTTCTAGGCTATTGTTTTTGGATTCGATCATTTATGAGCCTCTATCTTTTCCAAATATCTAAAAGGAATTAATGTAGTAGCTGAGAATTGATGTGCAAAGATCATCGCAACCTAATCATAGATCTATGATCAGATCATGTGCTATTAATTATCAACAATTGGAAGCAATTACTTCTGAGCTAAGATGGCATTTTTCTTTTGTTCTGGTTATATAAGGAGAGTGATGACATAGGAGAAGAGATATTTTTTCCAAGATATTTTCTTTGTTAAAGAAAAGTTTCTTAGGTTTTCTTAGGGTTTTAGAATTATTTTTAGAAGCAAGTTACAGAAATACTTTACTTTTGGCATGTTATACCTATGAAGGTTTAAAATATTTTTGGATTGGCATCCAACCTTTGTTTCAAAGTTCATTTGATAATTAAAAGCACACACTATTGAGGAGAAATTATTGAGATTGTGCATGTATGGCCTTTTTCAAGTTTCTCTCTTTATATCATCATTTTGAATAAAACAATGTGTCTTGCAAGCTATATATGGGTAGTTTAAGTAGTGGATTTCTATGCTTTATGCTTGTGTGGTAAAGTAGTAGCTTAAGGAAACTGGACTATGTCATTGGAATTTTTTTTTTCCTGGAAGTTTTTATTTTGTTGTGCTATGTTATACTAGGAGGAAGAGTTCATGTAATTTCTAAAATATTGTTCTATTACCCATACGAAATCTTTATGTTTGATTGGATCTCAATGAACACTGCCTGTAGAAAGATTTGAAAGTTTGCACTATGCTTGAAGTTAGGCTTTGTTGTTCATTCTCCTTCCAACAATGAAGGGTTGTGGCATTTTTTGTCTATTTATATCACTCATAGGAATGATTTGGGTTTGAAATGTTGTAAAAGCTTTGGTGCATCACCCTTTTGTGTTTTATGTTTATATTTCCTTCTTCCCTTATCTCAAAACCCCAAAGAAAAGTAGGCTTTCTATAAAAACCCTGGACACATTCAGTGAGACATAATTTGTCTCCCACTTGTTGAATTTCCCATAAGACTGTTAGAGAGATACAAGTTTTGATGATCAACATTTGCGATCTAGGTATGGCTTCATATATCATCCACGAGTGTGTTCATTTGTGCCTATGTTAGTTTTCCACATGATCTTAATCCTAGGGGCTGGCCACCCTCTTGATTATTTTCATCCTATCTTACTAGAATTTTTTCATTTGAACCCCTCTTGATTGTGTTGTTGGCTACTTTAGTGTGAGTTTGAAGCAAGTTACTCCTCTCACTAAATTGGGGGCTAAATGTAGTGTATGAAAATGAATACCCTTGCATTTTCACACTTTTTTGGGCCCACCTTGCTTTGTTTATCCTTATTTATGTCTTAATTGGTGCTAGTTTGCATCCACAAGGCTAATAAACTATATTTTTTTTGGCTAATCCCAACAAACATCAATGGATAAATGATAATTTAATGATTCTAGCTATGTTTCCTTTATTTTTTGATTGGGGCTAATAAGACACCTAGGGCATCCTTGTACCCCAAAGGTATTGAGACCATTATTTCAAGTGTTCCTTAAATGGGACCCTTTTTGGAGTCTATGCCCTGAATTTCATGCATCAGGACTAAGATTCCACCTAGGGCATGTCTTAGTCCCCCTTAAGGTATTTTTAGGTTTTAATTTCAAATTCTAGCAGGATTTAGCCTCCTTTAATTAATGAGTTCATATGTTGGCTTGGTGTGGTGTTATTTTGGGATATTAAGCATGGATAAGTATAAACACAAGGTTACTTCAATCATTTTATCCTAACAAGCATTCAAGTATTCACTCCTAAGGAAATTTTATGAGATCAAAAGCATTCAAGAGCAATCCATCATGCATTTGGAGCCATTGTCAAGATTCAAGCATCGTATCAAGGATATTGTGGCATCATGTTTGTTATTGTGCTAACATTTGTGATGTAGGGTTTATGATTCAAAAAAGTGTTTTATGCAAGATCTACATCCTTCAAGCAAGATTTAAGAACCACATCCATTACAGCCATTTCAAGCATATTTGCAACACCTTATGACAAGGGTTTTGTGAGTTGCAACATAGTGTTTCATTCATTCATAATTTCCCTTCATTATTTCATTCTATTTCAAGGTTTAATTACCAACAAAGGGTTTGACCAAGGAAAACCCCCATTCACTAACAATCAACAATTTTTTCCTCTCTTACATGTTTGTGAGCGAAAATTTAGGTTGAAGACTTCAAGATCATTCGAGGTGAAAATTTGCAAAGTTGTCATCTTTACAGAAACTCACCTACAAGCCAAATTTTAAAGTTTCAGAACCTGAGATCAATGAAGAAGAAAGAGTACACATCAAGCCCTAGGACCACATTTAGAGATTTTAGAAATTCAGATCAGGACTAATAAGACACCTAGGGTGAGTTTTTCCTCCTAAGGGTATTTTTCAGAAATTCTTTTAGATCTGGTTCTAACATCCGAAGATTCCACAGCTTCCCTGAAAACTAGTAGTGGGACTAATAAGATAGTAAGGTTATCTTAGTCCTCCATAGCAGATTTTGATAGCTTCTTTGCATTTCAAGAATCCTTGTCACATTTCCAAATTTCCCAAGTACACATATCCTAACTTCCTATTGCATAATTTCATCATTTGCATCCTTCATTTAGTTTGCATTACTAGATTTTGTGAGTTGAATGTTAAAGTGTCTTTTCCAGGCCTTTTCTTGGTGGTGAACCCCACAAAGCTTAAAGAACCCCCTCCTAGGTCTTCCTTGTTGAGAATTGACTCACCTTTAAGGTTGATAGTTAATCCAATTAGGGTTCCTAAGATATTATTGAATGACCGAAAGAAAATAAGTGGGTTTTTCTCCCATTCAATTTTTCTACGGTTCAACAAATAAACTAAACTCACCATCAAGATAACTCATATCATTATTAGGTTTTTTATTATATTCATTATTTTCATATTCACTCTCACTCTCACTCTCAAATGAGTAATATGTGAAAGTAGGCTTCTAGGAATGTCTCCAAACCAAAACAACACCTTCACAAAAGAGAGAAGCAACACACAAAGAGGCTATTTCACCGGAAGTGAAAAACAATGAAATGAGATTATTTACAAATGTACAAGAGCCTTGCTTATATAGGCAAGGTAAGAGATAGGATTAGACAAGATCATGACAAGTGTCTTAATCCTATCACATGAGACAACTAAGTCATAACAACCTCAATGCAAATATTAAATGAATGAGAGAATTATTAAATGCCTAGTTAACTAAAAGTAAATAATGAGACATGGCCTCATTATAACTAACTTCTAGAAAAGACAACTAGGAAACTTAACTCCTAAGTAAACTTATAAATGATGCGAATTGTTCCTCACTAATAACTAGTTAGAAAATAACCCCATTCACACTAACATAATATTGTGGCTCAAATGTAATTTAGCTGGACAAAATCTACCCTGAGCATATTTTTGACCAAAATTAACTTTTAGCTAGAAATGTATAAACTTGTCTATGTTGATAAGTATTGTTGAAGTGGGACAATTTTAAACTTTCACCATTAATTGACATAATATTCAATATTTAGGTAAATAATTCTTTTATAGATTCATACTCTTTCATTTGAGAGTTCTTAAAATATCTTCTTAGTATCTACAACTTCACTAAATTTACCTTACTAACCTTGGTATATTTGTAGACAGATTTCCTATGCTTTCTTGAACTTTGTTTTTACTTCAATTTTTGAAAAATAGAGGAATTTTATGCCATTTGTATAAAATAGAACACTTTAGCATCCTTTTTATTTTATTTCAACATGTTTTTATGCTTGAGCTAAGACATTATTTTCTTCTTGATTAGAATTTGATTAGCAAGTTCTAAAAACTCATTTTCTATTGATTCCCAAAGCTCTTAGAGAAAAATATTGTCTCCATCTCCATACTCCAATGATCATATTTTTTTTCTTAAAATAGGGATTTGTAGCCATAGACTAAGTTACTAACCATTGATCAAACTCTCCAAGAGAATATCTCAAAATTTCCTTGAAATAGAGTAATCCTTGTCCTCTACACTCTTCAAATGATTATTTCAACCTTGAAATTTGTCAAACCTTGGCTCCTAAGCTTGATTTTTTAAATCACTCAAAATAAGTATTTTTTTTTCTAAACCAACCACATTAAATATCCCTTACTAACTCAATTGAGCTTTGATTTTGAATGATAACTTGATCCCATGCCAATTGGATTGAGAGAAGCATGTGTACCTTGATATACTCTACTATCCCACATATTTAACTGAAAAATATATTAAAAAAATACTATTATTTTAAATACATGCATAAAATTATAAAATTGTATTTATTGATTGCTATCTATAAACATAAAAAATATATTTCATATATTCAAAAATAATTTTTTACACATAAATATTACAGGAACAATTGCCTTCATTTCTCATTCTTCA
The DNA here is from genome assembly GCA_007258455.2 of Sequoia sempervirens. NCBI lineage: Eukaryota > Viridiplantae > Streptophyta > Pinopsida > Cupressales > Cupressaceae > Sequoia > Sequoia sempervirens. Next base: position 380,344,317 of record VDFB02281492.1, on the reverse strand, counting down.
TCCTCTCCTTTACTCCACTTCTGTCCCCTTCTTAAAAATTTATTATATTTCAAGAAGATATATATAATATAGAGAATGCACATAATTTGAACTTCAAGTTTCCTAATTGACTTGGCTACCTGGCATGCACTCCTGACTTATATTACAAGCTTCTAATCTTGACTTGTACACTATGATATGAAACGTACTTATCACTTATTCTTCAAGCTTCTAATTTTACTTGACACAACTTTACACAGTTTGACATGACTCATAATCTTAACTTATATTCTAAATATATACACCAAGTTTCTAACTTTAGTTTACCTATACTCTGAGCTTGTGCTACAAATTTCTCACCTGACTTGACTTATACTTCTATCATTAATATATTTGTACAATAAAAAAGAATGTAAGAAACAAATTACAGTTTCTTAACACAACTCAAAGAAATTTATGCCACAATAGTGCCATGAAACTTAAAGCCCTCTTAAGGTGGTGGAGGAACTGGCTAGTTGGGGAAACGGCACTGTTTTCTTATCTCTCCCTGCGATCCTGTCAACACGTCAAACGCACCCATCTTTACCATAGCTCGCCCAAACTTCTTCCTCCAAATGGTCGGATACTTGGCGTTAATTTTCACCTGTCGGGAGGTGGCATCGTCTGACGTCAACTTTTGATCAGATTTCAAGAGTCCAAGCTTGTGTTGCAAGTTTACGTAGTAATTCACGTCCAGCTTAGTGGGAGTGACGGGATCGAATGGAACAAGCACGTCGGGTGAAACCGAAGGGGGGCATTTGGCCTTTAGGTGAAGGGCATAGTTACAGTTCAATGAAGGATCTTGACCACCTCTGCCGCTGAAATTGTACAGACGATCTCCACTGAATCCAGCACAATGAGAAACCCCAATTGAATGGGCCCCTGCAAAGCAGTTAGATTATTTATATGAAATAAAATCTGGAAGGGATTCGATGAATTCATTAAGTGTTATTATCGACTATGTAGGCCTACCTGAGAGAGTGACCATGTCCTCCTGTGACAAATGCTTTGAAGCAAAAACTTGCGTCAACTTGTTTACATCATATGAGTGAGAAGGAAGATTCAATGGAGGCTCTGATGCGAGAGATATCCTTCCGTCTCTTCGTCCGCCTTGAACCGCCCAAAATAATCCACCAGCCTGAATTTTCATTCGTTGTAATATATGTTAAGCTATTATTACTGCTACATAATCCTAACATTATTATTAACCTCAATAACATACTTGGTAAGCACTATCTCTTGCAGCGTATGCCAGTATGTCGGCACAGGAAACAACACCGGCACATTTGGCTTCCAGTTGGGACTTGACTTCATCAATTATGTCGTAGCCCTTCGGGTTTAGATTATTGACATGGGCGTCCTTCTCCGCTATGTTATCTGCTGTGGAATCAAGGAGGATCGATCCATCGCAACCCTGGAACTCATCATCCATCGCTGTAATTAACTAACATAATGAATCATGAAATAAGGGATGGAATTAAATATAAGAATACTGCAGAATACTTACTCTGACAAAGCAATCATGGAAGTGTAATCTTATAAGAGCAGCTGGTACACGAGGATTTGCTTTAACAGCTTTCACAACAGTTTGACTTATAATCTCCTCGGCCTCAGGGCATGTTTGACGGTAATAACCCACCTTTAACCCATCCGCATTAGCTGTAACAGATAAAAGTACTATTGCCAAAGGAATAACCAGCAGACTTGCTTCCATTTCGGAATGGTAGATGGAGTTTTGTTAGATGAGGGGAAACAGTTTTGGCTATGCAGTGGAGGGGGGAAGGATGTTGTATTTAACATCATGGTCCATGAAATGTTTTCTTCAAGCCAATACGGACTAGAGAATTTTACCGAGCATTGTTTTGTCTGTCCTTTCCTTTTGAATTTTTCCAATATATGATACATCATCGCCACTGGAAGTATCGAGCTCTGGGTTCACCTGACACATCACCAACAGTCGAAGACACACATTGCAGCCTAGACTTATCTACAATCTCAATCCAGTCTATTTCCAGTTGCTAGCGTATGGATTTTGAGCCACACGAATAAAGTATCAGATGCAATGGAACATGACAAGACAAAGAAATGCTTTAAATTTTCCTTCAATTTAGTTCAAAGTTGCCTTCGGATTAGTTCAAAGCTTTAAAGTTTACTTCCATCAATCGACTTCGTCGACAATGATTGTTAACATAAATATTTGAACGAGTCTAGCAAATTTCAAAAAATTAGAAAAGTAAGTAAAACGGATTAACTGCGTTCTAGTAGATTGTGTGGCTAAGGGGCAGATTTTGCTTATATGAAGCTCCGTGGAAGCTCCATTATCGAGTAAAAGCTTAAGGTCTTAAAGCTGTGAGTTGTCTAGAGGGTTGGGACTAGAACATTCTAAAGATTTTGACATTATCGATTTCTCAGTAATGTTTTCCCTTACACTTGTTCCTCTCTCAAATCATTGTCATATGACGAACTTTAAAAACTTTTAACTTTTGTCTTCCTTCTAAATCAAAATTGTTTTATTTTGTGGCCCAGTCTTATTATTATATAGTGATACTTACCATATTTATTATTATATAATAATGATATTATATAATATATAATATTAATGTTAAATATATTATATATTAATAATTTTCTAATATATAATATATTTAAAAATGTTAAACATAGTATATTATTAAGTGTATTATATATAGTATATTATTTAAATTATATTTAATATTATATAATATATTTAATAATTAATAAATATTATTTATATATTATATATTCAAAATAGTTAAAATAAGATTAATTATCAATAATAAATAATATATTATATATTATTAATAATGTATAATATTAATTATCAATATATTTGTCTAATGATATATAATATATTTGTATAATGATATATAATATATTTATATAATGATATTATAATATGTTGATTGTTAATATGAATTATCCATTATTATATATTATTAAATATATTATATGATTACATATATTACATATTTAATAATTATCATGATGAATTATTAATTATTAATTTATATTATTTAATAATTATTCAATCACAGCTTAAATATATTAAAATAGTTTAAACCATACATACATACATACATACATACATAAATTAATGATAATAACAATTATTTTTTGGGCGTTAAATGGTTGCTAAGGGGCAGCACTCTATATTGATATAAAAAAGGAGTTACATTGTCTTCACCAGTTTCTACGATTTTCACCATGACTACCTTTGTCTAGACTAGACACATATTTACCCCTAGAACAAAATGGATTTTTTGCCCTATTTCTTACCTATCACAAAATGGACATGGGAACTATGACCAAACCCCTAGAAAACACCATTACCCCTATGCAAAACAAGAACAAACCCTACTATTTGATAGACTAACATAAGCCTTTACAACTACCATTAGTGGATTGACTTACATAAATAGACCTTTACAAAAAATAACCAGCTTTTACCATAGAGCCTAGCCTTGTGTTTCTGCTACAACACCTTCTACCATGACCCATACCAAGCTCGCCTTAATCCTCTTCATCATCATACACCGCCCTTTTCTTGAAGGCCAATTAGTCTACCACAACTGAATAATTTGCTCCACAATTCTGGTGAGTTGGGACTTTTTCTTTTTGTTTAGGGTCTCTTCCATCATTCAATAGCCATTCTTCTCCCATGCTGAAGTCCCAGTCATCATCATCCACTACCACTATCTCTCCTATCATCCCTTCATCCTCCACATACTTCATTGTCGAACTATAGAGAGGGTCAAACATCATCTTTGCCACTTTGAGCAGGAAGAAGATGCCTCTTTCTCTCTCATCCCACAATTTTGCAAACCCTGCCAGGTCCATAGTCCTTATTAGTGGAAATTTCATCACTTCCCCTCCATTCTGACACATCATATAGTAATTTTGTGGCATGGGGATGTAGCATAGAAAATTGGACGCTCTTAGAAAAAGAGACAATTTCATATTTAATTTGGACCTACTTTTGAGTACCCTTGTATTAATTATTCTTCAAAACAACATTTATAGGCCCCTAAGACCCATTATTTTTTATCTAGAGGCCCATTTCACTTAAAAATCATACAAATCCCAACAAATAATACTTAATTTACTCATCTAAAAACCCATCTTCGAAAACCACATGTGGGAACGATTTGTCACCATGGGTGAATGAGTCCTCTCTGGTGGGACCCATTCGCCATGGGTGGTGAATGAGTCCCTCTCAAGGTAAATTTCAATTTTGAGTGGGAATCTCACTAACTTAATTCAATTTTTTAGTGGATGTTGGCCTTTTAGGTTTAAATAACGAGAAATTAGGTATTGATGCCTATAAATACACATTTTAAAGTCATTTTTCATAATCTTTAGTCATCTTTAAAAGAACAATTTAAAGGTTAATTGTTGACTATCTTCCATAAGAAGATTCATCAACCTTTCTACAACAAAGTTGAAGCCTTGCGACAACAAGCTAGGGTTTTTGCAAGTCTTCAAGCTCACTTCTCATTCAAGATATTTCATTGCAAGGTGTTTATCATGGATGCTTATGGAGAATCATGGATAAATCTAGGTTGAGGAGATGCAACTAGCCATCAAATCAAGCCTAAAGACTCATTTTCAAAGTCATTCCATCTTGCATTTTCACTCCATCTTTAGATTTATGGTTTGCATGTCATTAATTCACATTTAAAATTTTGTAGGGTTTCTTGTATTGAAGTCTTGAATCATTCAAGTTCCTTTAAACAATCTTATTCTAGCAAATTAGAATAGGGTTTTACTTCACTTAAGATTTTCCTTGTCTTAGACACACTTAGGGCTAGGGTTTTATGCATATTTTATCATCTTTCCAACGTTTAATTACCAACTAAGGGTTTGACTGAGGCAAACCCCCATTAAACAACAAATCAGATTCTATTTTGCAGGTGTTTTCAAAGATTTGGCTCCGATAATTAGTCTGGAAGTGTAGTGTGGGTAATGAAGTGTAGATCTGTAGTTTCTATTTTCAGAAAACAAAAAGTGGATTAATTCATCACTAATGGTGAATGAGTCCTGCTGAAGGTGTCTATCAAGATAGAATGTAGTTTCCAGTACCCTTTTGATAGAAATAGAGTTTTGAATAGAAACCCTAATCTGGGAATAATTTACCTAGGTTGGCGAATGAGTCCCAGATAGTCAAAAAGTCAACATTTTTTAGTTTTTCAGAGTTATTTCCATATCTTCAGAGTTTCTAGGTGCCTGATATTTATCCCTTGTTGTTCTTATTTTATTATATTTTCATTTCTAGGACTTCTTTTAGATCTTTTATACTTGTTTGCATATCACACTATGTTTTCAAACACTAATATTTCTTAGGTTATGCATAAATAATCAATTCTTTTTATCAATTTGTTGCATTTAGGTCATTGTATTTAGGCATATTTCTATTGTACTTGCATTAGTTTGAGTGAACCACCTAGATTTTGTGGCCTATCTCTCTCCTTTAGGTGAAAAACCCTAATTGAGCAAGAGAGTCATAACACCTACACAAAATCTATGGTTTAGGGGATCATCAGGTAGCTATCAATGTTGTCTAGGGCTTCATCAATTTCACCCAGCCATGCGTGAAACAAAACCATATGAGTCAAGTTCTTGGCTCTCACCTTGGAAATGCACATATGTATCAACATTACCAAGAACATGACAGGAGTATCTACATTCACCCTGAATCTTTGGTAGGCCTTTATAAATTCTAGTCCCAACACTTTTTTGGTTGCCCAGAGCACCAGCGATTGGGAAGAGAACATCAAACCTCGTATTCTTTTATTTGTTATTTCTCCCACAAAGGACTATTGTTGTCTCTTAGTATTTAGGAACAATAGGGTATCCATTATTCCTAGCTCATGAAACAAACTCAAGCTTTCTGCTACCTGAACATCTTTACCTCTCCACTCTAAAATTATCCCATTCTTGCTTTTCTTAGGAAAATTCCAACTTTGGCCATTTAACAAAGATGACCATTTCACATCATAATGGCAATCTTACAGCCCATAACATTTGGGGCATGTCAACAAGATCACCACCTTGCAAGCAACCCAAGTCTACTTAGTTTTATGTGAACATGCTTGGATCATCATTTCCTTTACCTTGGGACTTGATAGTCTATCATGTTCCACACCTTCTATTTATGGCTAGGCTCATGACATTGTGGTTTTCTTCAATTTCTAGTTTCATTATGTTGCGCACTTTTTTGGCCTCCATTTAATCTGATCTTCTTCGGTGACCTTTTTCTAATTTATGATTTGTGAGTCCCATAAATCTGACACATTCCTACCATCTCACTTTTTTCTTATGTGGTGCCACCTAACGCCTTTTTTCCAACTCATCTGCCTTGTTGTTTCCTTCCCTGTAGATATGCCTTATTTGAAAAGCCTCAAATTTACTTGCTAACTGCTTGATGCATTGCAATAGGTGATTTAGTTTCCAGTTCAGTGCACTGCTTCTTCAAATAGCATTGATGGTGATGAGAAAATCACCCTCCAGGTGAATTTGCTTCACTCCCAACTCCAAACCTGTTTGCAGACCAATAGTGGCTACTCAAAATTTTGCTTCATTATTCATGCACAACCCTAGGGAGATAGACTTTTCTGCTAGAGTGTTACCTTCTGTATCCCTGGAAATGCAACTTGTGCCTCGCAGGCCAAGGTTGCCATGGGAGGCTCCATCAAAATTGATTTTGACCCAACCTTCCTCTGGATTTTTCCACACTACTTCTGATCTTTTGACCTTTTAAGATTTTGTCTCACTACTTCCACTGACTAGAGATGGTTATATACCACTAATTAATTTCATTAGATTATTAACCCAACTGGTGAAAATTTCCTGCTTGTTTACATTGCTACGAGAATCCTCATTGAATAGTTCAGCTATGTCCCTTTCAATTTTACCCCACAGACCTTCCTCTCACATCTCCTTCCCTTGAAATATCCTTCCATTTCTTTCCTTCCAGATTTCCCAAATCACTGTAGATAGGGTTACCTTCCATATTCCACCAAAAGCTAATTTTTTACCTCCTGTAGGCTACATTTTGAACTAGGTTTCTATGTCTTCCAGTATGGGGCATTATAAATTTAGTTTTCTCCTAGCTTTAGTCCAACAGGCACTCACGAATGGGCATGTCAAAAGAAAATGATCTGTTGCTTCTTCACTCTGTTTGCACATTACACATCTTCTTGGACCTTGAACTCTAAACGTTGCCAACCTTTCTTTTGTGAGGACTCCTTTATATTTCCATCCATGCAAATACCCCTACTTTGGGGAGACATATTTTCCCCCACAAAATTTTTTATGGCTTCTTGTCTTTCCATAGCTAGCTCTTTTATTTTATACCCCAACTTCACACTGTAAGTGCCTGTGGATGACCCACACTATCTAATTACATCCTTTCCATTGGTGGGGTTGATGTGTCTATGCCTAAGTATTTCTACCAATGTATCTTTCTGAACTTGAGGGGCATTGATTTCTTCCATATCATTCTAGGTCCATTCGTGGATTCCATTATTGAGTACTACCTTTCCATAATTAGAAAGCTTTTTCCCCCATATTTGAGTAGTTTATTCTTTGAGCTCTGCTAGTCCCAGAGTTGTCAATGGATGGTTTTCAACACCAAGAATCACTCCAAAAGGAAGCACTTCACCCATCTCTGATCTCCCAGGTTACATGCTTGGATACTATATCCCTGCATTCTAGAATGAAGTTCCAAATTGAAAAGCCTTTTGGGGGATCAATTGTAGTGAGGATGTGGATTGGGTTATCTGAGTCAAGGTATTTTCTTCTTAGAATTATGGCCCACTTTTGTTCCCCCCTTGCATATAGGTCCCACACCAACTTGGCACCCATAGCTTGGTTCATTATTGCTAGATATTTTAGGCCTACCCCCCAACCTCCTTTAGGGAGAAAACCTTGTCCCACTCTATTAGTGGGAATTTATTCTCCTCTCCTGTACCACTCTAGAAGAATTTTCTAAAAGTTTGAACTAGGGACTCTTCTACTGCTTTTGGGAGTTTTAGACATGTTATTGAATTTACTGGGATGGCTAATAATATTTATTTTACCATTAAGAATCTACCCATCGATGATAGCCACTTCCCTTTCCACGTTCCCTATTTTTTTTGGACTTGTTTATCAAATTCTCCCAATAGCATTTTTTATTTATCCCTACAAACAAAGGCATACCCAAAAATCTCCCAGGGAGAGTTGTCACTTTCATATTTAGGATTTTTTCCTGATCCTTTTACAAACTTGGTTGTGTATTGAGGAAGAAACTTCTGAATTTCCCTAGTTTATACTCTTCCTTGATACTTTTCAATGGTCATCAAAGAATTTTTTGATTACTCTGACTTCTTTCCTAATTGCTTCCCCAAATAGGATGGTGTCATTTGCAAATTGTTGATGGGTGGTGGGGTCCAAACTATTTCCTACATGTACTCCCACCCACTTCCCATCCCTTCTCAATGATTGAATTCCTCTTACCACCACTTCTACCATGATTATGAATAGGAAGGGGGAAAGAGGGTATCCTTGTCTTAGGCCCCTTGTTGATGGGAAGTACCCATGAGTTGATCCGTTCACTAACACCAAGAAATTGGAAGTTGATATACAACTCTTTATCCAATTTATCCACCTATCATCAAACCCAAACTTCCCCAATACCTCCAAAAGAAACTTCCTATCCACCATATCATATGCCTTAAGGATGTCTAGTTTCAGTATCATACATGCTTCCTTATTTTTTCTAGCTATGTGCATGGTCTCGTGAGCAATCATTATGCCTTCCATAATTGACCTTTCTAGAGAAAAACCACTTTTTTCTTCTGATATGACCTCTTTTTAGTACACTTTTGAGTCTATTTTCTTTGATTTTGGTGACCACCTTATATACCATGTTACATAATGCAATTGATATGAAGTCGTTGATCACTTGAGGGTCTTTCTTCTTGGGGATTAGGGTGAGAAATGTGTGAGTTATTACCCCTAGTATTTCCATTCTTCTTCTTGATTTATCTACCATTGTAGTTAGATCATCCCCTACTATGTACCAAAATTTCTGAAAGAATCCAAATGGGAATCCATCTAGACCCAAGGCCTTGTCTAGATTCATCTAAAAAATTTCTCCCTTAACTTCTTCTTTATAAATTTTTTGGTACAACCACCTATTTTGTTCTTCATTGATGATTGTTGGGATTGTGCTCAACAGCTTCTCTCTTATTGCTCTATTCTCTTGGTTCTCCTTGTTCAAAATTTCTTTGAAGAAATTGACATCTTCTTTGTTCACTTCTTCTATAGATTGAGCAACTTCCCCATTTACTTTCCTAATTTTGGTTATTTTGTTCCTACTCTGATTGGCAATAGTAGACTTGTGAAAATATTTTGTGTTCCTATCTCCTTCTTTCAACCAAGTCTCTCTTGATTTCTGGCACCAAAAACATTCTTCTCTTTTCAAAATCTCTGCTAATTCTTCTTTCAGACCTTTTTCATTTTCAAAATCATCTACCTCCATCCCATTTTTTATTATGTGCTCATCCAGAGCCAGGGTTTCTTGCTCCACTCTATCATTCTCCTAGAAGATATTTTTGAAATGGGCTTTGTTCCATTCTTCGAGTTCTTTTTTATGTAGCCTATTTTCTTATTGATTTTGAAGAGCTTTGATTTGTCCACAAATTTGACTTCATTCCACCATATATCTATTAGTTTTGGTAGTTGATCATTCCTTAGCCATGTGTTTACAAATTTGAATGGACTACCCTTTGGGGGGTCTCCCAAACCAAAGGATAACATTACTGAGAAATGATCTGATCCTATGAAGGGAAAATTTTGAGCTTCTTGAGCACCTAGTAGCTCCCCCCAATCTCCCTAGACCAAAAACCTATCAAGCCTTTCCGCTATGTTGGTGAAGCCCTTCCTCCTGTTTGACCAAGTGAATACTTTGTTTTTGGTTTGAATGTCCACTAACTGATTATTGTCTACAAACTCTTGGAAATCATGTTGAATGATAGTTATTTTTCCCAATCCCCCTTACTTTTCTTCACTATTCAAGGTTGCATTGAAATCCCCTGCTACTATCCCTCTCTCATTCATATGATTTTCCAATTCACTTGAGATCCTCCTCCACACTTGTCTTTTTTCCAAAGTGGCTATTGGTTCATATACATTGATGATGAAAAATTGCTCATTATTCATTAAACCCTTGAATCTTATTAGTTTCCAATTATTTTCATCTACTTCTACTTTACCTTCCATTGTTAGAGGATTCCATATAATACCTAGGCCACCTAAGGCTCCTTCTGCCTCCCTGAAATGGCCTTTCCATTGCCTCCAAGTGTTCATTCTTTTCTTTCCTTCCTCTGAGCTCCATTTGGTTTCCTGAATTAGAATGACATCAGCTTCTGATTGTTCAATTTGGCACTTGACCATGCACCATTTTTTAGGGGCATTAATTCCCCTGACATTCCATGTGATTATCCTCATTGGTCTCGGGTAAAGAGTAGGGTATGTGCAGGATCATGATGGGCCAAAAAGTGTCGATATGATGGCTATGTGTAGGGTATGTGGCTAATGACTTTTTTTTACCCAAAATTGATGAAACAAAAAGGGTTTTTAAAGAAGATTTCCAACTTTCCATCAATATAAATCATGCTTTACTTTGAATTTAATAAATAATTATTATTCATTTTCTATTTGAATTACAACTAAAGTCCTAATTGATAGGCTAATTGAAAAATATCTATAGCTTTCAAATGGTATCACTTTTTTTGAATTAGAAACATGCATCACATTCTATGCTTTCCATACTATAAGATTAAAAAAAAATGAATTTCATGAAGCTTTGACCAAGTTAAGGTGGTCAGAGATAGGATTTTTTATATTTTTTAAAATTTGTAATAAAAAAATCATCATTAATTATTTACTTGGAAAAAAATTACAAAAAATAATGCATCACATCAGGACATTATTCCTCTACTTATATCTAAAATCTTATAAAAATAAATTATAATTTTATTGTGGTAAGGGTAGTTAAACAAACACCTACTTCTTTTTTTTTCCCTGTAATTTAAGTACTACCGCATTGAAATTTCAAATTTTCACCAAATAGATTTTTTTTAAATAAACCTAGTACTTTAAAAACTACATTCAATTTGCTATAGATTCTATTCTTACATATTTTTGAAATGATATAGATAACTTATTCAAATTTTTATGTCAAGTCACCTAACTCTGATTTTTCTAAAAATTTTGCCACTTAAGGGCCAATTTTTTTCATGATGATCCTGCACATACCCAGTACATCCTTCCCAGTCCTAAGCTTCCTTTTCCCTATTGCATTAGCTACTATTTCTAGCTTGGATTTATTCAATTTTGGTCCCCTTTTTCCTTTCCTCTTTATGTTTGGCTTTTTAATTTTTGATTGAGACTATTCAAGCATCCTTTCCTCCATCAATTCTCCCCCCTCAGCCTCCTCATGGTCTTCCTCTTCTACTTCTGAATCCTAAACACTCCCTTCATCCTTAGACTATGAGTTGCTTCCAAGGTGATCCCACAATACTGGTTTACAATTTTTGGCCAAACTAGACATTGAATTGAACTTTTTTAACTAAATCTTCACTTTCAGGCACCTATAGCGGATAAACCGTGAGAAATTTGAAGATGATGCAAACTAGTGATTTGTGACATTTTGTCTATTGGTTCTAAATATATTTTTTTCAAAAATTTTGGAATCATATTGCGCTTCCTTTTCGATCTCCTTTGAAAACTAGTATTTAATAGTAAACACCATTTTTAAAGAGTGGCGTTACTAGCTAACACATAACTTTTTTCTATGAAGGATAAAATTATCTTTTTTTTTTTAATTTAGATTTGAACTATGATATCTAGTGTTAAACAGGCATAGGACAACTGAGAGGTGGCATGAATTGGTTGTCACACAAATTCAAATTCAAAACTTCAACACTTATCAATTCCACAACCACACTATTTTGTTATTAAGCATGAGCATGAAACACAAATAATAGAAAATAAATCAACACAATGAACACCAGATTTTTATGTGGAAAACCCAATGAGGAAAAACCATAGTGAGGATTAACTCACAATACAAAGAGATTGTAAAACCGAATACAGAGGATCACTACCAAGGGCTCACTACCCAGAAGAGGACTCACTATCTAAATACAAAGGCTCACTTCCTACATAAAGGACTCGTTGTCCAATAGAGAGGCTCACTGCCTATTGATACAAAAGAGAACAAAAGATCCACCAAAATAATTAACACACATTTGTAGCCTTGATTAGAAGATTGCAGAAACCTTCAACTCACTACCTTTAGGAATCTATCACAATGAAGTATTGCTACCTCAAGTCACTTTTACACACTCCTACTTTTATGATTTGTGGCTTACTTTGTCACTGTTCATCTACTATCTAAATATTCATAGTTTGACTTGTATTTACACCATTTTCAACCTTAGAAACTTTATGCAAGGTCAACCACATAAACATCATTTCATAAATTTAAATTAGGTTGACAACTCAACATTCTCATGGTGGAAAAGAATGAAAGTGAACCAATAAAATATTTATCCAAGAACAAAAGATAATGTCTCGAATCAACCACATGCTTCCTTAATTAAGTTTAATTCTTCAAATGAAGTGTAAACACCAGGTCGGCCAAACCTAATGAAAACACAAATGAACATTTATGTACATGCTTCCCAATAAGAAGATGACACAAAAATGATGCAACACGCTTCATTTTGCATGATAACACATCTCAGGTTCCTTTAGATACATCTGTAGCAAGTGTAATGATCTTTGAACACCGAACTCCTTCCATCAATCCATTTTGACTGTGCAAATACATACAACTCAGAAAAATGGCTTTCAAAACACTAAATCACAAAATTCTTTGCCAGAACCAAGAGAATACCAATATAGGATATATCCCAATTCCACAAGATCTGAAATAGAACAATGGAGGACTGCAGAGCAGAAACATTTCTCCCATTCCATAGGAGACCAACTCTGCCAGAACTGTTCACACACCGGTGAATGTAACTTTCACATCCCATCAAACCAGAAACTACAACTTAAGGGATATCACCACTAGATCACCATTAGCAAACCTTCAGATCTGCACAAGCATAGGATCAACACAAAAGAAACACGGAGCACATACCAGGGCACATTCTGAACACATTAATCAATTTGACTTATCTTGTTTATTAGTTTTCTCAAAAGTACTTGGAAACTCATCAATTCAGCACATTTGCAACATACTGAACTGTGTTGACATCAATGAAAACATTAATGACAACACCACCAAACTTTCTCATACTTGCAACAATCTCCCCCTTTGTCATCGATCACAACACATGATGTGCAAAACTAGCAAAGACAACATCCTTCACAATATTCTGATAGAACACCTTTTCTTCCTCTACAACTATTTTTCACATGACTTTCTCTCCCCATTTGAAATCAATGGAAAAGATTAAAAACTCTTATCACTCCCCCTTAGGAGTGCACCCATTTAACTCATACTGCAACAATGAAACCTTTTCTACTCCCCCTGTGAAGTAGACCCATTCAACAGTCTATATAAATGAAGAATCTATGAATTCACTGGACTAATGCACCTTCATGTGCACCTAGTTCAAAGTGCCAGTGACCCCCAACCTCTCCCTAAGATTCTCAAAGTATCCTTAGGAAGAGCCTTAGTAAATATATCTACAATTTGTTCCTTTGTCGTCACATACTCCAGTTTGACTTCATTCTCCAACACCTTTTCTCTCAAGAAATGATATTTGATAGATATGTGTTTTGTTCTTGAATACATAAACAAATTTTTTGAAATGTTTATAGCACTTGTGTTGTCACAGAAAATAGGAATCTTCTCATCACATATTACTCCAATGTCTTTCAGAGTTTGCTTCATCCAAAAAACCTCTATAGTAGGATGTTGTAGCAATATATTTTTCCTCTATAGTGGATAAATAAATTGAGTCATGTTTCTTAGTCAACCAAGAAACCAATCTACTACCAAGAAAGAAAGCACCCCCACTGGTACTCTTCCAGTCATCCACACAACCAACCCAATCAACATCGGTATAAGCACTAAAGGTGAAATTAACACCCCTAAGATACCATAAGCCATAATTCAGTGTACCTTTAAGATATCTAAATATCCTCTTTACAGTTGTAACACATGCCTCTTTAGGATCTACTTGAAATCTAGCAACCAAACATACTGCATGCATAATATTTGGTCTGGTAATAGTAAGACACAACAATCCACCAATCATTGATCTATATTTACTTTGATCAATTTTGGAAGATTCATCATCTTTGCTTAGCTTACATCCAGTTACCATAGGAGTACTAACTAGCTTGGAGTCATCCATTCCAAACTTCTTCAATAGCTCTATTACATACTTAGATTGTGAAATGAATATCCCTTTATCAGTTTGATTCACTTGAAGACCAAGAAACAAATTCAACTCACCAATCATGGACATTTCAAATTCTTTTTGCATTTCTTTTGCAAATCTTTTACACATTCCTTCATTTCAACCAAAGATGATATCATCAACATATACAACTACTATCAACATTTTGTTACCTTGCACTTTGAAGTAGAGATTGCTATCAGCAGAGCCTTTGTTGAGTCCTTGCTTTGTCAGGTATCTATCCAATCTTGCATACCAAGCTTTAGGAGCTTTCTTTAGTCCATACAACACCTTCTTCAACTCACAAACCATGTCTAGTTTGTCAGATAAATGAAACCCTTTAGGTTGTTCGACGTATACTTCTTCCTCAAATTCACCATTTAGAAATGTTGACTTGACATCCATCTAATATACATTGAAATCGTTGTAGGTAGAAAATTCCAAAAACATTCTAATAGCTTCCATTCTAGCCACAGGGGAAAAATTTTCTTCAAAGTCTATGCCTTAAACTTGTTAGTATCCCTTACATACAACTCTTGCTTTATTCCTTATAACTTCACCATTTTCATTCAGCTTATTCCTGAACACCCATTTTGAACCAATTACATTCTTATTCATAGGTATGGGAACTAATTCCCATATTTGATTCTTTTCTATTTGTTGCAACTCTTCTTTCATAGCTTTCATCCAACTCTCATCTTCACATGCTTCACTCATAGACTTAGGTTCAATTTTAGAAAGTAAACACAAATTTAACTTAGCTGCTACTTTACTTCTTGTCTTCACATCTTCACTCTTATCTCCAATTATCTATTCCTCTGAATGATTCTTCTACACATACTTAAGATTCTTAACAAGGTATGTGTAGGATCATGATGGGCCAAAAAGTGGCGATATGATGGGTATGTGTAGGGTATGTGGCTGACAACTTTTTTTTTACTTAAAATTAATGAAACAGAAAGAGTTTTTAAAGGAGATTCTCAGCTTTCCACCAATATAAATTATGTTTTACTTTGAATTTAATAAATAATAATTATTATTTTCTATTTGAATTATGACTAAAGTTTTGATTGATAGGCTAATTGAAAAACATTTATAGCTTTCAAATGGTATCACATTTTTTCTATCTAAAACATGTGTCACATTTTATGCTTCACATACTATAGGATTAAAAAAAAAAATGAATTTCATGAATTTTTGACCAAGTTTAAGGTGATCAGACATACGAGTTTTTATATTTATTAAAAGTTGTAATAAAAATAATAATTAATTATTTACTTAGAAAAAAATTACAAAACAATATGCATCACATCGTAACATGAGTGCTCTACTTATATCTAAAATATTATAAAAAATAATTATCATTTTATTGTGGTTAGGGTGGTCAGACAGACACCTACTTCTTATTTTTTTCCCTAAAATTAAGTACTACTTCATTGAAATTTCAAATTTTCACCTAATAGATTTTTTTAAAAAATAAACCTAGTAGTTTAGAAACTACATTCAATTTTCTACAGATTCTATTCTTACATATTTTTGAAATAATATAGATAACTTATTCAAAATTTTATGTCAAGTTTCCTAACTCTAATTTTTCTAAATTTTTCACCACTTAAGGGCCTATTTTTTCCATGATGATCCTGCACATACCCAACAGTAGGTTCCGATTCATTTTCTTCTTCTTCTTCCTCCTTTTCCTTATTCTCTTTAGGTACTTGTCCATAGATAGGGCATCAGGTTTAACTTCACTTATCTCAATAGGTTTGTGCATGTCTTCATAAACTTTCATATTAGCACTCTCAACAATCTTCCTCAATCTTTTATTAAAGAATCTATATGCTTTGCTAGTAGTAGAGTACCCAAGAAAAATTCCTTCATCACATCTAGCATCAAACTTTCCAAGATTTTCATCATCTCTTTTAATGTAGCATATGCTTCCAAATACCTTAAAGTATTTTATAGTAGGAGTCTTACCAATCCATAACTCAGAAGGATTCTTTGTGTTATTACCTCTAATTTGAACTCTATTAAGAACATAAACAACAGTGTGTATTGCCTCTCTCTATTACACATCTGATACATTTGATTCTTTCATCATGGTTTTTGCAGCTTCCTGTACTATTTAGTTTTTCCTTTCAACTACCCCATTTTGTTGAGGGGTTCTCGGGGTAGAAAACTATCTCTTTATGCCATGTTGTTCACAAAATGTATTAAACTCACTAGATGTGAATTCTCTACCTCTATCAAATCTCAAACATTTGATTTTCAAATTCACTTCATTTTCCACTCTTGCTTTGAACACTTTAAACCTATCCAAAGCCTCAATATTTTCTCTAAGAAAAGAATCCCAAGTCATTCAAGAATAATCATCAATAAGGAGCATAAAATACCTTTCACCATTTAGGCTTCTTGTTCTAGTCAGACCACATAGGTCAATATGAATTAATTCTAGCATTTTGGTATTAGATTGCTCTTTTCCCTTAAAGATGCATCTTGTTTGTTTCCCCAACTGAAAACTTCTACAAAATAGTATTACCAAGCTTTGTGATTCTAAGGAAACCTCAAAAAACATCTCTTGAACTAATTTTGACCAGATTATCGAAATTTGCATGTCCCATTCTCTAGTGCCATAACCAACTTTCATTGATTTGAGATACAAGGAATTGACCATCAACTCCCTTAAGCTAATAGATGTTTCCATGAGTTCTCCTTCCAACAGCAACCATATCTGCATTTTCAAATCCTTTTCTGATTTCAGAGGTATTATTCTAAAAAACAAGTTTGAAACCATTGCTACAAATCTATGATTTGTCCAACACTAAAAAGGCTATGCCTCAAACCCTTCACATAATATACATCATCAGTGTTGTGTACTCCATCAAAACTAATTATACCTTTCCCACAAATCTTAGCTCCTGAATCATCACCAAACATGACTAAACCACCATCATACTTTTCAAATTTAGTGAACTTACTTTTATCTTCAGTCTTGTGATTAGAACATCCACTATCAATCATTGAGTAGTCTTCATCTTGTCTTGCATGAAAGGCGATGACTAAATTACCTTCCATCTTATTCTTTTTTTTTCTCCGGAGCATACTTTCTTGCACATTTTCTAGGGTTAGTAGATACAAATTTGTTTTCCAAAGCTAAAAACAAGCATTCACTATCATCAGCCTCATTTTCAAATTCATCATCAAAGATTATGACTTCTTCTTTAACATAATACAACTTCTTGTATTTATTATCCTTTCTATCCTTATCTTTATAATCCTTTTTCTTCTTATGTACATCTCTATTTGGACATCTTGAAGAATAATGACCAATATTACCACAAATGAAACATTTAAAGGGAAACATACCTTTATACTTTCTGATACCTTTCTTCAACTTCTTGGTGAAATTCACTTCCAACTCATCAAAAACATCACTCTCTGGATCATCGTCAATCTTCATTGCCTTAAATTTTATTTCTTTCTTTTCTTCTTTCCTATCTTCTTTCCTCAACTTTCTCATCTCAAATGCTTGCAGAGTGTTGAATAACTATTCTTTAGTATACTTTTTAGGATCATGCATCTCTTCAATAACTAAGATCTTATCATTGTATCAATTTAGTAGGGTGATTAGGATCTTCTCAATAATATCTTCATCGGTCAGCTTTCCCCCTTGATTCTTAACTTCATTTTTTCTCATCTCAACCCTCTCGAAATAGCTTGTAAACTCTTCACCTTCTTCCATTTTCAAATTCTCATATCTGTACTTTGCCACCAGCTTCTTTGTCAACTTTACTCTTTCACTTCCTTCATACAATTCTTCTAACTTCTTCCAGACTTCATAAGCAATGTCCAAAGAAAGAACCAAGTAGTTCGCTCAATTTTAGATAAAGCACTATAAATAGCATGCCTCACTTTCTCATTCTCTACATAAGAATAAACCTCATCTATAGTAGAAGGATCACTCGTCGGAGTAGTATACTTTGTCTCAACACCCTTCCAAGTTTTGTAAACAAGAGAAACAATATACACTATCATTTGCACTTTCTAATCACTATAATCAGATCCATTGAACATAGGGATTTCCAACTTATGCTCCATCGGATCTTCCTTAAGCAGCTAAGCTCTACAACAAGGAACCAAAGCTCTAATACCAATTGTTAAACAAGTGTAGGAAAAATGAGAGTAGGGGGTGAATCAGTTGTCACACAAATTCAAATTCAAAACTTCAGCACTTATCAATCCCACAACCACACTATTTTTTTATTAAGCATGAGCATGAAACACAAGTAACAAAAATTATATCAACACAATGAAAACCATATTTTTAAGTGGAAAACTCAATGAGGGAAAAACCACACTGAGGATTAACTCACAATATAAAGAGATTGTAAAACCAAATACAAAGGCTCACTACCAAGGTCTCACTGCCTAGAAGAGGACTCACTACCCAAATACAAAGGCTCACTACATATAGAAAGGACTCACTGTCCAATAGAGAGGCTCACTACCTATTGATATAAAAGAGAAAAAAATATCCACCACAACAATTAACACACATTCATAGCCTTGATCAGAAGATTGCAAAAACCTTCAGCTCACTACCTTCGAGAATCTAACACAATGAAGTACTACTACCTCAACTCACTTTCACGCACTTCTACTTTTATGATTTTTGGCTTACTTCATCACTTTACATCTACTTTCTAAATCTTTACAATTTGACTTGTATTTATACCATCTTCAACCTTAGAAACTTTCTCCAAGGTCAGCCACATAAACGTCATTTCATAAATTCAAATTAGCTTAGCAACTCAACATTCCCATGGTGGAAAAGAATGAGAGTGGACCAATAAAATATTTATCCAAGACCAAAAGATAATGTCTCAAATACACCACATGCTTCCTTAATTAAATTAAATTCTTCAAATGAAGTGTAAACACTAGGTCGGCCAAACTTAATGAAAACACAAATGAACATTGATGTACACACTTCCCGACAAGAAGATGACATGAAAATGATGCAACATGCTTCATTATGCATGAGAACACATCTCAGGTTCCTTCAGATACATCCACAACAAGTGTAATGATCTTCGAACAACTCCTTCCATCAGTCCATTTGGAATTTGCAAACACATACAACTCAGAAACATGACTTCTGTAACACCAAATCACAAACTTCTTTGCTAGAACCAAGAGAACACCAATATAAGACATATTCCAGATTTGCAAGATTTGAAATAGAATAGTGCAGGAATACAGAGCAAAAAAATTTCTCCGAGTCGACAAAAGACAAACTCTACCAAAAATGGTTCACACTAATGAGTGTAACTTTCACATCCCATCAAACCAAAAACTACAACTCAAGAGATATCACCACTACATCACCATTAACAAACCTTTAGATCCGCACAAGCATAGGATCAACACAGAAGAAATGTGGAGCGCATACCGAGGCACATTCTAAACACATTCATCACTCTGACTTCTCTTCTTTATTAATTTTCTCAAAAGCACTTGGAAACTCATCAATTCAAAACATCTGCAACATATTGAACTTTGCTGACACTGATGACAATATTAATGACAACACCATCAAAAATTCTCATACTTGCAGCATCTAGTGTATGGAATTGGTTTCATAACAATTCATTGAATATTTGTTTCTTATTTAAGTTTCAAAGTCAAACCAATTATAATTAAGACATGATTTATAGGCTATTAAAACATAACTCTTTTTGTATGTATCAAAATTCCATTTTTTTTTTATTAGATCAAAGACATCAATATCTAGTGCATAGATATTTTTATTATTTTTTTTATAATCTGTTATTTTTCCACATGTGAAGAATAGAGAGCATGATTTTCAGTGAAAACCCTACATTCACAAGAAATAAAAAATAAATATAATAATAAATTAAATTTATTTAAAATCATACTTTTTGGGAAGCTTATAATAAGGACTACATACTTACAAAAAATAAATTTTAAATGAATTCATTTGATCCCCCAAAAGGTAAATCAAAAGTGGTTTTTTATCAGCATTTTAATAGGTGTAAAGGAGACTCCATTATAGGTATGGTTTAAAACTAGTAGGGTTCCATCCAAGGGGGTTTGATATAAGGAGGTTTGATAAAACCCTCTTCAATTGGAATCCTTTAAATACAACTTTGCAAGACTTACATCATTATATTTTCTAAAAATATGTGATTTCATCAAAAATTAGGATCTCCCAGAAAGTGTAAAACGCTATTATGTGATCACCCTTTATCATCCTCCTGATTCCCCTCTTCTTCAATGATCTTAGCAATTGGAAATCCCTTCATTTCTTCTCCTTTCTCCTCTCACACTTCCATTTTTGAGTTATTCACGAATTTCTCTTGACAACTCTCTGATCTATGTGTTGATATCTTGTTGAAGTTCTTTTGCTTCTTTTAAAAGGGAATTTAAATCTTCTTTCGCCTATGAGTTCACCTCTTTTGAGAGAGCTAACATTTGTTGGGATACCTCTATTCTACCTAGTTCTTTCCAATCCATCTTTCTCCTTTTAGATCCTGACATTTCTTTTTGGTTTAATCCCTCCCTAGATTGGACTTGTTCTACCTAGGTTGGGATGCCTCCTATCTCTCCATTTTGTAGGGATACCTCACTTCTTTCCATCCCCTTTTATGAGCATCCTTCCTGAATTTACCTTTTGAAGAGACACTTCCTTGTGCGGTTTCCTTCACACAGTTCTATTCTCTGATGCCAGCTACCATACTTCATCATGATCTCTAGATTTTTTTAAATTCCCACCCCTCTTGCTATTTCCACCAAAAATTTGGCCTCCACTCCTTCTTTACCATTCACCAAGTCTTCATCAACCCCTAAGCACACCCCTAAGGCATCCCCTATTTTCACCATCACCTCCACATGCCAGTAATTTGATGG
Organism: Sequoia sempervirens; assembly: GCA_007258455.2. Classification (NCBI taxonomy): domain Eukaryota; kingdom Viridiplantae; phylum Streptophyta; class Pinopsida; order Cupressales; family Cupressaceae; genus Sequoia; species Sequoia sempervirens. The sequence goes on along the minus strand of VDFB02281492.1, from coordinate 380,322,886 downwards.
GAGGTCCACTAGTTTGATCCAAGTAGGGTTTTTTAATGGTGTAATTCCATGGGTCAAAGTTTGATTCCCATTTGAAGCATGGAAACTATGACCATTTAAAAAAAGAGGGTTTACATATACAATTTTCTACTTCAAATTTTGATCTATGCATTTTGTGAGAAAGAAGGAGTTCAAAAGTTATTAGATGCTTACCCAGTCTTTGAAATTGCTCTACCACCATGCTTTGATCTCCTCCTTGGGGCAACCCAGCCCACACCATTTAGCGAATAGAGCTTTGTCCTTCAACCTAGTTACCCTTACATCTATCACTTTTGATGGCATTGAATATAGCTTACTCCCCCATGGTCTCAAGCTATGTACCACATCTTTTCCTTTCCATTTCCCCTAGGGATACTTCCTTCTCAAGCCTCTTCTAGCCCTATTTGGATCCCTAAGCATCAACCTTTGACCCACTTGCTTCCATTCCCTTCCTTCTATTGTTTTTCACTCCAATGATTTTTTTTTTCCCTACTCTCTTCATTATAATTTTTTATTCCTTTTACTTTCCAAATTTTACTGGTATGCCTTAGGTTTTCAATCTTCTTGCTTCTCCAATTTTATTTTTTCACTTCTCCCGAGCTTCTCTTTTGCCAAAATCACCCACACCCATTATCTTGCAAATTCCTTCCTTTATTGATCTTGCACCCTTCATGTAGGTTTACTCCATGATCTCAAGACCTTCTGCATTCTTCACCATGAGTTTTATGGCCTACATGATTTTGATATTGTGTTCTAGGAGCATCCTCCATGCCATAATATAGATGGAATTTTTCCACCCAAATACTATTTGCGAAAACCCATTGCATGTTGTGCACAAACCCCTCTGCTATGCCTCCACTTTCTTCTTTGATCCTTGTTTAGTTGTCCATCTCCATGTCTCCACATCACTCCTTTCCCCGAGACTTGCATTTTTTTGCTCAGGTGCGCCATCTTGTGCCATTTATTCCCGATCTTGCAATGGTAATTATTAAATACAATATATGAAATCATATAATATATTTAATAATATTTAATAATTATAATAATTAATAATTCTTGTTAGTAATCGATATATTATATATCATTATATACAAATAGTATATATCATTATACAAATATATTGATTACTAATATTAAATATTATTAATAATATAATATATTATTTATCTTAAAAAAATAATTTTATTTAAACTATATTGAATGTATAATATATTTAAATAATAGTTGTTACTAGTAAATATAGCTTAAATAATATATTATATATTAGTGATAATTATTATATATATACTACATTTAGTCATAATATATTTAATATTATTACATATTAATAATAATTACTAAATATATAATATATTTAACATTAATATTATATATTATATAATATTAAATATCATCATATAATAATAATTTAATTATTAATTAATAATAATTATATTATATATTACTAATATAATATATTATCTATTAATATGTTAAATAATTTTAAATGTAGTTTATGTTAAATAATTTTTCTAGTTCAGGTTAAATGAAAGAAAAAGTTAAAAAAGTTTTTTAGTTGTCATATGACAATGAATGTGGAGATGAAAGAAACAAAAATATAATAGAGAGAACACAATAAGACTAAACTTATGAATCAAGGACAAATTCAAGTCCTTAGAGTGTGTTGGTTAAATCAATCCGTCTACAACTAGTAAGAATTTTGTATAGCGTGATGTGGCAAGTTTGCCGCATGAAACATATTAATATGACATAGAAGTAATATACCTCTCACTTCTATAATTAAATACAATGTTTATGTTGATTTGAGGTGGGTTATGTTTGTAACTAGTAACATAACTTTAATAAAAAATTCACATCTAATAAATCCATCAATTTTTAAATCATAATAAAATATGTTGTGGCCTTTAATATCATTTAATTTTTTTAAATTATTTGTATTTCATTATTGCATTTGAAATAAATCAATTGAAATATGTATATTTACAATCAAATTTATTAATAGAAAAATAATTATGATTAGATTCGGAAAAAATACAAAACAATGATTTTAAGGATTTATTCTAAGAGAATTGAGCCTCTTTTATCATTTAAAGAGGTTTCAAAATAAATTTTATGTCATAACCACTATTTTCAATAATAAATTTTAAATTTAGTATTATTATTTTAGTGATCATTGACCAAACTTTGACTCATGTGCATAATAGGAATATACTCTTGATAGAGAGGGGGTATCATCGAGGAGGGTGTGTCTAGTTGACTGATAACAACTGTGGTGAAAGAAATCTGCACACATAGGCACTTAGATGGCATATAGTTTCATATTCATTGCACAAACTAATTTATTGATATATTTTCTTCTTATTTTACTAGAAAAAAAATCATTTAATATTTTATAGTTGTTATTTAATTAATTGTTAGTTAAAAATGCTCTTGGTGAAATAAAAGTAATTGAAATTATATATATTGATTTTTATTTGAAATTGTATGTGAGGGAAAGAATTATATTTTGTTAATTATCATTTTTTTAGAAATAATTGTGTGGAAAATTAATTAATAAAATTATCTTTAGTTATTAAATTTATGCCATTTCAAAATTAGAATATATGTTTTATTTTATAAAACTAGAAATAATTCATAGAAAAAGAAAAACATAAACTTAGAAATAAAACAAGGAAGGAAAATAGAGCAAAATATAGAAATAAAGAAAACAATAGAAAAAGACACCAAATTAGAATAAGAAAAAATCAAAAATAAAAATCAATAAAAGAAATATAAAGTTAGAAGCTATATTTTTCTTTTATCAAATTAGATGAGAAGTAATATTCTTTTTTTTTCTATTAGAGGTAAAAGCAGGTTTTGATTGGGTCCAAAACCCGGTATAGAGAAAGGAAAGGTACAAATAAGTTAAACCCTAAACCAACAACACCACAACACAATTTCTAAAAGATGAGCATGACTACACACACTACACCAAACATACAAGGAAGGGTCTAAAACCGCTTTTACACCCTATTTTAACTGGGACTAGAAACCCTTAGAGATATAATAAAATTGTCTACATTAGCCAGGCATCAACAAACCATCTACTCATGGAAGACACCATAGAGCTAAGAAAGATAACTAGATTAATGGTATAGAACACCATCAAACCACTAATCAGCTCAGCTTGTTGGGACATAAAGAGAAACTTGGAATACCACCTAGCCTGCAACAAAACAAGAGAAGCCAAGGAGCCCAAATCATCCAAGGATAGCTCTAGCAGTACCAACTCCTTTGAAACACTCTAGTAGCAAGAAACCAACTCGACAACCACCTCTAAAGGAGTGAACTCCCCTCTATTAGAGAGGATTCTGCAAGCAGGAAGACCACCGCAACTAGAAATCAGAAATGTTGTCCACCTCCACCTCCATAGGAGCCCTACCCACCTCAATAATAATAGCTAAGGGAGGTCCACCTCCATAGGAATAGAGGAGAAAGCTATCATAGTAGCCAAATAAAAAAACATAGCAACCTTTGGTAAACACTACACCAGAAACAAATTGTGGACAAGGATAAAAGTCTCCAATAAACACCATAGGTCCACCTTAACAACACTCACAAAATAACTCATTTGGGTTTCCATAGAAAAAAACCCACCAACCAGCCCATCAGTCACCATCTTCTGAGCCTTCACAAAAGGCCAAAAAAATGAAGCAAAAACAATACAAACATGAAGCAGCTCAACCCAAGAGAGGACCACAAACCACAACATTAGCCACCCAATAGTAACCACAAGCCACACTAGAGGCAGGGTCTGAGTCAGAAAATGAATGAGAACACCCAAATCCTAAGAAGAACAAAGGTTCCCAAACAAGTTGGAAATTAGGAGAAGAGCCAGTGGGAAAGAACACCAAGCAACCCCAACACACTAGTCAGAGCTATAGATAAGCCATGACTCCCAACAACCAACTAGAGGGAAACACCACCACTCCTCAAAAGGGGACAAGAAGAACCCAACCGACTCCAAGAACAAAAATCCCCAAAATAGAACCACCAATCATGTAGGAAAAAATACCAAGCCTTCCTATTACACTGAATAGGAACAAAAAGAGGCACATTTTACAACTAGAATTCCTCATAGAAACCCACACTCACCAATTGCATGGTAGGAAACCCTAAAACCCAAAGCTTAGCCATTGCAAAAGGAGCCAAACCAAAAGCCATGAGAAGCATGAGCACCAACTCCCAGCACCTTCCAAAAGTGCCACACCAAACCCCCAAAAAAATAAAGTCAGGAGGAGAAAGAACATAGGAGGTTGAAACCCTCCACCATAGGACAATAGAGCCATCAACTCTAAACTAAACAAGGAAACCCACATAGGCATAGAGAGAAATCTAATACCAAGCCTCCTCTAGCCTCCGCAAACTAGGAATCAACCAACAATCATCAAGGGATGCGACAAACAAATACCAAAGAGACCATCCATAGAACCTAGAGAAGCCCCACAAGCAAGAAAGAGTTGCCATCTACTAAGAGATAACACCTAACCAATAGGCCAACGAAGAGAAGAGAACAATGTAGAAAGAAAAGTCATCCACCATCCCAAAAACCTTTGCCCAAACTCAAAATAGTCCACCACAAGGACACCACTGCAACTGTTGATCCCCAGGAAGAAAGAATCACACAAATGCAATAAGCATTCAACCAAATCCTAGAAAAAATCTCCATCATCGTCACCTTCTCCCTCACCGTCCTCTTCTATGCTATTCAAACCAGCGCTCTCGCCTTGACTCCTACTACTCGACTCCATTCCAAACCCTATTTATTTAAAATAAATCACTTTTTTTTGTTATGATTAATTTTGAATTGTCAAAATATATATATGTATCAGTCATAATATGTATGAAATTATAAAATAAATAAATTCTTGTATTATAATTAGATGATGAATATGTTTTAGAAACAAGAAAAATTTTAAAAATAAAGAAAATCAATAAAATAAGAAAATGAAAATAGAATAATGCAAAAAAAAAGTAGATAACTAAATTAGAAATATATATATATATATATGGAGTAATATTTATCTAATATTATTTTAATAGCAAGTTTTCATGAGATAAAAGAAACAAAATAAAAAGATAGAAATGAGGAAAATTGAAAAGGAAAGAATGCATTTAAAAAAAAGAGAAAACCCTCTCATTCTCACACACACAAGATTCATACAAAATATTCATTTTGAAGAAACAAGAACATAGACAAGAGATGGTGTAAATAAGCATTTTACTTATTTCACAGTAAATAAGTATTCATTGTTGGTGTAAATAAGTATTTTACTTATTACAGTTTACTTAAGCTTACTTAGGGAATGCATACCATTGTAGTTTACACTTATGACACCTAGTTATTTGCATCTTGCATCTAAGTTTGTGCATACATTGAGAGATGTGATTAGGACAATTAGGGAAGTGTGTGTAGGAGAAATTCACTCTTTGTGGTGTGATCTAGTTATCACATTTTTATCTCCACTTTTTGTGGCATGATAATTCCATTTTAGGTGGGTGGTCCACCTTTCATGGAATTATCTATTATTTCTTTCTACCTACCCTACACATGATTGGGACACTTGTCTCATTCATGGCCCTTCATTGTGTCCTAGATTTCCTTTATAAGCAAGCCTTGTAAATGCTTGTAATTGAACATCTTCATGCATATTGAGAATAAAATCATCATCTTCTATCTCTCTTTTGTGCTATCTTTGATCTCTTGATCTTATTGTTGCTTTTCATAAGTTCTTACATGGTATGAAAGCAGTTGGAGGTTTTTTGCATAGCCATTGTGGGGAGATCTTAG